>CM038682.1:575546407-576134044 GCA_021605205.1 Aegilops longissima
CAATAGGGAATTTTCAATGGCACTCTACTATTCAATTATTCATGCTTTGTTGAAAGGAATGAAGCAAAACATCCACCTGGACCTACTTTTCTAAATCCTATGCATGAAAACAAGACCAAGTGCATTAGTGCCAGAATAACATTCTAATTGTACACGCTTTCATATGGTTTCACTTTATTTTGGCCATGTTTCTTTGCATTCCTCTGCTCTTCCAATTCCTGTAAACCAAACACCCAAGTTGACAGAAATCATGTGTTTACAAATGCTCTGTTTACCATGTGCATTTTCCTATCCTATTCCGGTGTTTTTCCTATCCCTGCGTTTTAAGAATCATACAAGCCAAATGAGCCCTTACTGAATTACTTGATTCTGAGTGCGTGTCGAAGGGAACTTTGTGTGGTTTGTCCTGCTCCTGCCGCGACGTCGTCCACCTCATCTGAGCTGCTCCATCGACAGAAGCATCCACCAAACCAGACATCACGACTCCTGACCGTCTTTCGCCGCCTCAGATCTCCTTCCCTGCTGCCGGCACCCACCGCAATAGCATCACCATCATCGACTCAGCAGATGAACCTGAGGAGTACACGGGTCCACAAGAGAGGTCGCACTCTTTTGTTTCTTCTTATGTTATGCATTGCTTAAACTTACCTGCTACTTTATCGTCCTGTTCAGCTATTAGACTCCCAAGTCAGGTCCAAATTAATGTTAAAACTTGAGTTCTAAATTAGTTGTGGGGCACATATCGAGGCAACAATGAATAGTATGTTTGTCTCATATCTGGTTCACCTAGGGTATGCCTATGTTGTTCATCTTGGGTGGGAAACAAATAGTAAAGCAATCATCATCTGGCTTTTTATTAATTTAAAGCAATCATCAGCCTGCTATCATTATTTTTGGATCCATCCACTGGTTTTTACCATCACTCTAAATTTCTGCATGCTCTCCTTACATAATCTCACCATATTTTTTTGTATGCATGTCAGATATTGTACACGGTCATGCTGAACATGTAGAGAAAAAGAGAAGAGTTTTGCGCGGCAATACAATGTCATGCAGGCATCGCTCCATGGTGGGTTCAATGGCAAACCCTCCCACCCCTCTCCAGATTGTAATCGAGAGAAGATATCTGTTACGAGGCGGATTGAGGCGCCACGACCACTCCTATTTACCCCCAAGGTGTTTGCTCTACCTTGGCATGATGATGTTAGTCATATCATGCATATGTTGCCTTGCGATTGCCTACTTTTGACATCATATATGTCATTTTCTTAGTTTAGACATGTTACGTAATGCCACTGTTTAGTTTCTATATCATATATGGGAATTATGCAGGTCTCATGTCTTTTAGCCAGCCATAATATATGTGAAATGTGCAATGCCATCCTGTTTAACCAGGCATCATATATTTGAATGATATCTTGCCCATCCTTTTCTTCATTACATTTCCATTTATCGACAATGTTTGTACATTAAACTACTCTTCACGTGAATCAGCCATTTGGGTGGGAGATGGAAAAATCTGGAGTGAAAACAAGGCCTTGAGAGCGGACGGTGCTACACTGCCGCAGATCTCTTGTTGGGTCGATAGCTCCTCGAGAGATGGATTCGAGACAGATGACCAGTCCTATTCCCCCAGAGGTGTATGCTCTAACTTGGCATGGTTATACTGCTCATATCATGCATCTGGGTGTCTTGCATTGCATAGTTTAGACATCATATACACAATATTCAACACCATGTTCTTAGTTCGGACATCATATCGAATGCCCTCTGTTTAGCATATAAATCACATATGTGAATTAAATGATGCGATCCTGATTACTTAGATAACATGTAGGTGAATTATGTCATGCGATCCTGTTTAGTTATTCATCATATCTTTGAATTATGTTATGCTATGCTATCCAGTTTAGATAGACATCATATATGTGAAATTATGTCATGCTATCCGTTTAGTTAAACAATATACATGTCAACTATTTCATGCCCTCTTTTTCCACTATCTATTGCATCATCTCTCATACAATGTCTGTACATTCAACTATGTTTCCTGTTTATCAGCCATTTGAATTGGGCGGGTGATGCTAGTATCTAGCGGAATAAAAACACGGTCTTCAAATAAAAGCAGTGCTACCTCTTGGTGGAGATAGCACCCGGTTGTACATGCACAAGAACCAGCCCTACCACACATAACCCAAACTCTTGCAGATTGTACCCCTCTTTGCGATGGACGAGAGAACCAACTTCACCCAATCTAACCCCAACCCCACCCGATAGTAACCCAGTTCCTGTTGACACGGCACCATCTCCACCACAGGCTCCCAAACAAGAGCAGTTAGTAAGGCAGCTCCGGTGCCCAAAGGGCGATACTATCACGATGAACCCCAACTCCACCGGTTAATGCGCCTATTCCTGTGGAGGAAGCACAACCAGCTAGTCGTAGTTTAGCATCTATCACATTTGATGTTGTTAAATCGTATGTGCGTATCTTCCCATCTTGGAAATATTATCTTGAAGATGAAGGAAAATGCCGATTGCAGGTGTTTGTCCGGGAGTTATGTGTAAGTAATGTTATTCATGGCAATTACTTTGCTTCGTCCCATACATCCTACCTCCATGATGGTTATAATACAACAAATTTTCCCATTTTTCTCTATAGAGAAGGACCGATTTGGAAACTTCAGGATGAGGTAACCTGTGCTAATACCTATGCTATCTTCAAGAATGCTTGGTGGCGATGTCGGAATTACCTCAAGAAAAGCGTACTTCACCGGCAAAGAAACTCATCAAATTCCTTACGTTCTCTGAGACACATTCTTTGGGCGATATTTGGGAGCATGCCTTGTTCTTCTTGGTCCCAAACCAAGAATGTGGTAAGGTCTATGAGCTCATTTTCTATTTTTAAGTATTATATTCTTGCGTCTTCTTGTACTTTGTTCATGTAGAACAAGTGCCTAAACTGAAGAACAACTGTTCTAATTTAAGATTCCATTGCTATCATAGTTCAAAAAAGCGCTAGGCGTTAATTGTGTGTTTGCCACGCCTTGCACTTTCTTGACCAAAGCGCATGCTTATCTTGTGATTATGCACTGATTAAGCGTAGTTATGCATAATCGTTTTATAGCGCCTAGAGCCTAAGCGCCGCTTAAGCTTCGCTTAGTAGCGCCTTTTTAACTATGATTGCTTTGCTCTTGTATCACTTTGTATTCTTGATACAAACTTTTTTAAATTGAAGGATCAATCGAAACTCAATGGCTGTGGATATGTTCACGCATGTTTCTTTAACAGGTTTGCTCTTATCAATAGCTCTTTTGATTTCAATTTCAATTGTGTATACAGTTGACTTTCATATCATGCACATTACTAGCATCACAACAGAGCCAATAGTGTTGTTGTACATGTAGACCCGTGGTACCCATCTGAAATCTTGTTGTGCGTGTAGTTTCCCACGCTTTGTATTCTTTCACTGCTGCTTTGTCTTGAACTGATATGATTTGAACCGTGTCTCTATTTTGATTTGGCAAGACAATCACAGTGACCATAGGACATAGATATATGTTTGTTTGATGCTTTTATTATGTACTAGTACTTGGCAATAGAAGACTTGGTAGTTTAATCCTGTCCACCTTACTAATGAAGTGGTTCACGAAATGAGTTTCATATACTAGTACATGCTAAACTTGTTATGTATACTTGTTTCTTCTTTTAGAATCTTGTGAGAATATTGGGGAAGAGTGCCTTATTAAGCAATGGTAAAGGAAGTAATGCAGATAAGGTTCAGAGATAGTGACACATCCTTGTTGGTCTCCAACAAAGCTGATAAAACAACTAAGGAAGACTATCTTGAAGACAGCGAGAGACAACCCCAAAGTCCTGTCTTGGTTTAGTGTTAGATTCTTGGCCACTACCGCTTGCACAAGCTATTCAAACTCACTGTATGCGGATCAGTTCGGTTTCTTGAGTCTCAACTACAAGCTGAAAGACATCGATCAGCTGTGTTGCGACAAAGCGGAAGGACTTTGAAGTCCTGGAGCATTCAGATGCATACTTTCTAGTGCAATAGCAAGCGTTGGAGGATTTTAGCGCCAAGCAAGGACAAAGCTAATCAGCTTGCTAAGCTTATTGCCGCATGGTGGATACCGGGATAATGTTTCTTGAGCTCTTACGAAGTTGTTTGATTATGCTCTTGTTTTGTTGCCGCGTTTATTTGCCTTTGGTGGCCAATTTTGGCCGATGTATGTAATATCTGCTTTGTTCCCTATATTTGCCTTTGGTGGCGAACTTTGATGCCCAGGATGTAATATGTGTAATAGCGGTAATAGGCTAGCATTAATTGCTTGCTTATTTATTTCCTTATTGTCTTGTTTAGTTGTTTGCTTGTAGTCCTTGCAGTTCTTTTTCATGTGTTTTTCTAGTGGCCACAATAGCCTATTTTGGTAACTAGGCCAAAATAATCATGCCAACACAGAATTTGTTGTAACCATGGGCCTCCTGCAGGCCAGTATGATCCATGGGCCTTCGTCGGCCGTGGATCCATTGGCCTTCTATACGGGCCATAGGATCCATTGGCCTTCTATCTGGGACCTTAGGGTCCATGGGCCTTCTACGGGCCGTAGGGTCCATAGGCCTTCTACGGGCATATGACCCATGGGCCTTCTGGCCGTAGATCCATGGGCCTCATACGGGCCGTAGATCCAAAGGCCTTCTGGGCGCATCATCATTTAGCCAATCATGGGCGTACAATTACGTGGACCATAACGGGCGTTAATAGGCCGTGTTGATAACTCTATGAAAGCATTAGCAGGTTTTTTGACATGAAAATATGTTAGCGTATTAACGGTCCATAAGCGGGCCGTATTGTAACGTACGGGCTGAATTTGGCCCTAAGCGAGAAAATAGCGATAATGGGCCGTATGTAACGAATCTGCAAATGAGCCCAACAATCAATGGGCCCAGAGAAGGCGAAAGATAACTTGGGCTGAAGCGGCCCAATAGAATAACGGGCGTTAATGGGTATAAAGTGATACATTGTTCATTACGGGCCGGTTTCACCACGGGCCGTTAATGGGCCAAGTTACAAAGGGCCTCATATGGGCGAAAAGAAGTCATGGGCCACACATGGGCGGAAGTTAAGCAGGCTGGAATCATATTGGGCGGCCCGGATATTGCTCTGGGCCTAATTCGGATAGGGGTAACGGGCCTGAGTTAGCGGGCTGTAAATGGGCTATATCACGAACATGCCGTTAACGAGGCTTTCAGTGGGCGGCCCGCCACCTTTGACCAAGTCAAGCGGGTTGGCCTTTTCACGAGAATGGGCCTCTGTTGGGCGTGCCACGTGTCGCCATATCATAGGCGCCTTCGGTCCAATGAAGCGAATGACATCTGTCCCTAACGGTGAGCCGAAACGTGTTTCCTCCGGCCAATGATGATTTTACATGGAAAATCCCCATTGGTCGGGGCTGTTAACGGGTTATCGGATCAAAACCCGACCCGATAAGCTTAACGGCGTTCCGTTACCTTTGGATGCCGCGTGTGGTCACCCTTGGCGAAAGCACTTACGGACGCGCGATTTATCGTCATGGAAGTGGACACCGTGATGATAATTTTGGTAATGTCATGGAACACTTCTCGACACCACGGTATGACTATCTTGATTACGTCATAAATTTGTCATGGATGTACATGCATGACAAAACGCGACCTCTTGTGACAAACCGTATCATCACGGAAGTGTATTTTTTTTTGTAGTGCTAGGTAGGACTACGGTGTGTTGATCGGCCGAGGCCGGTCATGACCTGATGGTGTGTCCGGTCAGAGTTGACCGAGCGTGTTGGGTAAGTTGGTGCACCACTGCATGGAAGTATATCTATTCGACTAGTCATGTCCACGGTAACGGACGCTCGGAATTGTATCCCAATCGATACAACTAGAACAGGATGCTGAGGCATGTAATGGATATGATGGCTCCGGGATTGCTTTCTCACAGGGAGTCGAGAAAGGATATCTGGGCGTTAATGTTACAACATACTTGCTAATTATAATATGCTATTTTTTACTCGTCTAAATGCTGCAAGATACTTGAAGATACCAGTCTTGATAGGCTAGACTTTTCTTCTCTTACGGCATTCTGCGAGTTTAGTCCACAGATACAACCCATTCCTTTGATCTTGATGCATACTTAGTTTAGATCGATGTAAGTCTTGCGAGTACTTGAGATGAGTACTCCTGGTTTCTTTGCTACCTCTTTTCCCACATACTCGATTGTTGCGATCGAGATAGCGGAGCCCAGGGCGAGCGTCACCGCCCGATGACTACTACTACCCCGAGGGTGCCTACTACTACATGGAGACCACCGCGACCGGGGAGTAGTTAGGAGGCTCCCAAGCGAGGAAGGCTTGCGTCTTTTCGATCATGTATCTTGTTTCTACTTGACTTCTTAAGTCGGTCTTGTTTTAACTTATATACGTACTGAGATATTGTTGCTTCCTGACTCATATGTATTCGAGCTTATGTATTCGAGCCCTCGAGGCCTTTGGCTTGTAATATGAAGCTTGTATTATTTTAATTTGTGTCTAAAGTTGTGTTGTGATATCTTCCGTGAATCCGATCTTGATCATACACATTTGCGTGTATGATTAGTCTGATTGAACAGGCGTCACACGTAATCTTCCTTTTGTTTGTGTTGCTCACTTCACTTGAAAGATGCATACATGTGTTTTTGTCATCGGATGGCGTCTTTCGGTGTGATATAACTTTTCAATTCTTTTCAATTCATACGTAGTCGATTGAGACTGAAATTCCCTCCTCGGAAAATAAAAGAGATGTGAGGCTAACATGGTGTAATACAAACTTGCAATTACAAAAGGTTCCAAGGTCTGTTTTGTATATTTGCTAATGGACTGTTTGGATGTCCAATCTTGTCCTTTCAACACATATCCAATGGACCCACATCTTCGGGATCACCGTATCATACCGATGGCAATATCCTTTGGATATGCATGATGCTTGCGTTACGAGCCCGACCGTTAGTTCGACCACAAGGGAATGAGATGGGATATTGGATCACATTGGAATCTCTACTATTAAAGGGGATCTGCGATTAAATGCGTGATGGTTCGACCATCCTCCCACCCCTTGATGCATGCGCAGCAAAATTGCCCATCCCTTGCCTTGGCTTGTTGCAGTCTCGTTAGACCACCAGCGCTACATTAGTTTGACCTCCCCAAATCCTTGGCTGCGCCCGCACCGAACCTCTCCCTTCCCTGGTGGACCAAAGCTGCTGGGCGTGCGCGGTGGGAATCTCCCGGCATGGCATGGCCGATCGCGCTACCACCACCTCCACCCGGTGATCCTGCCCAAACCTCCGCCCCATCTTGCGAAGCCCATCCGCCAGCTCCTTAGCAGGAAAGCCCTCTGCATCCTCTCGGCGGCACTACAGATCCGCCACTTCTCGTGTCGACCTTCATTGCGGCGTGCACGGTGGCGCCCGTGCTAGCCTCCCACGAGGTCCATGGCAAGGCACATGCATAGCCACCACCTCTGCTCTGCGACGACACGACACATAGCGGCAGCTAGGTGAGATCGGCGGGGTAGGTGTGTCTCACGTGGGACTTAGTGCGGGCGGTTGCCGTGTTCTTGGCGTGAAGTGACTATCATTTGATTTAACGCTACCCTCCGGTTCCACGGTGACAAAGCGCGTCTCGAGATCCTCATGCGCTGGGTGCCCGTGTGCCACTCGAGCTTCAGCGCCTCTTCATTATAGCGTTGAATCCATGTCAGATTGCTGCAGCGAATGGCGTGTCGATAAGCTCATTGTCCGGTCACGAGTGCACCCGGCCGGTCGATAGTTCACGAGGAAGATCAAGGAGAAGGATAGTGGCTGGCGTGCATGAAGGGCACCAAAGTAAGTGGGATGATTACTGCAGGCCTTCTTTGTTCCTCGCCATGGCAATCAAACTCATGTTGAATCTTCGGTACTAACCGTTTCATTGTTGCTGGATATATATGTAGAAAATGGAATCTTTATCAGACCTAGTTTTACAGCTACAAACATTGATTCTTGATGGTTTTATATGAAGAAAGAATGTCTTGTATTGTGATGTATATTGTTCTTGAAGGAAATATGCCCTAGAGGCAATAATTATGTTATTATTTATTTCCTCATATCATGATAAATGTTTATTATTCATGCTAGAATTGTATTAACGGAAACATATTACATGTGTGAATACATAGACAAACATAGTGTCACTAGTATGCCTCTACTTGACTATGTCGGCGTTAGGAGCAGGGGTCCCAGACTTGCACTGCTGCCTGCGGCGTGTCTCAAGGGGGGCCCATACGGCCCATCTTCATCAACACAAGCTCAAGACCCTCGCGAGGGGCAAGCCTCATGAGGCGAGCGAGGGGAGCTTCCTCGAGCCTGACCTCATCAGTGACTCGCGAGGCGGAGAGATCAAGGCGGGGTACCTCACGAGGTGCCCATGGCGCAAAGCCATGGCGACCAAGGCGCCCGAGGCGAGCGCCAGCCAGCAGATGTCCTCCTTTCCTCTTTGGTGCAAAGGGAGCAAGCACAGCTGAGAGCATCAAGCAAAGGCATCCATTTGGTTGCAACAAGACCAAGACCAGCCCAGCAGCAGGAAGGAAGTCATTGTGGAGCCCAAGCGGCGTCACCACGAGCCTTTGACAGGCGAGGACCAACTTTAGTCGGGATAAGTGTACCCGATGTTCCCCTTCAAAATGGCCAATTGTTGGCGCCCTTCCGCTCAATATTTGGGAAGAGGCCGGGGCCTCTGTCTATAAATAGGACTAGCCTCCCACAGGGTAGAGATCCGGATCCAGAACGAGCTAGAGGTCAAGCAATCTAGAGAAGAGCGTTTGAACTCCTCCAAGCAGTTCATCGCCCGGCCAAGAAACAGACCCTCATGAGGCTGTTCTTCGTTGTATTCATCATCATCAGCCCAAGAGGCAATCCACGGACCACAAACTAGAGTAGGGTATTACACCACAATGGTGGCCTGAACTAGTATAAACCTTGCGTCTCTTGTGTTCCTTTAGATTTAGATCCTAGCGGCGGCGGTGCAGGTAGGTGGGCGAGATCTCCGTCGCACCCGGTGTTGAACCTCAAGGTCTGCGGAACCGAAATCCGACATTTGGCGCTAGGTGAGGGAGTGCGCGGAATTAAATCTTCCGCCGCCCTATTCTCCATCGACCATCGCATCCATGTCGGCGCCCATCAGACCCCGCCCGGCCTTCAGCCGCTCTACGCTTCCCGCCGCCAGGCGGCTCCGTCGGCGGCGCGCCCTCGTCGTTCCGTCGCATTCCATCAACGCCGCCACCGGCCCGGCGAGAATGAGCAACAAGCATCGTCGGCATACCTCGTGAGGCAAGGCGGCCTGCTCGCTACCCCTCACTCGCCCGGCCTGGTTCTTCGTCTCGCGCATTCCAGCGCGCCCATGGAAACTCGAGCTCGCTCATCGCGGCAAGCGAGCTCCTGTGCTACAATCGGTCGGCAGCGTCTGAAGAGTGGCTCGACCGTCGCCGAGCTCGTCCGCGCCGCAGCCGAGCTCCCCGCGCCGTCTGTCCCGCTCACGCACCTGGCGCTGCTTGGCGGCGATGAAGCTCGAGGCGCCTCGGCGCCTCCCCTCAAGAAGGTGCCACAGCCCCAAAGCGCGTGGTCCCTGGGCGGAACCCGCTCGTCCGGCGCCAGCAGCGGCAAGAAGCGAAACTGCGAAGTCCCTCTTTGCAAGAAGCTGCCAGTGCTCCCGCTCCGGCTCGTCGCGACCACGCTCCTGCTCCGGCCGTCATGACCCGTGTTGCTCCCAGCTGCAGCGCGCAGGGGACCCGCAAGACCAAGCTCTTCGTCACCCAAGGCCTCCCGTGGCCACGCGAGGCTGCCGTGCCTTCACCACCGAGCTGCGCGCAGCGTCGCGTGGCCCGACAAGTTCAAGCCAGACCTGCCTCCTCGCTACGGCGGTGCGGCCGACCCGCGAGTTCCTCCAGGCTCTGAGCTGGGCCTCAAAACCTCAAGCGAAGGCGAGAAGGTCATGGCGAACTGGTTTCCCATGGCGCTCAGGGCGGGGCTGCACACTGCTCTGAACACGGCTCGAGCACGATCTCCTCTGGGGCCAGATGCGCACCGCTTCGCCGCCAACTTCAAAGGTACTCGTGGCGGCCACCGCCCGTGGCGACATCGCGCATCAAGCAGCAACCGAGGGAGACCTGCAGAAATACATCCAGCGCTTCAACAGCATGCGCCTCAAGATTCCCAAGGTGACCGAGGAGGCCATCATCTCCGCCTTCTCGGCGGTGTCGCGGCGTCAAGATGAAGGAGGAGCTGGCGATGCATGAAGACTTGTGCACTTCCTTGGAGCTGTTCAACTTGGCGACCAAGTGCGCCCGGGGCAGGAGGCGTCTCTCCTCCTCGAGCTGCTGCCGCAACCCGGAAGAGAAGAAACTCAAGGCCAGGATGTGAGCGCAAAGGGGCTGTCGTGCTCATGGCCGGACGGACACCAAGCGGGCGAGAGATCAGCCCGAGTCTTCCAAGGCAGCGGTACTGCGTGTACCCGACCTCCACACCCACACTGCTTGAATGTCAAGAGCTCGAGCCGTGCGAGAAGCGGAGGATCGGCCGCGACCTGACCGTGGCGACGGGGCTACTGTCGAGGAGGAGGAAAAGACATGAGACCTTTGGAAGACGCAGCCCTACGCCAAGGTGGCGCGACCAACCTCGCGAGGATCGTGGCGGGACCCGCCTCGTGAGGAGGCTGGAGGATCAGCCTCGCGAGATCGCCCATGAAACAGCTGCCTCTCCTCCTCTGCCGCAGCCAAGGAGAAATGAAGACCATCATCGGGGCGAGGGGTGGGGGCTTCCGAGCAGCGATCACGCATCTGGGCGGAGCTCAAGCCCGACCTCTCAGCGCATCTTCAAGCGGTTCGCCCGCGAAGTGAATGCAGTCCTCCCAAGCTCGAAGCCACCGCCCCTCGGGTGGTGGCGTGCGCCATCACGTTCAGCTCGGCGGATTAGATCAAGTGTGCGGCCGCTGCCGGATCCTCCCGATGCTTTCTCCCCAATCATCGACAGCGTGCTGAGTCACCAAGACCCTCATCGATGGCGGGGCATGGCTCAGCGTCCGTCTGTGGAAGCGTCCAACAATCTCCAAGTGCCTACAATCAACTTCAGCCGACCAAGCCTTTCTCTCAGGGGTCACAAGCGGCTCCACGGTCCCGATTGGGCAGGTTCGCCTCCTGTCACCTTCGTGCGTCTTGCGACAACTACCGCACGAGCTCATCGACTTCGGCGTCGCCCACGTTACTTGCCATACAACGCCATCCTCGGGTACCCAGCGCTGGCCAAGTTCATGGCCGTAACCCTGCAGCTACAACGTCCTCAATATGCACAGAGTAGGCGGAGTCATCACGGTGCCTATGAAAGAGAAAAGGCGGTGTGCTCACAGGGGCGAGCCTTTGGGCCGCATCCTTTGGAAGACCGGATCGCGAGGCAGAGGCTTCGAGACCGCCCCAAGAAGAAGAAGACATCGTTCGGCCCGGCCCCTCGGGAGGCAGGCCCCTCGGGTCCGCACCTGCTCAGGGGGAACCTCCTTATCGCATAGGAAAGCGTGCCCGGCGCCCTCCTCAGGCAGGGCTCGGGGATCCCCTGGAGGCCACCAACCTTGCTAAGGTCACGAGGGAGGCGCTTGGGCACCACTTGGGCGTGTTTGAAGCACGTTTCCCTCAAGAAGGAGCAAGGCAAGGAGGGCCAAACCCTCGGGGAGTTAGTTAGCAAGATCATTCGGGGCTGCGAGGTCAGAGTCATGAGTGGCAGCCGCCGCTTACTGCCGTAGCTCCCCATCGAGGCGAGGATGGTGGGCTCTGCGTCTGCATCGACATAGCAGGCTCAACCGAGCCGCCTCTCGGGAGCTCCTCAGCCCTCTCGCGTGGGGCGCTGCGAAGGTCCACCCCACAGCTACGTTCGCATGCCTTCTGCTTGCTGAAGCGCTGCCAGCGCCAGCGCCTCATGAGAGCATCACTGGAGGCTCAAGAGGCGGGCATTCCGCAGCCTGGCGAGATGGAGATGGTCCACGAGCCACAGGCGCCTCCCGGAGCCTCCCGAGGCCCACAGAGCACAGGGGCTCGTGAGGATCGGCTCCCAGCCCACAGTCTGCTGCACCAACACCCTTTCATCTTCAACGCTATCAGGTGACATCTTTCAAGTTCCATTTCTAGCTGGGAGCGCCCCCCAGGACTGCATTATTCCCAGGCCGCGTGGGTTCATCCCTGCGGCGTCTATCCCTTTTACTTCATGTTCCTAGCTTATCTTGTTGGGGGCGCCCCTCGGGCTGCATCATCCCCAGGTCGCTCGGGCCCGACCCGGCGATGTCCGTATTCTTTGCGCTTATCTAAATGGACTTGCTCCTTCGTGATTAACATGCTTGACCTAGTTGCCCGCTCAACTAACACCAACTGATGGAGCTGCTCCCTAATGGCACGACGCTTGCACATGGGTCCGTCCCTGCAATGCCGACAAACCTGAATGGCTGAGCTCTGGCCGAGGCAGCCCGACGCCTAGCGACCTCGTCAAGCCTTGATGCCTCGTCACCCCTCAGGGCAACTAACTTGGTATTTGTCGATTGTCCACGGCGAACTTTCGTTCTTTACGTGATGAGCTGTAGGATCTCTTCAAGGAGCAGCGTCGGCGAGGCCCCACGGTGTCTTCACTCTCATCCGCGAACGCTTGCACGTTAAAGGGGGTGCACGAGCATCGCGACTCGGGGCTCTAGTGGCTCTCCAGCCCTCACCCTCTGGCCTTGACCACGGCATCGCGACCTGGCATACTAGCAGGTGAGACTTCGCTCGAGGGCGGGACCCGGGCGTAGAGCGAAGGGGAGCAAAGGCGGCGGGGGGACGCGAGGACCTCGCCAAGCGACCCCACGCCTGCTGATGCACGGACCCGGCAACACGCCAGGAAGCGGCTCCTGATCCTTGAGATAAGTCACCCCCCGGAAGCACTAGCTAACACGGCACCATCCCCTCACCCAACACAATCCCGTGTTAGCAACGTCGCTCTCCTTTCTCACCGAACGATGGCTACTTGAGCGCTAAGGGGGACCTCTTGAGCATCGTGACTCAGGGGCTCTTAGCGGACCTCGGGCCGCTCACCTCCTGGCCTTGACCACGGCATCGCGACCTGGCATACCAGCGACGGCTGAAGCTTGCCTTGGGGTATGGGACACAGTCGGCGTATGGCGTCGAGCCCTCGCAAGGTTCGAAAGGGAGAACTGAGCTAAGACGGAATGAGCAACTCACACTGCTTCACGACAAGGATCATATTAACAAACAGGACCACACGCACCTTACAAGCCCCCACGGGACACGCTTTTGATTCTTGAGCGAGGCAGATCCTAAAAACGCTAACTACAGCGCCCTGCAAAGCGCCATCATCAACGGTGGGCGTCGGGCGCAGCGCCAACCCTATCGGATCGGAGGCAGCGGCGGCTGGCGAGCCCGCCCTACTCTGAGGCGGCGCAGGCTCGGGGCTCGTGGCTGTAAATCGACTCGTCTCGGTCGTGAAGAGCTTAGCAAAATCGCTGGATCCTCAGACAACTCCACCACGAGGCTGCCAAGGGAGCGGTCGTGAGCCTAGCCCTCGCCAGCGGCGGACCTCGATCACCTCTCCGGGGCAGCACTCCGGCCGGCGCCCTTCCTCATCATGAAAGAGCATGACCAAAGCGCCGTCGTACTCGGTGGATCTGAAGCGCCCCTTGTCCTGCAGACCAGGCGATCTGCCCCAGCCTCAAGTCATGAAGACCTCGCCGGGCGCTACCGCAACCTCGCCCGGTCGCAAGGGTGCTGCAGCCGGCGTCTGCAGCGAGCTCGAGGGATCCTCCCTTGGAATCGCGGGAGAAAGGAAGGCGAATCAAGGCGAGGAGACATGGCGGCGTGGAGCATGAACTCTCGGGAGGAGCCCTCGGCGTGGACTCCAGGGGGAATGACGCACACCTTCGTGACCCGCCGGCGTCGATGGCGGCGTCGCCCGTGGCGTTCGGCATCAACTCCTTCATAGCCCTCGATGTGGGCGTACAAGGGAAGCGGGAACCCTGGTGGTGGCCGCTCGCACCAGGGCCTCGACACCACCTGGTGGGCACCCTCATTCTGATGGCAGAGGGCTAGCCGTTTCTTAGGCGGAAGCGGGTCAGGACCCTCTCGGGGAGTGAGGGAGTCCTGCACTAGGGGGTGTCCGGATAGCCGAACTATCATCTTTGGCCGGACTCCTAGACTATGAAGATACAAGATTGAAGACTTAGTCCCTTGTCGGATAGGACTTTCCTTGGCGTGGAAGGCAAGCTTGGCAATCTGAGATATGTAGATTTCCTACCATTGTAACTGACTACATGTAACCCTAACCCTATTCGGTGTCTATATACACCGAAGGGTTTTAATCATGGGGCGAACAACAATCATACCATAGGCTAGCTTCTAGGGTTTAGCCTCTCTGATCTAAATGGTAGATCTACTCTTGTACTGCCCATATCATCAATATTAATCAAGCGGGGTAGGGTATTACCTCCATCGAGAGGGCGAACACAGGTAAAAACATCATGTCCCTTGTCTCCTGTTACCATCCGCCTAGGCGCACAGTTGGGACCCCCTACCGAGATCCGCGGTTTGACACCGACATTGGTGCTTTCATTGAGAGTTCCTGCGTGTAAGTCACCTATAGGCCCGATGGCTCCTTCAATCTTCACAACGCGCAGTCCGGTGAGCTTTTCTCCCGGACAGATCTTCGTATTAAATCGGCTTTGCCTTTGCCGGCCAATTCGCTAGGCCATCTGGAGCGGATCGAAAGCTATGCCCTGGCCATCGGGTCGGTTTTGAAGCTTGAACTATCGGCGATCTCGCGGAGACTTGATCTTCGGCCAGATTCGAGCCACGACCGGCGTGCGCCTGTCTCGATGTGTGCGATCTAGCTCTACCGCGAGCAGGTGCCACGGAGGCGCACGATGCCGCTCCGACCCTTAATCCGGGCGGTTTAGCGATCGAGGGCGGTTGGTTGGACACCGCCTCGGGGCTGAAATCTCTCTGGCGATTGAGCGAACACCATCCTGTCCTTTGCAAAGCTTCGTGACTCCAGTGCGGACTCCTTTCCGGACTCCGAACCTCCAGCGCCCCTGCCGATCGAATCCGGCTGGCGCGATTATGGAGTTCACCGCCGCGGACATCTTTCGGCACTTTCGCCCTTTGGCGATATCGCGAACTCATTAAAGTCTCTCTCATTGTCGAGGAGCCTGGCGAACAGCGGTCGGGAAGGTTGGGATTCGGACGGCGAAGAAATTCGCGCCCACCCACCACCCACTTTGTAGCCCGCGCCGACGACTTAAGACATGCTCGACTTCAACTCGAGGACATCGGCGATATGGGCGGCGGCGCCGGAGGCGACCAGAACCAGCGCCCACGGGGCATTGGATAGCCACGTCAACTTACGATATATATATATGTGGTGGACACACCTAAGGGAAGCGATAACGAGGAATGGCGAGATGCTGCGAAAGAAAGTTCCCTCGGGAAGCGAGTCAAGCGGCGGCGTGGCGCCGCTCAAAACCCACCTCGACAAAGATAAGCGCCCACAGACCCAGCCATAGGCGGGGTGATCCGGCCGACAGCGAACATGCCATTGAGCAACCATCCGAACAGGCCAACGGACAAACAAACCGTCCCGGCAAGGACAACGATCCGGACGATCTCACGCCCGGACCGTCATTGGATCGAAGAACCTCCACAAGAGCTCCTCGCTACTGCGCGTAGCTTGAAAAAGCAGCAGAGGCTCGAGAACAGCGGAAGGCGCGTCCGAATGAGATGGAGTAAATTACTCAACACTGCGAGACAAATATGGCGACAGCCGCCAAGAAAAACTACCCAAAGCGCAAACTCTGCTGAATTCGATGATGAGGCCGTAGAGCCCCACGATCAAAAAACAAAAGAGGCCGCGGGTCGGATGAGCGACCACATGGCAAGCGTGAAGCGACAGCGGCGCCACACCCAAGCCGACAAGCGATCCGCGCAGGATTCGCACCAAAGGATGGCCCGATTAGATCTATCTACGGGCCAAGAAACAAGTTCTAGCGAGCAATACAAGGCGTCAAATATCCGAACTTCACGGCACACCCAAATACGAGGCGCGCACACCTCTATGTTTCACCGATGAGGTGCTGGATCATGAATTTCGGCGAGTTCAAGCCCGTAAACATAGAGGCATCTGACGGAACGACAGGACCACAGATGCGGATTGAGGATTATATCCTCCACATACACATGGCGGAGGAGATGATCTCCATGCCATAAAATACCTACCCTCAAGCTCAAAGGGCCAGCCCGGCATTGGCTTAAAAGCCTCCCGAAAACACCATTGGTAGTTGGGAAGAGCTTGAGGATGCTTTTCGAGCCCATTTCCGGGGAACCTATGTCCGACCTCCGGACCTTGAGCGATCTAAGTCACATAACCCAACAGCCGGGAGTTAGCTCGAAAATTCGGAACAGGTTCCTCACCAAAAAGAACCAAATAGTCATTGTCCAGGATCTGAAGCCTTAGCAGCTTTTAAACACAACGTCCAAGGCGAATGGCTCGCCGAGACACCTTGGCGGGAAAAGCCAAGAACAATGGCGCACTAACAAGCCTCATGACCGCTTTTGCGCGGGAGAGGATAGCTAGCTAGCAAGATCACGTACCAGCGATCCAAGTACATCAAAGTCAGGGATGGGAATGGGAAACCACGGCGCAGCAAGGACCAGCGCGGATTAAGGAGCGGTCCAAAGAGCGCGGCGATCAGCGCCCGATTCAAAAGCTCACGGCGAACAATAAAAACTGCCCCTTAAGGACAATAGCGATGAGCTATCAACAAACAAAATCTTGGACAAGATATGCCAAATCCACAGTACTCCGGGAAGCACGCAAACCATACCCACGAGATTGTTGGGTCTTCAAGCGATCCGGCAGACTCAATCTGAACACAAGGGCTCGACACACCAAGTGAGGATGATGGCGAGCACCACAAGCGAGCCCGGAAAACAAAAGAATTTCCCACAAGAGGTCAACTTACTTCAAGTAACAAAGGGGAAAAGCAGGCGGCACCCATTGAATTACGCGCACAATCTACCCAATGAGTCCCAACCTGGTTGTCAAAACCAATTACCTTCGACCATCGGGACTACTCCGAAAGTATCCGGAGCATGGGATGGACTGCCTTGATACTAGAACCTATAATCGGCGGTCTTCAATTTACGGAAGTCCTAATGGACAGCGGCGTGATTTAAACCTTCTATGTCGGGACACAATCCGCAACATGAGGGATAAACCCAAACAGGATTAGCCATAGGAACACTTCCTTCAAGGAATAATGCGAGCACATATATGCCCATTATGCGGGCTCCCTACTATTGGAAGTTATGTTGGCTCACCCGACAACTTCCGTCGGGAAAAGTTGGTCTTCCACATCGCCCATTTAAAGTAGCCATCAAGCACTCTTTGGGGGCGCAAAGCTTTACGCCGCTTTAGCATAATACCGCATTATGCATCTCTTAAACTTAAAATGCCCATTCCACGAGGCATCATTTCATTAAAGGGAAGTTCGCGTGTCCCTCAAGGAAAGAATGTGAGACTGCCTTAACAGCCTCACACTAATCTGACCTTGCTGGCCAAAAGCGTCTAAAGCAGGTCGTTCGGACCCGGACAGTTAGGCGAGTCGGCATAAAAACATGATGCTTACTAGCCGTACCCCCCTTACAAGGGCTCCGCATGTACAACAAGAGACAATAAAGCTCAATTTTACTCATTTTGAATCATACTCTATTTTATTTCCAATTACATTTTAGCGCGATCTTTTTCAAACTAAGTTCCTCTCTTTTCTGAGATGAGCGCGTGCTATACCCGTCGAGATCTGGCTGCGCGGAACCACGGTAGCAGGCGTGCAGCGAGGACCCGTTGCAAGGATTCTTTTGATTAAGACCTGCGTAAACCTTTTTCTTGTCTCTTTTTGTTACTCATCCCCGGTCTCTTATTATAACCGAGGAGGAGGCTGGCGTTTTAGCATCGGCAGCGTCGAAGTTTGCGTGCACAGAAACCGGGGCTTGTTACTAAGGGCATTATTCGGCCCGCTTTATAAAGACCGAATACCTTAGGGAGTGTTCGGCGTCTCGAGTTAGGCCATATATGCATCAGCTCGAATCATGTCTTTGGTCAAATGTTGGGTTTGCCGGCTCCTGTGTTTTGCTGCCTTACGTTCCGTTCTATCGGCTAGCGCGGCACCGGAGAACTCTGCGATTGTGCCCGGTTGGTGGGCGAGCACCTTAATAGAGAAAGCCGAAAACTAACTTTCATGATATAGCGAGAGACTGGTCAACCACTCAATGACTCACCGGAATGTTTAGAATTCCTGCGCATTAACGAAGGACCGTTTTCTGGTCAGGCACATACGCACCCCAAATACGGGAGAGTGCGGTGCCCCCAGGGGCTATATAGTAGCCCCACCATCGAACTCCTATGGCTAAGTGAAAGTGATAAAGCATTATAGTCCGGTTGCCTAGTTTTCTACACTACCACCTCCTTTATAGGACCAAGACGTTGGATTAAGTGTGAAAGCGCGACTTCTTTGCAAACACCCCCGCACTATGTGCGTGGGGGCTGAAGCCGAAGACTGCCATCTTTCAGGTTATATACATATATACATCAACGGCCGCACAGGAGGTAGTTTGCTACTTGAAGGCACAAGTATAAAAAGCTCTTACATTAAATTGAAATGTTGTTTCATAAAATTATACATGTCATTCCAACATAACATCCTTCGAGCACCGCGTCTCTATTAAACAAGCGCCCGGAAGAACTTCCTCAAAATAGCGCTCGACTGTTACTCGGCTGCCGTCCGAATCTGGGGACGCAATATCGGTGGCCTTCATCTCAGCCCAGTATGCCTTGACACGGGCAAGAGCCATCCGCGCCCCTCAATACCGCCCGACCGCTTCATTGCGTCGTCTGGCGGTACCACACCAAGGAACTGCTGCACTAAGCCAAGATAACTCTTGGCTGGGGTCCGCTGACCACAAATGAGTCATGACATGCTTCATGGCAAGTCCGGATAATCGATTCAGCCCGGCCCATTCGGCCAACCCGATCGGTCAGCGGAAGAGGCGCTCCGGACTATGGAATTGCGACCAAAATAGCTCTTCCCTTACATGCCCCTTCGGCCTCGGAAGTGCTCAATCGCGTCCGCGGCCTTCGCCGCTAAGTCGAGATAAGCATCCTCCGAACTCCACAGCTTGTCCAGCGAGCATGCCGGATCGTATATTTCCTCCACAATGAAACGGTTTTCCAGCCGCAATATCCCGGCTGACTCAGCTCCTCCTTGGCAGCTCTCATAGCGAGCAGGCATCCTTGGATTTGGCGGTGGCCTTTTCAGAGTCCTCTTGTTCCGCTTGCGTTCTTTTCAAGAACCTCGCAGCGGTCGGTAGTATTCTTGATTTCAGGCCGTCGGCCATTTCCTCTTTACTTCGGCGATGAGCAGCCGTTCGGCTTTCAGCTCTTGACGCCTTTAAGCGGCGCATTACTCTTCGGGCTTGCTCTTTAGCTCGGGCAAGTTCCGCCGCAGCCTCTCCACAGCAGGCGGCACCGTCGCATCAAAGCATACAAATAGTAAGGCATGGGCGTCAAGCTCCCTTACGGTGTCCATGAAGAAGTCGCATACCTTGTGACTCGTCAAACCATTTATTGACCAGCGTGATGTCGCATCCGCCTCGTCAAGTGCCGCTTTAGTTCGGCAAATTCATCGATCCGGCTAGCCACGGACACCCGCCACCTACATAGGAGCGGCGACATGTTAATCTGAGATTATGATCCTCGGCGCGCTGTCGGTTGTGACAGCATCCAGTCTCGGGGCTACTATCTATCTGAGCGCATTCTATATGCATAAGCTGTCGGAAGGTACATCATTTTTTCGTACCTCAAACCCGTCGATAAACTTATGGCGGCTTCATGCAATCCGCTCTCGGCGGATGCAATTCTTTCAATTACCATAGCCATTAGCGCCGCGATGATCTTCGAGATATCGCTCGCCCGAGCAGGTCCTTCACTCCTCCGACCGCCGCCCGGTTGGCGCCGGACCGTCCGGCCCGCCGGACTCGAAACTCTCCATGGCGACACTTCAGGGTTGCCCGCCTCGCGCAAAGCGCGATAGGTGGGCGTTCGCTCTCTATCATCTCGGACGAAGATCCCCGAAGAGCGAGCTCTGCGAAAGGGCTGAGATCCGAACTACAAGTTACAATTTGGTTATATTCAGAAATAAATACAGGGATGTTCTTTATTCACGGGACCCCTTCTTTTTTACTTACGGCTCATTTGGAGGCTGATCCTTGGGGAAATAGTGCGGCTGGGGTACTTCCGGCGCGGACTTTCAGCGAACTTCTTTCCCGTTTGAGGCCTTGGCTTCGGGTCTTGAGCGGTCCTCTTCTCCCCTTGGAGGAGGATCCTGATCCCCTCTTCCTTGAAAGCCTCCTTGGCGGAGGCGGTTGCTTCCTGCTCCCCCTTCGCCTTCTTTAAAAGCGCGGCCTTCAACATCTTGGCGGCATGGGATCCGGCGTGGTCTCGAGAGTGGGCGGACACCTTATCAACTTTGCCTTGGCTATCCACTCCTGTTCAAGCGACTCCTTAAAGGGCATATATATGATAAATAAATGAACAGCCTGTCCGGTTCTGAGGTTACTTACTTGAGTATCACAGGTGATTGCAGCTTAGACCTGCGTCCTCGGTCAAGTCGGACACTTCTCTTGTGATCAAAGAACAGTTTGTACATCTCCTTGGGCGTCGCGCCCATAAAATGTTGGAGGCTTCGTGGTCCCTCGGATTAAACTCCCACAGACGGAGGCGGCGTTTGCAGGCGAAAGCGCGAATCAGCATAACTGCGCCGCCACGACCAGATTGATCTCTCTTTCTTGGAGGTCTCGAATCGGCCACAAGAGAGGCGTCCTTGGGCGGCCCCAGTCGAGCCCGGTTGACCCATGATGCCAGCCGTTGTGGTGGACTGGCCGGAAGGCGGGTGGCGCTACCCATTTGGTGCCCACAGGGCGGTGATATAAAACCACTCTCGTTGCCACAAACCAAGCTCCTCTCGAAAAGAGCCCTCGGACCACGGAGCATCGGCACACTTGCTTAGACCGCCCCTCCGCTTTCTGCTTGTTGCCCCTCGATCATCTTGGCTCCACCTTGAAGGTCTTGAGCCACAATCCAAAGTGAGGGTAATAAGGAGGAAGGCTTCATATCTGACAATGAATGGCGAGATATGGAGGATGGACTCGGATTCAAGTCATGGAAATCCAGCCCATAATAAAACATGAGCCCCGCACAAAGGGATCCGTCGGAAGCCTAAACCCGAAGGAAGTGAGACAAGAACACCACGCTCTCGCCGGGCTCGGGAGTGGGAATGACCTGCCACAGGCGGGCAGCCTATCTGAAATCTCACGGTTAGATACAGCGTCTCGCAGCTTGAGCACATCTTCTTACGTGACGGAAGAAGACATCCATCGGCCGAGCTGGTGGGCGGACATCGTCGAAGGTCGAAGCGCCTAAATATGAAGCTTTGGGTGTTAGAACTTCGAGCGGGCGGTCGATGGAGGATGGAAAAAGAAGAGGGCCTTGGTCTCATTATAAAGAGCTTGAATACCAGAGCCCTCCTCGTGGTCGATTGGGACTGCCTTCCGATAGAGGCGTGCCAGCGAAACGCAGTTGGGTTACCCATCCATATTGATGAGAATCCCGGAATAAGGGGCACGATCTATGCTTTGATAAGGCGTGCCAAAAACCGCCTCACTAAAACGGCTGAGGTGGGACAGTAAAAAGCGATTGAATAAAGGCTTGGCCATGGTGTGATGTCACGCCCGCGGAATCGTCGGCGATCGTGCAAAAATTATTCTCTCTCACGGTGGTATGTGGAACTTGTTTTGTAGAGGCGAACACTATCCTTGCGTTCAAAACCTTCTAAGTATTGGAGGAGGAACCCGCCTTACAACGCGAAGACAATATCTTGCGCGGACTCGTCGTCATTGAAGCCTGGTTCAGGAGCTCTTGAGGAGTCTTGGACTAGGGGTGTCGGATAGCGAACTATCATCTTTGGCGGACTCTAGACTATGAAGATACAAGATTGAAGACTTCGTCCCTTGTCGGATAGGACTTTCCTTGGAGTGGAAGGCAAGCTTGGCGTCTGAATATGTAGATTTCCTACCATTGTAACCGACTACATGTAACCCTAACCCTATTAGGTGTCTATATAAACGAAGGGTTTTAGTCCGTGGGACGAACAACAATCATACCATAGGCTAGCTTCTGGGGTTTAGCCTCTCGATCTCGTGGTAGATCTACTCTTGTACTACCCATATCATCAATATTAATCAAGCGGGAGTAGGGTATTACCTCCATCGAGAGGGCCCGAACCTGGGTAATAACATCGTGTCCCTTGTCTCCTGTTACCATCCGCCTAGGCGCTGATTGGGACCCCCTACTTGAGATCCGCGGTTTGACAGCGATGAGGAGCCTTTCCCTTCTACTGCTGCGGAGAACGGCGGATCGAACCATGCAACAAGATGGAGCAAGGACCGGGAAGAAGGAGAAGCAAGAAGAAAGCGGACGGAAGGCGCTCACCGTTCCGTGCCAAAAGCGAGAGGAGGCCAACCGCGGCCTCCCTGTCGTAAGTAATCATGACCCGCTTTGCGTGCGAGGACTTGTCAATTAAATGCGATTGCGGCGTCATGGGAAGTGGAGACTCCACGTCCAATCAACCGCACCTTGGCGCCCAAAACCGCGAGCTGTTAGGGCTCGTGGCGCCGCGCCTGCCCCTCGCCTCTCTGCTCGGCCAAGCCAGGCGTGCCTTGGGCCCGGGGCTCTTGTCGGCGTTACAGGAGCAGGGGTCCCCAGACTTGCACTGCGGCCTGCTGGCGTGGCTCAAGGGGGGCCAGCCGACGGCCCATCTTCATCAACACAAGCTCAAGACCCTCGCGAGGCCAAGCCTCATGGGCGAGACGGAGGAGCTTCCTCGAGCACGGCCTCATCAGGCTGGCTCGCGAGGCGGAGAGATCAAGCGGGGTACCTCACGAGGTGCCCATGGCGCAACCATGGCGACCAAGGCGCGCCGGTGAGCGCCAGCCAGCGCAGTGTCCTCCTTTCCTCTTTGGTGCAAAGGGAGCAAGCGCAGGCGAGAGCATCAAGCAAAGGCATCCATTTCGGTGCAACAAGACCAAGACCAGCCCAACAGCAGGAAGGAAGTCATTGTGGAGCCCAAGCGGCGTCACCACGAGCCTTTGACGGGCGAGGACCAACTTTAGTCGGGATAAGTGTACCCGATGTTCCCCTTCAAAATGGCCAATTGTTGGCGCCCTTCCGCTCAATATTTGGGAAGAGGCCGAGGGCCTCTGTCTATAAATAGGACTAGCCTCCCACAAGGTAGAGATATCCCGGATCCAAGAACAGAGCTAGAGGTCAAGCAATCTAGAGAGAGAGGAGGCGGTGAACTCCTCAAGCAGTTCATTGCCCGGCCAAGAACAGACCCTCATGAGGCTGTTCTTCCTTGTATTATTCATCATCATCAGCCCAAGAGGCAATCCACCACACCACAAACTAGAGTAGGGTATTACACCACAATGGTGGCCCGAACTAGTATAAACCTTGCGTCTCTTGTGTTGTTCCTTTCGTAGTTTAGATCCTAGCGAGGCGGCGGGGTGCAGGTAGGTAGAGGGCGAGATCTTCGCGCGCACCCCAGTGTTCGAACCTCAAGGGTCTGCCGGAACCCGAAATCCGACAGACTAGCTCGTTAATCGAAGATGGTTAAGTTTCCTAGCCATGGACATGAGTTGTCATTTGATTAACGGGATCACATCATTAGGAGAATGATGTGATTGACTTGACCCATTCCGTTAGCTTAGCACTTGATCGTTTAGTATGTTTCTATTGCTTTCTTCATGTTTAATACATGTTCCTATGACTATGAGATTACGTAACTCCCGTTTACCGGAGGAACACTTTGTGTGCTACCAAACGTCACAATGTAACTGGGTGATTATAAAGGTGCTCTGGGTGTCTCCGAAGGTACTTGTTGAGTTGGCGTATTTCGAGATTAGGATTTGTCACTCCGATTGTTGGAGAGGTATCTTTGGGCCCTCTCGGTAATGCACATCACTATAAGCCTTGCAAGCATTGTGACTAATGAGTTAGCTGTGAGATGATGTATGACGGAATGAGTAAAGAGACTTGCCGGTAACGAGATTGAACTAGGTATTGAGATACCGACGATCGAATCTCGGGCAAGTAACATACCGACGACAAAGGGAACAACGTATGTTGTTATGCGGTTTGACCGATAAAGATCTTCGTAGAATATGTAGGAGCCAATATGAGCATCTAGGTTCCGCTATTGGTTATTGACCGGAGACGTGTCTCGGTCATGTCTACATAGTTCTCGAACCCGTAGGGTCCGCACGCTTAAAGTTAGATGATGGTCGGTATTATGAGTTTTGTGTTTTGATGTACCAAAGGTAGTTAGGAGTCCCGGATATGATCATGGACATGACGAGGAGTCTCGAAATGGTCGAGACATAAAGATCGATATATTAGACGACTATATTCGGACATCGGAAGTGTTCGGGTGGTTTGGAGAAAACCGGAGTCTTGGGAGGTTACGGACCCCGGAAGAAGTAATGGGCCTTAGTGGAGAGAGAGAGGGCTGGCCAGGGCAGGCCACGCGCCCCTCCCCCTTTCCTTCTCCCTCTCCCCCTTCCTTTCCCCCTCCTAGTAGGAGTAGGAAGAGGGAGTCCTCTCCTACTAGTAGGAGGATTCCTCCTCTGGCCTTCGCAACAAGGGCAGGCGGCCTCCCCCTTGCTCCTTTATATCTCGGGGTGGGGGCACCCTAGAACACAACAATTGATCTCTTGATCTCTTAGCCGTGTCACGGTGGCCCCTCCACCATATTCCACCTTGATAATATCGTGGCGGTGCTTGGCGAAGCCTGCGTCGTAGAATCATCATCACCATCACTGCGCCGTCGTCTTGTGGAACTCTCCTCAAAGCTCGGCTGGATCGGAGTTCGAGGGGCGTCATCGAGCTGAGCGTGTGCTGAACTTCGGAGGTGCCGTGCGTTCGGTACTCGGATCGGTCGGATCGTGAAGCGTCGACTACATAAACCACGTTGTGCTAACGCTTCCGCTTCGGTCTCACAGTGCGTGGACACACTCTCCCCTCTCGTTTCTCGTATCACCATGATCTGTGTGCGTAGGATTTTTTTGAAATTACTCGTTCCCCAACATGGTATCGAGCCAGGTTTTATCGTAGATGTTTATGCATGAGTAGAACACAAGTGAGTTACGGGCGATACAAGTCATCTGCTTACCGGCATGTCATACTTTGGTTGGCGGTATTGTTGGATGAAGTGGCCGGACCAACATTACGCGCGTATGCTTACGAGACTGGTTCTACCGGCGTGCTTTGCACACGGTGGCTAGCGGTGTCGGTTTCTCCAACTTTAGTTGAACAGAGTGTGGCTCGCCGGTCCTTGAAAAGTTAAAACAACACTAACTTGCGAACTATCGTTGTGGTTTTGATGCGTGGTAAACGGTTCTTGCTCAGGCCGTAGCAGCCACGTAAAACTTGCAACAACAAAGTAGAGGGCGTCTAACTTGTTTTGCGGGGCATGTTGTGATGTGATATGGTCAAGGCATGATGCTATATTTTATTGTATGAGATAATCATGTTTTGTAACGAGTTTTGACAATGGCGAGAGCCATATGGTTGTCGCTTTATTGTATGCAATGCAATCGCCCTGTAATGCTTTAGTTTATCACTAAGCGGTAGTGATAGTCGTAGAAGCAATGGTTGGCGAGACGACAACGATGCTACGATGGAGATCAAGGTGTTGCGCCGGTGACGATGGTGATCATGACGGTGCTTCGGAGATGGAGATCATGACGGTGCTTCGGAGATGGAGATCACAAGCACAAGATGATGATGGCCATATCATATCACTTATATTGATTGCGTATGATGTTTATCCTTTATGCATCTTATTTTGCTTTGATTGACGATAGCATTATAAGATGATCTCTCACTAAATTTCAAGATAAAAGTGTTCTCCCTGAGTATGCACCGTTGCCAAAGTTTGTTGTGCCGAGACACCACGTGATGATCGGGTGTGATAAGCTCTACGTCCATCTACAGCGGGTGCAAGCTAGTTTTGCACACACAGAATACTCAGGTTAAACTTGACGAGCCTAGCATATGCAGATATGGCCTCAGAACACTGAGACCGAAAGGTCGAGCGTGAATCATATAGTAGATATGATCAACATAGTGATGCTCACCATTGAAAACTACTCCATCTCACGTGATGATCGGACATGGTTTAGTTGATTTGGATCACGTGATCGCTTAGATGATTAGAGGGATGTCTATCTAAGTGGGAGTTCTTAAGTAATATGATTAATTGAACTTAAATTTATCATGAACTTAGTACCTGATAGTATTTTGCTTGTCTATGTTGATTGTAGATAGATGGCCTGTGTTGTTTTCCGTTGAATTTTAATGCGTTCCTTGAGAAAGCAAAGTTGAAAGATGATGGTAGCAATTACAGAGACTTGGTCCGTAACGAGAGATTATCCTCATTGCTGCCGTAAGAATTACATCCTAGAAGCACTTGCTGGGTGCGAACTGCTGCGGATGCAACGAGAGCGATGTTAAGAACGTCTGGCGAGCAAAGCGATGACTACTCAATAGTTCGATGTGCCATTCTTCTGACTTAGAACCGGGACTTCAACGGCGTTTTGAATGTCATGGAGCATATGAGATGTTCCAGGAGTTGAAGTTAATATTTCAAGCAAATGCCCGACTTGAGAGATATGAAGTCTCCAATAAGTTCTACAACTACAAGATGGAGGAGAATAGTTCTGTCAGTGAACATATACTCAAAATATCTGGGTATAACAATCACTCTATTCAACTGGGAGTTAATCTTTCGGATGATATATAGTGTCATTGACAGAATTCTTCAATCACTGCCACCAAGCTACAAGAGCTTCGTGATGAACTATAATATGCAAGGGATGGATAAGACAATTCCCGAGCTCTTCGCAATGCTAAAGGCTGCGGAGGTAGAAATCAAAAAGTACCATCAAGTGTTGATGGTCAACAAGACCACCAGTTTCAAGAAAAAGGGCAAAGGGAAGAAGACGGGGAACTTCAAGAAGAACAGCAAACAAGTTGCTGCTCAAGAAAAGAAACCCAAGTCGGACATAAGCACGAGGCCGAGTGCTTCTCTTGCAAGCAGACTGAACCTTTGGAGCGGAACTGCCCCAAGTATTTGGCGGATAAGAAGGATGGCAAGGTGAGCAAAGGTATATGTGATATACATGTTATTGATGTGTACCTTACTAGAGCTCGCATGCACTGGGTATTTGATCTTGGTTACATTGCTAATATTTGCAACTCGAAAGCAGAGACTACGGAATGGCGAAGACTGGCTAAGGACGACGTGACGATCTTGGCGTGGGAAATGGTTCCAAAGTCGATGTGATCGCCGTCGACGCGCTACCTCTACATCTACCTTCGGGATTAGTTTTAGACCTGAATAATTGTTATTTGGTGCCAGCGTTGAGCATGAACATTATATCTGGATCTTGTTTGATGCAAGACGGTTATTCATTTAAATCTGATAATAATGGTTGTTCTATATATATGAATAATATCTTTTATGGTGATGCACCCTTGAAGAGTGGTCTATTTTTGTTGAATCTCGAAAGTAGTGATACACATATTCATAATCCAAAAGATGCAGAGTTGATAATGATAGTGCAACTTATTTGTGGCACTGACGTTTGGGTCATATTGGTGTAAAGCGCATGAAGAAACTCCATACTGATGGACTTTTGGAATCACTTGATTATGAATCACTTGGTACTTGTGAACCATGCCTCATGGGCAAGATGACTAAAACGTTGTTCTTCGGAACTATGGAGCGAGCAACTGATTTGTTGGAGATCATACATACTGATGTATGTGGTCCAATGAATGTTGATGCTCATGGCGAATATCGTTATTTTCTCACCTTCACGAGATGATTTGAGCAGATATGGGTATATCTACTTAATGAAACATAAGTCTGAAACATTTGAAAAGTTCAAAGAATTTGAGTGAAGTGGAAAATCATCGTAACAAGAAAATAAAGTTTCTACAATCTGATCGTGGAGGAGAATATTTGAGTTACGAGTTTGGTCTACATTTGAAATAATGCGGAATAGTTTAGCAACTCCATACCGGAACACCACAGCGTAATGGTGTGTCGAGCGTCGTAATCATACTTTACTAGATATGGTGCGATCTATGATGTCTCTTACTGATTTACCGCTATCGTTTTGGGGTTATGCTTTAGAGATGGCTGCATTCATGTTAAATAGGGCACCATCAAAATCCATTAATACGACGCCTTATGAACTGTGGTTTGGCAAGAAACCAAAGTTGTCGTTTCTTAAAGTTTGGGGCTGCGGCGCTTATGTGAAAAAGCTTCAACCTGATAAGCTCGAACCCAAATCGGAGAAATGTGTCTTCATAGGATACCCAAAGGAAACTGTTGGTTACACCTTCTATCACAGATCCGAAGGCAAGATATTCGTTGCCAAGAATGGATCCTTTCTAGAGAAGGAGTTTCTCTCAAAAGAAGTGAGTGGGAGGAAAGTAGAACTTGATGAGGTAATCATATACTGCTCCCTTGTTGGAAAGTAGTTCATCACGAAACGGTTCTGTGACACCTACACCAATTAGTGAGGAAGCTAATGATATTGATCATGAAACTTGGATCAAGTTACTCTTGAACCTCGTAGGTCAACGAGTAAGATCCGCACTGAGTGATACGGTAATCCTATTCGGAGGTCATGTTACTTGACCAAGGTGAACCTCGAACTATGAAGAAGCGATGATGAGCCCAGATTCCACAAAATGGCTTGAGGTCATGAAATTTGAGATGGGATCCATGTATGAGAACAAAGTGTGGACTTTGGTTGACTTGCCCGATGATCGGCAAGCCATTGAGAATAAGTGGATCTTCAAGAAGAAGACTGGCGCTGACGATAATGTTACTATATATAAAGCTCAACTTTCACACCCGTAGCGAAACTTAAGTTTGTCCAAATCATGTTAGCAATTGCTGCATTTTATGATTATGAAATTTGGCAAATGGATGTCAAAACTGCATTCCTGAATGGATTTCTGGAAGAAGAGTTGTATATGATGCAACCAGAAGGTTTTGTCGATCCAAAGGGAGCTAACAAAGTGTGCAAGCTCTAGTGATCCATTTATGGACTGGTGCAAGCCTCTCGGAGTTGGAATAAACGTTTTGATAGTGTGATCAAAGCATATGGTTTTATATAGACTTTTGGGGAAGCCTGTATTTACAAGACAGTGAGTGGGGTCTCTGTAGCATTTCTGATATTATATGTGGATGACATATTGCTGATTGGAAATGATATAGAATTTTTGGATAGCATAAAAGGATACTTGAATAAAAGTTTTTCGGTGAAGCTGCTTACATATTAGGCATCAAGATCTATAGAGATAGATCAAGACGCTTGATAGGACTTTCACAAAGCACATACCTTGACAAAGTTTTGAAGAAGTTCAAAATGGATCAAGCAAAGAAAGGGTTCTTGCCTGTGTTACAAGGTGTGAAGTTGAGTCATACTCAATGCCCGACCACTGCAGAAGATAGAGAGAAAATGAAAGATGTTCCATATGCTTCAGCCATACGCTCTATCATGTATCCAATGTTGTGTACCAGACCTGATGTGTGTCTTTCTATTAGCCTAGCAGGGAGGTACCAAAGTAATCTAGGAGTGGATCACTGGACAGCGGTCATGAACATCCTGAAATACCTGAAAAGGACTAAGGATATGTTTCTCGTTTATGGAGGTGACAAAGAGCTAGTCGTAAATGGTTACGTCGATGCAAGCTTTGACACTGATCCGGATGATTCTAAATCGCAAATCGGATACGTGTTTACATTGAACAGTGGAGCTGTCAGTTGGTATAGTTCTAAACAAAGCGTCGTGGCGGGATCTACGTCTGAAGCGGAGTACATAGCTGCTTCCGAAGCAGCAAATGAAGGAGTCTGAATGAAGGAGTTAATATCGATCTAGGTGTCATACCTAATGCATCGGGTCCAATGAAATATTTTTTGTGACAATACTGGTGCAATTGCCTTGGCAAAGGAATCCAGATTTCACAAGAGAACCAAGCACATCAAGAGACGCTTAAATTTCATACGGGACCAAGTCCAGGTGGGAGACATAGAGATTTGCAAGATACATACGGATCTGAATGTTGCAGACCCATTGACTTAGCCTCTTCCACGAGCAAAACATGATCAACACCAAAACTCCATGGGTGTTAGAATCATTACTGTGTAATCTAGATTATTGACTCTAGTGGAAGTGGGAGACTGAAGGAAATATGCCCTAGAGGCAATAATGAAGTTATTATTTATTTCCTCATATCATGATAAATGTTTATTATTCATGCTATAATTGTATTAACCGGAAACATAATACATGTGTGAATACATAGACAAACATAGTGTCACTAGTATGCCTCTACTTGACTAGCTCGTTAATCAAAGATGGTTAAGTTTCCTAGCCATGGACATGAGTTGTCATTTGATTAACGGGATCACATCATTGGGAGAATGATGTGATTGACTTGACCCATTCCGTTAGCTTAGCACTTGATCGTTTAGTATGTTGCTATTTGCTACCTCTTGAGCACTGCGTTGGATTTCCTTGAAGAGGAAAGGATGATGCAGCAAAGTAGTGTAAGTATTTCCCTCAGTTTTTGAGAACCAAGGTATCAATCCAGTAGGAGGCTACGCGCGAGTCCCTCATACCTGCACAAAGAAAATAACTCCTCGCAACCAACGCGATAAGGGGTTGTCAATCCCTTCACGATCACTTACGAGAGTGAGATCTGATAGAGATGATAGATAATATTTTTGGTATTTTTGTGATAAAGAAGCAAAGTAAAATAAAAAGCAAAGGCAATAATAAAGTGATGGAAGATTAATATGATGGAGATAGACCCGGGGGCCATAGATTTCACTAGTGGCTTCTCTCAAGAGCATAAGTATTTTACGGTGGGTGAACAAATTACTGTTGAGCAATTGACAGAATTGAGCATAGTTATGAGAATATCTAGGTATGATCATGTATATAGGCATCACGTTCGAGACAAGTAGACCGACTACTTCCTGCATCTACAACTATTACTCCACTCATCGACCGCTATCCAGCATGCATCTAGAGTATTAAGTTCAAGAAAACAGAGTAATGCCTTAAGCAAGATGACATGATGTAGAGGGATAAATTCATGCAATATGATAAAACCCCATCTTGTTATCCTCGATGGCAACAATACAATCGTGCCTTGCTGCCCCTCATCCTTTGGGAAAGGACACATAAGATTGAACCCAAAGCTAAGCACTTCTCCCATTGCAAGAAAAACCAATCTAGTAGGCCAAACCAAACTGATAATTCGAAGAGACTTGCAAAGATAATCAATCATACATAAAAGAATTCAGAGAAGATTCAAATATTGTTCATAGATAATCTTGATCATAAACCCACAATTCATCGGTCTTAACAGACACACCGCAAAAAGAAGATTGCATCGAATAGATCTCCACGAGAGAGGGGGAGAACATTGTATTGAGATCCAAAAAGAGAGAAGAAGCCATCTAGCTACTAACTATGGACCCGAAGGTCTGAGGTATACTACTCACACTTCATCGGAGGGGCTATGGTGATGATGCAGAAGCCCTCCGTGATGGATGCCCCCTCCGGCGGAGCTCCGGAACAGGCCCCAAGATGGGATCTCGTGGGTACAGAAGGTTGCGGCGGTGGAATTAGGTTTTGGCTCCGTGTCTGATCGTTTTGGGGTACGTAGGTATATATAGGAGGAACAAGTACGTCGGTGGAGCATCGTGGGGCCCACGAGGGTGGAGGGCGCGCCCTGGGGGCTGGGCGCGCCCCCTACCTCATGCCCTCCTCGAAGCTTCCTTGACGTAGGGTCCAAGTCTCCTGGATCATGTTCGGTGAGAAAATCACGTTCTCGAAGGTTTCATTCCGTTTGGACTCCGTTTGATATTCCGTTTCTTCGAAACTCTGAAATAGGCAAAAAACATCAATTCTGGGCTGGGCCTCCGGTTAATAGGTTAGTCCCAAAAATAATATAAAAGTGGAAAATAAAGCCCAATATTGTCCAAAACAGTAGGTAATATAGCATGGAGCAATTAAAAATTATAGATACGTTGGAGACGTATCACTATTGCTTTCTTCATGACTTATACATGTTCCTATGACTATGAGATTATGCAACTCCTGTTTACCGGAGGAACACATTGTGTGCTACCAAATGTCACAACGTAAATGGGTGATTATAAAGGTGCTCTACAGGTGTCTCCGAAGGTACTTGTTGGGTTGGCATATTTCGAGATTAGGATTTTCACTCCGATTGTCGGAGAGGTATCTCTGGGCCCTCTCGGTAATGCACATCACTATAAGCCTTGCAAGCATTGTGACTAATGAGTTAGTTGCGAGATGATGTATTACGGAACGAGTAAAGAGACTTGCCGGTAACGAGATTGAACTAGGTATTGAGATACCGACGATCGAATCTCGGGCAAGTAACATACCGATGACAAAGGGAACAACGTATGTTGTTATGCGGTTTGATCGATAAAGATCTTCGTAGAATATGTAGGAGACAATATGAGCATCTAGGTTCCGGTATTGGTTATTGACCGGAGACGTGTCTCGGTCATGTCTACATAGTTCTCGAACCCGTAGGGTCCGCACGCATAAAGTTAGATGACGATCGGTATTATGAGTTTTGTGTTTTGATGTACCGAAGGTAGTTCGGAGTCTCGGATATGATCACGGACATGACGAGGAGTCTCGAAATGGTCGAGACATAAAGATCGATATATTGGACGACTATATTCGGACACCGGAAGTGTTCCGGGTGGTTTCGGAGAAAACCGGTGTACCGGAGGGTTACCGGAACCCCCCGGGAGAAGTAATGGACCTTATGGGCCTTAGTGGAGAGAGAGAGGGCTGGCCAGGGCCGCGCGCCCCTCCCCCTCTGGTCCGAATTGGACTAGGAGAGGGGGGCGGCGCCCCTTTCCTTCTCCCTCTCCCCCTTCCTTTCCCCCTCCTAGTAGGAGTAGGAAAGAGGGGAGTCCTACTCCTACTAGTAGGAGGACTCCTCCTCCTGGCGCGCCAACAAGGGCCGGGCGGCCTCCCCCCTTGCTCCTTTATATACAGGGGCAGGGGGGCACCCTAGAACACAAAAATTGATCTCCTGATCTCTTAGCCGTGTGCGGCGGCCCCCTCCACCATATTCCACCTTGATAATATCGTAGCGATGCTTAGGCGAAGCCCTGCGTCGGTAGCATCATCATCACCGTCACCACGCCGTCGTGCTGACGAAACTCTCCCTCAAAGCTCGGCTGGATCGGAGTTCGAGGGACGTCATCGAGCTGAACGTGTGCTGAACTCGGAGGTGCCGTACGTTCGGTACTCGGATCGGTCAGATCGTGAAGACGTACGACTACATAAACCACGTTGTGCTAACGCTTCCGCTTTCGGTCTACGAGGGTACGTGGACACACTCTCCCCTCTCGTTTCTACGTATCACCATGATCCTGTGTGCGTAGGATTTTTTTTTGAAATTACTACGTTCCCCAACAGTTCTATCCTGACGAGATGAATCAATTGGTGGCATTTATGTATCTGAAAACGATGTCATAGATGTTGGGGAACGTTGCATAAAATAAAAAAATTCTACGGTTTCACCAAGATCTATCTATGAGTTCATCTAGCAACGAGAGAGAGGAGTGCATCTACATACCCTTGTAGATCGCGAGCGGAAGCGTTCAAGAGAACGGGGTTGAGGGAGTCGTACTCGTCGTGATCCAAATCACCGATGATCCTAGTGCTGAACGGACAACACCTCCGCGTTCAACACACGTACGGTTGAGGAAGACGTCTCCTCCTTCTTGATCCAGCAAGGGGGGAGGAGAGGTTGACAAAGATCCAGCAGCACGACGGCATGGTGGTGGATGCAGCAGGGATCCCGGCAGGGCTTCGCCAAGCGTCTGCGGGAGAGAGAGGTGTAGCAAGGGGGAAGGGAGGCGCCAAGTGCAAGGGTGCGGCTGCCCTCCCTCCATCGTCTATATATAGGGTCCCCAGGGGGCGCCGGCCCTAGGAGATGGGATCTCCTAGGGGCGGCGACCAAGGGCCTTCCCCAAGGCAGTGGGCGCCCCCTCCCCTAGGGTTCCCAACCCTAGGCGCAGGGGGGCCCAAGGGGGGCACACCATCCCACTAGGGGCTGGTTCCCCTCCCACTTCAGCCCACGGTGCCCTCCGGGATAGGTGGCCCCACCCGGTGGACCCCCGGGACCCTTCCGGTGGTCCCGGTACAATACCGGTGACCCCCGAAACTTTCCCGATGGCCGAAACTTGACTTCCCATATATAATTATTTACCTCTAGACCATTCCGGAACTCCTCGTGACGTCCGGGATCTCATCCGGGACTCCGAACAACTTTCGGGTTACTGCATACTCATATCTCTACAACCCTAGCGTCACCTAACCTTAAGTGTGTAGACCCTACGTGTTCGGGAGACATGCAGACATGACCGAGACGCCTCTCCGGTCAATAACCAACAGTGGGATCTAGATACCCATGTTGGCTCCCACATGCTCCTCGATGATATCATTGGATGAACCACGATGTCAAGGATTCAAGCAACCCCGTATACAATTCCCATTGTCAATCGGTACGTTACTTGCCCAAGATTCGATCGTCGGTATCCCAATACCTCGTTTAATCTCGTTCCCGGCAAGTCACTTTACTCGTACCGTAATGCATGATCCTGTGACCAGACACTTGGTCACATTGAGCTCATTATGATGATGCATTACCGAGTGGGCCCAGAGATACCTCTCCGTCATACGGAGTGACAAATCCCAGTCTCGATCCGTGCCAACCCAACAGACACTTTCGGAGATACCCGTAGTGTACCTTTATAGTCACCCAGTTACGTTGTGACGTTTGGCACACCCAAAGCACTCCTACGGTATCCGGGAGTTGCACAATCTCATGGTCTAAGGAAATGATACTTGACACTTGGAAAAGCTCTAGCTAAACGAACTACACAATCTTTGAGCTATGCTTAGGATTGGGTCTTGTCCATCACATCATTCTCCTAATGATGTGATCACGTTATCAATGACATCCAATGTCCATAGTCAGGAAACCATGACTATCTGCTGATCTACGAGCTAGTCAACTAGAGGCTTACTAGGGACATGTTGTGGTCTATGTATTCACACGTGTATTACGATTTCTGGATAACACAGTTGTAGCATGAATAACAGACTATTATCATCACTACTAGGAAAGGCCTACTAATGGCGCACCAGTTTTGCCTACTAATGGCGCACTACCGGTGCGCCATTAGTAGCACGCCATTAGAATTTTTTACTAATGGCGCACCACTGGTGCGCCATTAGTATCTGGTATACTAATGGCGCACCTGCGCCATTAGTATGTTACTCCATGCGCCATTAGTATGCCTCCCGGGGGGCCATATGTAACCATGTGCTTTGTCACACTAATGGCGCACTCTGCCTTGATGCGCCATTAGTATCCTTTGGCATACTAATGGCGCACTCTGCCTTGATGCCCCATTAGTATGAATATTTGGTTTTTTTTTTTTGCTTTTCTGATTTTTGCACGGGTTACAAAATATATTATTGGACAAAATATAGACAGCAGCACACAGCAACATCAGATTCATTGAATACAATAGAAGATTAGTCTCCGAATACAATTCATCATATTAGTCTCCGAATTCAAAAGACCGAACAAAGATAAAACATTACAAGTCTCAGGACCGCGAGTATCGAGTTTGTCTTCACATTACAAGTCGATATCGATCATCTAAACTACCATCACATAAAAGAGAGTTGTGGTCATCACGATGAGCATCATCGCGATCAAACTGGTCTTCATCCGGTTCCTCCAGCGCTCCCTCCTCTCTCCCGCTAGATAGCGGGCATATCTAGATTCGGCCTCCGCCCTAGTGGTGTACCCTTTGTAACTATTACCGCTGAAGCGGTGAACCTGTCTCCGACACTCCTCCCGATCATCGTGACTCAGGAACCTTACCCTTGTACCACGACATACAACGACATCTCTATGCACAAGCCAAACAATGACAATACATAAGCAATATGTAAGTATGCAACAAAAGGATCGGAAGAGAAAAGCAAGACATTAATAGCACGATTCATGGTCCTACTAATAAATAGCATCGATTACATCTAAGTTGAACGACTGTCCAAACCAAAGAGACATACGAATTCATTAAAGTTTAATTACAACATGAGCCAATCAATGTTTCAGAACTACACATCACTACTTTCGACTCGACTCATCGGACAGGAGCGTGGATGTAGCCGCCGTCTGTCGTGATGGTCATGAAATCGCGGTCGTTGTCACCCTGCATTTGTAGCATTCCATCTATCTCATTGTTGGACGGTTGATATTTGAGGTAGAACTGCCCCGACGTATGAAGGACATCTTGATGGATGATGTCCGCAAAGTCCGATCGATCTGAAAGAATTCTTGTCCGAGGTCCGCGTCTGGATTGCCGACAAGTTCACGGCCCAATCTTTGAGATTATCTGGTAGCAGAAGTTGATGATGGTCCCTTACGATCGCCCGCATGTGATGGAGGGCGTAATAGGCATCCTCCTGACCGCCAGGCGGCTGCTTGACGCAGCAGAACTTCGTATTGTGTGAGAACATGTGCTTGCCGTACTTACGAACAGTCCTGGTGAAGGTGCCTCCAAATTTGGCGTAGCCGGGGAGAACATCATCAAGAACTTTCTTGACATTTGTGTAGTCTATCTTGGAGTTACGGTTCGGGTCGAAATACGTGGCCATGGAATATTTCGGGCTTAAGAGGATGAGTGTGCAATGTGTGTCACTACAGAGAACACGGAATGTTAGAAAAAAAAAGAACGATCGAAATCTAAGAAATCATATGTTACGGGGCGGTTAAGGGATGACTTACTCGGGAAAGTAAGCCACAAGGAAGTTATCCTTATCTGGGTTTGCCAGAATGATGCCTTCGAGGTGTGAACTCGCAACTTGGCGGTCCCCAGCGCTGCTCAAGTGCTTGGCACGCATGTAGAAGGGGTCGACTATTACGATGTCCGGGGTCTTGTCTCTAATGATCCGCATCTCCATACTCAGCGAAAATAGCCGAACGAAGGTGCGGTGCAGCGGATGAAGGTTAAACATAGCAAAGATGTCATCAAACCGCAGGACGATCGTACCCCCGATGTCGCCATCCACAAAGCCCTTGCCCTCTGGCACCTTGGCCACGAAAACCGGGTATGCCACATCCTTCTCTCTGAGACGCCGCTTCTCCAAAGAAAGAACACTGTCGTGCAGACTCCGCATAGCACCGGTTGCAGCATTCAGCATATTTGGCGGTAGCATCGCCCTACCCGCCACATGCACCCTCCTCGAGATATCCTTAGGTGAAGGTGGCCTGTCCTGAGCACGGATCGAACTCGGTGCCGGCTGGCTCGCACCGACGCCCTTGTTAGTCTTTTGTTTCCTCCCCTTCTTCTTGATCTCCTGTAATGGGACCGAGTTCTGCTCACAGACCGCCTTCTTGAGCGTGTTGGGGCTGATAATATTTCGCACCTCAGCTATCTGAGGCTCGGTGAAGGCGGGGCTGGGCGTCTCCTCGAGAACTGAACGCCGCAGGCGGCGCCTATTGCAATTGGATTTCTCCGCCGTACCAGCTAGATTGCGGTCATCTTGGTTGGGTTCTTGAGAAAGAGGCCCACAGAACTCGTCAGCGTACCCATGTTCGGCAAAGTACTTATCGACTTTGGTAAATGTACCATCGTCGTTGTCGTCGTCGTCCGGATCCTGTGCCATAGGGCTGTCCGGATCCTGTGCCATAGGGATGTCCGACATAGGGATGTCCGGCAGGTCCGGTAGCGGTGCGGCGTTCTTGCCATGGTTGGCGCCGGCACGACTGGCAGTCTTGTCTGTGGGGTAGTGTCCCCCGCCCCCAAACGAATCTGGCTCTTCAGCCAAAGCAGCGACCAGTTTACGCAGGCGATGAGGGTCATCTCATCTTCTTCGTCGGCCCCAGCGGGTCGAACCAGAGGTAACAGCTCGTCGCAGCCTGGCAGCACCCGAACCACTTCAACCCTATACACTGTGGCTGGCATCGTATTACCGTGGAACATGCGGTTGCCCGGTTGAACGATTCTGCCCTTGGCGACATCGACCAACTTGGCACCCACGAAGTGCAGAAGAGTGCAAGGAACGTCGGTGGTGCCCTGCGAAACATGTCTGGGCGTCGAGGATGCCCACAAAACAAGGAGATGAAGTCATCGGCGAGAGGCTTAGTTACCGTGATGCCGTCGAGCTCGGCTAATGTCGAGGCACCACCAACGGCGGGCGTGCAACTGACGGAGGGGGCGCTTGCTGGCGAGGTGCCGGCCGGCGTACACCCGGGTGCATTAAGCTCCAATGCCCGTGCCGGTGCCGGAGACACGAATACCGCCTCCGCCGGAGACACCAATGGCGCCGCCTGCGTGCTGTGCGAGTTGCTGGCCATGAAGCTAGGAACCGTGGGAGGCCCCTGTTGGCCGCCCGCAATCCACGTCTTCAGCCCATGAATCAACGTAGGCACCATGGCGTTGAGCTTCGTTCCCAGTTGTTGTTCCACTTGCTCTTGGACAAGCTCCGGAATCCGCGCCACTTGTGCCTTGAGTGCTTCAACCTCACGCGTCTGGCTTTTCGAGCTGGCCTTTTTCTCCTTCTGCACACCAGCGGTATAGTATGACCCCCATTTTGTGGACAAGCCTTTGCCGGCCACACGACCAGCTGACGTCGGCTTAGTGAGCTTATCCTTGCTTTTCATTATGTTCAATGCCCTATTTAAAGGGGTGTCGAAAGGGGAGCTCTGAGACGACCCCGCGCTACTGCTTTCAGTTTCCTGCGAAAGGAACGTGAACCATTTAGAAATATTGGGGATTAATTAGAGTGCAACCATATGGAGCTAACTACGGCGGGGTGTATTCCTTACGTAACAAGCTCAAGCGCCTGGTCTTCGGATCCGTGGTAAGCTCCTTTGTTATCGGGTCCTCCTTGTACCGGCCCCGACATAGTTCTGGTCTGCTTGTTACCGCTGTATTTCTCGAAGCGGGCGGTAGGCCTTGCTCGGCGCGCTCCGCGTCCTCCTTGTCCCATATAGGCTCCGCCACTCTGTAACCGCGGGACCGAGTTTGTGTTCCCTAAGTTCAACTCCGCATTTCTTTCCCCATCGACTTAATTCGAGGTTGCACTGGTCGAGCACTTGATCTTGAACTCCTTGTACTCATCTTCGCTCATCAAAGGATATTTCGCCTTGATCTTCTCATAACTATCACCTTTATCAATCATTTTCTTCACGCGCTTCTCCAAGCGAGACAGGGCGTGCTCATCTTCGTGAGGGCGGCACTGTTCACTATTCCACGAGGCGTGTGTTTTCAAATTCGGCGGGAACTTGTATCGTTCATGCAGCTTCGTGAAGAGGAGGTTGTGCAAATTCCCTCGGTCCTTATGCCTAAGGTTCTCGGTGTTGATCGAGGCGGTGCTCGGAGAATGCACCGAGCTGAACCGAGTACCCTTGACTATATGTTTGGGCTCCGTTGGATTCCGTCGGAGTCCACTTGAGTGAATTCCTCCTTGACGGTGCGGAGCGCATTGGACGCCGGTCCTTCCTTTGCTTCTTCGATTGGCTGCCATCGTGTGCGCCGCCATCATCGATGGTGGCATCCTCGGCGGCACCATCGGTGGTGTCATCCCCACGCCACTAGGGGTTGTGTAATCAGGATCGGTGTCTTCCGTGGCGTCCTCATAGCGGTGAGGTTGTTCCTCCATCTCTTGGGACAGCTCCCAGAATTGCTTGCCGCCCGAACCACCGGCCTCATCGTTGTGGGCCATGTTTTGCTCTAAATAGGAAAAAGTTTGGTCAAAAGTTGGTTATTGTCACGGAACAAGATCATGGTCTCATCATTTAGGGTTTGTCGACACGAGGCACCCTAAAAGCCTAAGCTTTCATCATTTAGGGTTTGTCGACGCCGAGGCACCCTAAAAGCCTAAGCGTACATCATTTAGGTTCTCATCGACACCGAGGCATCCGGGGCAGCCAAGTTAAGTTTTCATCATTTAGGGTTTATCGATGCCGAGGCACCCTAGGTTGGGCCTAATCACTTGGCACTAATCACTTGGCTCTATTGCCACCTATGGTTTAATACAACAAGAATAAAGGGGCAGTTGATCCTACTTAATTAAGTACTAAGATACCCCGGCCCATGCATTAGTAGCAAGTACCTCATATGTCCGATTTTTAGCAAAATCATGCTAAAATTCACGGAAAATTTCAGCATGACCTTTGCTGAAAATAGGACATATGGAGTACCAATTTGCCGGAACGGAAGTTAATCGACATTCCGCAAACTCAAGGGCCTCTCGGGTACCTGCAAAATCATCACGACGCCAAGGGCCTCTCAAGGGCCTCAAGCAGCAGCGGCGTCTCCAGACCCCATTTTTTGCTAAATTTCTTTGAGCAACAATCGAGCAGAAAATTCAGCATATTTCTATACAACAAGACCTTGTAAAGATGAAGAACAGTTCTACAAAGAGCCCATTTATATACAATAGCATCTTTGGCCATACCAATTTCTGAAACAATTCAAAGATGAAGAAATTAACTATGTATAGTTTATTCTTTTTGTACCAGGAACTATTTTAGTTTATTATTTATTGTACTAGGGAGGAATATAACAATCTTTTTTGGTATATATCCTAGTTATACTACTGCAGGAAAGGAGGATCATCATACACATATATATGTGCATAAAAATCATAAAATTCAAAATCACTTGAAACCGATCACTCGGACCACACCACATGCCACAGCATACATAGTACATAGAGTTGACAATTCAGTTGCAATCATGTAGTAATGGATTGTTCTACCTAGCAGGTTGTTGGAAATGGATTGTTCTACCTAGCAGGTTGTTGGAAATTCAGTTGCTTTTTTCATTAGGGCTGGCAACTGGACATGGTAAAATTTCAATTAAGATTATCTATTGGTTCAAGACTGGCAACAAGACTTGTTCTACAAAATCAATTATCTATTGAGTAGTTCTTGTGCTCATCCAAGAGCAACATCTTTCATACATGATCGTAGTCATGTACCAAATTTTATTTAAACTGAATTTGCAAATCACCAAGAGCTCTACTAGTTTCAGACTAGATTTACACTAAATACACTAGAGTATTTGACCAGTAGTTAGTTACATTTACACTAGACTGAAGAAATTGCTGCATCACTAGACTCAAGAAATTGTGTTGTCGATTAGGGACTGAAGAAAATGTGTTGCAGATTTTGATTTGCTTGTCGATCTTGGTTAACTCCATAGAAGAGTTTTGTACTGATTCAGTTAATCGACAGCAAGTAACAAAGATGTTCTAACAAAGAACAGTTTGAGTACTACTCCAAAATCCTCCTAGTTGTAGCTCACCTAAATGGTTGAATTCAAAGAACTACAAAGGCCTTCGTGATTGAGAGCTTAAAATTTCCAACAATCTGAACGAACAAAGTAAAAAGGATCGAGATCTCATTTCAGCTGATTTATTCTTCATAAGCATAGGCTTTGTTTGTTGGAAACTAGCCTGTGAAACTGAAATTTAACGATAAACTGAATTATGTCGATTAACAATAAACTGAATTTTAAACTGAGTACTGGAGTAAACTTGCTGGAGTACAAATTTATCAACGGGCCATATATCGATAACATCTGAAAATCATGCATTGGTGCAAAGTTGCTCCTGTACACTATAACATCTGAAAGATGGAGATCACAGAGTTGCATTTGAAAGAATCGGGGGCGAGGGGGAAGATGGAATCGGGGGCTCTGTACCTGTGGCGGCTGCGGCTGGAGGACGGCGCCGTTGACAAACTCGAGGGCGGGGGCACCGGATGCTCCTCTCGTTGATGGGGGAAGGGAGAGGCTGGAGGCAAACCCTAGCCGCCAAGCGCACGAGTGCTGCAGCTAGGTGGAGTAACCTCTGCCGGAGACGACGGAGCAGGTGGCCGACGTCGTGGTTGGTGAGGAGCAGGTGGCCTGCGTCGTGGTTGGTGAGGAGAGCGCAAGGAAGAGCGCCCCGTCCGAGGAGGTGGTTGGTGCCTTGGCGGCCGGCGGCGGCGGAGGCCTGGAGGATGTGGAAGAAGGCGCAGACGGCGAGGGTCGGGCGGGGGGGGGGGGGCGCTGGGCGCGGGGACGGCGGGGTGGAGTCCGTGAGGGTCGGGCGGCGGCGTGTGGGTCGGGCAGCGCGGTGGATCTGGTGGCGAGGAAGAGAGGGTCAAGGGATCTGGCGAGAGAGAGAAGGATAGCTAGGGAGGGTTCTAATGGCGCACCGTCGATCAGGCGCCATAAGTATGACTATTCTAATGGCGCACCTCCCTCGGTGCGCCATTAGAATTTTGTTTTAATCTAGCCCACTAACCATATCTACAACCTAACCCTATCTACAACAGAACCCATCCACTAGCCCGACCGGTCAAGACGCAAAGCACACACACCAGGAGGTCCTGGGTTCGATTCCCAGGCTCCCCAATATTTTTTTATGCATTTTAAATGCTGTTTTTATATTTATTTGTGTTTAAATATGTTCAAACTTGTTTAAATCATAACAGTAATATTTTTTTATAAAAACAGTAATAATTTTTTAAAAAATATGTTCAAATTTCTTACTTGAAAATATCATCGGCGGCGGTGGAGCGGGGAAGGGTGCGGGGATCGAGATCGAGATGGAGGGGGAATCGAGATCGAGATGGAGGGGGATCGAGATCAAGTGTCCTCATGAATTCAAAAAGTGCCCATGAAATTTAAAAATATTCATGATATCAAAAAGTGCCCATGAAATACAATCGAGAAATGAAGACTACGATTTAAATACAATCGATCTTAGCTAGTTATCTGTTCACAATCTTCTTGCCCTTCTTTTTCGCAAATGGAGTTCTTACGTGGAACGGACGTCCTTTAGGTAGGGTGGTCCTGCTTCTTCTTGTGGTGTGTGCTGCTACTTCATCGTCGTCGTCATGTTCGATCTTGGTCGCCAGTTTGTCAAGTCTTGCTCATTGGCTACTCCATCCATTCCGATGATCTTCCTTTTGCCTCTCCTCACGACAACACGACGGGCTTTGGCGGGTCGGTAATGAAGAAGCATTGGTCCACTTGGGAGGCCAGTACCCATGGCTCATTTTTCAAGGTGACGTTTATACCCGCGGTCTTGGATTTGGCTTCGTATAACCATGGTGGTGAAATATCGGTCTTCTTTTAGGACGCTCTTGGCCCATCGACACGGAACATCGGCACCTTCTCTCCAACGTAGCTCAGCTCCCAGATCTCCTCGATCCTTCTATAGTATCTGTCCTTGTCCTTACCGTGTAGGATTCCATCGTTACCCGGAGTTCGATAACCATCGCTCTTCATGTCCTTGTCCTCGTGTAGAATGTGTAGCCGTTGATATCGTGACGCCTCATAGGTCATCAGGTTGTGCTCGGCGCCCTGTGACAAGGCAAATATGAGTTGTTCTTCCGCGGAAGAATCTTCATGTAAAGGGTATGACAGAAGCTTCTGCTTGAACCAACGCGTGAAACATGAGTTGTGCTCTTTGAGTATATCTCCGTCCGTCCTCTGTTAGCCTCGGTCATTGTACGTCTTCTCAATAAAGGTTTTGTGCTCTACCACCCAAGGATCGACCACATCTATGTGTTGTAGCGCGACTAGGTTTGCTCTTCCAAAGTCGGCGAGTCGACCCTCGAAGTCAACATGCATTTCGCGGCGACCCTCATGGTGTCCCCATCCAGCGAGCCTGCCGAGGTGCCTGTTGACGGACAGACCAACGGGGTTCTCGATGCCTAGATAATTCGTGCAGGGAGATGCACTCTTGATCGAAAAGCCCTGGCTATACTTCCTCCGGACGTGACATGTTTCAACGTATCCTTTGATGACACCATTCATCCTTTCGAACGGCATCATGTTTGTGCAGAACATCGCCCGAGTTGGATGATATCCTCCACGGTATGGACCAGCAGATGCACCATAACGTCAAGAATGCGGGCGGAAGTACATCTCAAGGTCGCATAGTATCACCACGATCTCTTCCTGTAGCCTTCGAGTTGCCTCACGCCAATCGACTTCCGAGATGACATCGAAAAAGTTGCATAGGCCAAATAGCATTTCACGGACGTGCGCGTCCATGATCCCACGGATTGCAACTGGAAGTATCTGCGTCATCGGACGTGATACCGTGAGACTTCATCCCGCTGAACTTCGCTTCACTGGGTCTAGGTATCCGCTTATCTTCCCAAAGATAACCGTAAGGAAGTTTTACTCCTAGGGGCAGGTGAAAACTGCTCGATCTCCTCCCGACTTAGAGTGAAGCATGCGGGAGGGTAGTCATTTCCGGTCTTCTTGGCATTTTTTCCTTTGCGACGACTTTCCGTGTCCTGCTTCGCCTCATCATCATCATCATCATCATCATTAGCGTGAAGCTCCTGCCTGATGCCCATTGATTTCAAGTCTGCCCTTGCTTTCAGCCCATCTTTGGTCCTCTCTGGCATGTTGAGCAGGGTACCAAGCAGACTCTCGCACACGTTCTTCATGATATGCATGACATCAAGGCTGTGAGGCACACGGTGGATCTTCCAGTACGGCAAGTCCCAGAAAACAGACCTCGTTTTCCATACCTTCAGCAGCTGCTCGCGCCTTTCGCTTCTTTCCGGCTCTGCGCCTTTTGCTTCTTTCCCGCGGTGGGCAGTCTTTCCAATTTTTCAACAGCTCGTCTATTTCCTCGCCGCTCCTCGTACACGGGCGTTTTCGGGGTTCGGTTTCACCATCGAACAGATCCTTGCGTTTCCTCCACGGATCATCGTCGCGAAGCCACCTTCGATGTCCCATGAACACGGTTTTCAAAGACCCGGGATCTCTATCTAGCTGGCGATACGTTGTGTCATCCATGCACCTTACGCATCCAGAAAATCCGTGGACTACCTGCCCCGCGAGATATCCGTAACCGAGATAGTCGTGCACCGTCGTGAGCAGTGCGGCTCTCATAGGGAAATATTCTTTCTCTGCGGCATCCCACGTATTGGCTTGCGTTTTCCACAACATGTCTAGCTCCTCCTTCAGCAGCCCCAGATACAGATTGATGTCGTTCCCTGGTTGTTTCGGCCCTTCAATTAGCATACTCATGTGAATGTAATTCATCCTCATGCACAACCAGGGGGGAAGGTTGTACATCCACACAAACACAGGCCAGGTGCTATGTGTGCTTCTCTGGCTGCCAAACGGATTGACTCCATCGGTGCTCACGCTCAGCACGATGTTCCTTGGATCCTTCCCAAATTCTGGGTATTCAAGTTCAACGCTTGCCACCGCTCGCATCCTTAGGGTGACTCAAAGATCTTGTCTTTTTATTTATCTCCGGATCATTTCCGCCATCTTCCCTTCTTATCCTCCCTATCCGCGTGCCAACGCAGGAGCTTTGCTACCTTAGGGTCCGCGAAATACCGCTGCAGACGAGGAGTGATCGGAAAGTACCACACCGATTTTCGAGGAGCTTTCTTCCTCTTCTTGTATCGAGTGACGCCGCACACCGGACATATGGTAGACTCCGCGTGCTCGTCCCGATAAATGATGCAATTGTTCATGCACACATGGTATTTCACGTGCGGTAAATCCAAAGGACACACGATTTTCTTCGCCTCCTCGAAACTGGTCGGGCACTTGTTCCCCTTGGGAAGACGTTCGTGCCAGAATGACATGTTCTCGTCGAAGCATGCATCGGTCATTTTGTGTTTTACCTTCATCTCCAGAGCCATGAGCGTTACTTTCAAAGGGTATCCTCGGCCTGCATCCTTCATACAATGGAGTAACCGTGTTCATCTCCGTTGATCCAGCTTGGCTTTCTCTCGGCGGCAGCTCTTGCGTTATCCGTCGCTTGCGGCAGCTCTTGAATATGAGGGTCCTGCACCTAGCCTCCATCGTCGCTCTGCTCCGGCATCTTCATCTTCATGATCATGCCCTTCATCTTGATCTTCCTCATCATCATGTACGACATCTTCTACATGATGATTGTGTACATCATCACCCTCGTGATCATGTCCTGGAGATTCTTCGTCCTCTCGCCCGCCCTCGCCGCGGTGGTTGTCTTGTTGCCCTTCCTCATTTCTTGCCCGGCCCCCATGGACGGCTTCATAGTCATCTTCATCACCTTGCCACCGATAGCCATCCATGAAACCACGCAAGAGCAGGTGGTCCCCACCTGCTCGAATTTGGGTCCGCAATAAGGCTCTTCACTTGCATCTTCGACACGGACATCTTATCTCCGCCTCGTTCTTTTGAAGCATCTCGGCCTTCATGGAGCTCAAAACCTATTCACGATGCCTTCGGTCATCGTGCGGACCATGGTCGTCATGGGTAGAGCAAAACGATATTTTAGAACCAAGAAAAATTTGGCATGACCTTCCTAAAAATAGGACTAAAAGAATGCATAGTGCCAGAATTCTCGCTAAACGGAAATGAATCAACATTCCGCAAAATATTGGCAACTATCGATTTCAAATACCGTACCTGCAAACACAAACATATATGCAACACCACAAACACAAGCAACACCACACACATACATAGATCTAGCTAGACCACAAAAAGTGCATGTGCACGTTGTTGGAGCGAGCTAGGGAGAAAAAAAGTAGATCTACATCATGAAGATAGCTTTCCCCTTACTTACCTATCAAAAAAAGGTAATTTCACCACTTAATTTTGATGAATCTATGGTGGAAATGAGGTGAGGAGGAGGAGGCAGCCGAGACAAGCTTGGAGGAGGAGGTGGAGAGAATGAAGTGGGGAAAGTGAGTGGGTAGGTGGGCTGTCCAAAATATCTTGTTGGTCCCATGTTACTAATGGCGCACCACCACAAAATGCGCCATTAGTAACCCTGGTTACTAATGGCGCACCGGCAGGTGGTGCGCCATTAGTACTTTTTGCAAAAAGTAAAAAAACATATAGAGACTAATGGCGCATCGTGGAAAAGTGCGCCATTAGTAGTTTAAACTAGTAATGGCGCACTTTGGCGAAGTGCGCCATTAGTAGGTTTGCAAAAAGAAAAAAATATATACTAATGGCGCCTTTGTCTTGGTCGTGCGCCATTACTAGTTCTAACTAGTAATGGCGCACTTTGCCATCCTAGCGCCATTAGTTTGTATGGAAAAATGGGGGAATCAATAGTAGTGGCGCACCGTGAGCACGGTGCGCCATTAGTATCTTCCACACTAATGGCGCACGAGCAACCGGTGCGCCACTAGTATATAGTAGTGGCGTACTATTTACCTGGTGCGCCATTAGAATCAGTCCTATCTATAGCCCTTTTCCTCGTAGTGCATGAACAAAGAAATATAATAATGACCATTTTATTATTGCCTCTAGGGCATATTTCCAAGAGTCTCCCACTTGCACTAGAGTCAATATTCTAGTTACATTGTGATGAATCGAACACCCATAGCGTTCTGGTGTTGATCATGTTTTGCTCTAGGGAGAGGTTTAGTCAACGGATCTGCTACATTCAGATCCGTATGTACTTTACAAATATCTATGTCCCCATCTTGAACATTTTCACGTATGGAGTTGAGCGGCGCTTGATGTGCCTGGTCTTCTTGTGAAACCTGGGCTCCTTGGCAAGTGCAATAGCTCCAAGTGTTGTCACTGAAGAGTGCGATCGGCCCCGACGCATTGGGTATGACTCCTAGGTCGGTGATGAACTCCTTCACCCATATTGCTTCATCGCGCCTCCGAGGCTGCCATGTACTCGCTTCACATGTAGATCCTGCCACGACGCTTTGCTTGCAACTCACACTAGCTTCGCCTCCATTCAAAATATACATGTATCGGTCTGTGACTTAGAGTCATCCAGATCTGTGTCAAAGCTACCATCGACGTAACCCTTTATGACGAGCTCTTCGTCACCTCCATAAACGAGAAACATATCCTTAGTCCTTTTCAGGTACTTTAGGATGTTCTTGACCGCTGTCCAGTGTTCCTTACCCAGGATTACTTTGGTACCTTCCTACCAAACTTACGGCAAGGTTTACATCAGGTCTGGTACACAGCATGGCATACATAATAGACCCTATGGCTGAGGCATAGAGGATGACACTCATCTCTTCTTTTTCTTCTGCCGTGGTCGGGCATTGAGCCGAGCTCAATCTCACACCTTGCAATACAGGCAAGAACCCTTTCTTGGACTGATCCATATTGAACTTCTTCAATATCTTATCAAGGTATGTGCTTTGTGAAAGACCTATGAGGCGTCTCGATCTATCCCTATAGATCTTGATGCCTAATATGTAAGCAGCTTCTCCAAGGTCTTTCATTGAAAAACACTTATTCAAGTAGGCCTTAATGTTGTCCAAAAGTTCTATATCATTTCCCATCAAAAGTATGTCATCTACATATAATATGAGAAATGCTACAGAGCTCCCACTCACTTTCTTGTAAACGAAGGCTTCTCCATAAGTCTGCATAAACCCAAACGATTTGATCATCTCATCAAAGTGAATGTTCCAACTCCGAGATGCTTGCACTAGCCCATAAATGGATCGCTGGAGCTTGCATACCTTTTTAGCATTCTTAGGGTCGACAAAACCTTCCGGCTGCATCATATACAGTTCTTCCTTAAGATGGCCGTTAAGGAATGCCGTTTTGACGTCCATTTGCCATATCTCATAATCATAGTATGCGGCAATTGCTAACATGATTCGGACGGACTTCAGCTTCGCTACGGGAGAGAAAGTCTCATCGTAGTCAATCCCTTGAACTTTTCGATAACCCTTAGCGACAAGTTGAGCTTTATATATGGTAACATTACCATCCGCGTCCGTCTTCTTCTTAAAGATCCATTTGTTTTCTATTGCTCGCCGATCATCAGGCAAGTCTGTCAGAGTCCATACTTTGTTTTCATACATGGATCCTATCTCGGATTGCATGGCTTCAAGCCATTTGTTGGAATCTAGGCCCGCCATCGCTTCTTCATAGTTCGAAGGTTCACTGTTGTCTAACAACATGATTTCCAAGACAGGGTTGCCATACCACTCTGGTGCGAAACGTGTCCTTGTGGACCTTCGAAGTTCAGTAGGAGCTTGATCCGAAGTATCTTGATCATCATCATTAACCTCCTCTCTTGTCGGTGCAGGCACCACAGGAACATCTTCCTGAGTTGCGCTACATACCGCTTCAAGAGCCAATACTTCATCAAGCTCTACTTTCCTCCCACTTAATTCTTTCGAGAGAAACTCTTTCTCCAGAAAGGACCCGTTCTTGGCAACAAAGATCTTGCCTTCGGATCTTAAGTAGAAGGTATACCCAATGGTTTCCTTAGGGTATCCTATGAAAACGCATTTTTCCGACTTGGGTCGAGCTTTTCAGGTTGGAGTTTCTTGACATAAGCATCGCATCCCCAAACTTTTAGAAACGACAGCTTAGGTTTCTTGCCAAACCATAATTCATACGGTGTCGTCTCAACGGATTTAGACGGTGCCCTATTTAAAGTGAATGTAGCTGTCTCTAGAGCGTATCCCCAAAATGATAGCGGTAAATCGGTAAGAGACATCATAGATCGCACCATATCCAATAAAGTGCGATTACGACGTTCGGACACACCGTTACCGAGGTGTTCCAGGCGGCGTGAGTTGTGAAACGATTCCACATTTCCTTAAGTGCGTACCAAATTCGTGACTTAGATATTCTCCCCCACGATCTGATCGTAAGAACTTTATCTTTCGGTCACGTTGATTCTCTACCTCATTCTGAAATTCCTTGAACTTTTCAAAGGTCTCAGACTTGTGTTTCATCAAGTAGACATACCCATATCTACTCAAGTCGCCGGTGAGAGAGTGAGAACATAACGATATCCTCCATGAGCCTCAACGCCATTGGACCGCACACATCAAGATGTATGATTTCCAATAAGTCGGTTGCTCGCTCCATTGTTCCGGAGAACGGAGTCTTGGTCATTTTGCCCATGAGGCATGGTTCGCATGTGTCAAATGATTCATAATCGAGAGACTCTAAAAGTCCATCAGCATGGAGCTTCTTCATGCGCTTGACACCAATGTGACCAAGACGGCAAAGCCACAAGTATGTGGGACTATCGTTATCAACTTTACATCTTTTGGTATTCACACTATGAATATGTGTAACATCACGCTCGAGATTCATTAAGAATAAACCATTGACCATCGGGCATGACCATAAAACATATCTCTCATCTAAATAGAACAACCATTATTCTCGGATTTAAATGAGTAGCCATCTCAGATTAAACGAGATCCGATACAATGTTCATGCTCAAAGTTGGTACTAAATAACAATTATTGAGGTTTAAAACTAATCCCGTAGGTAAATGTAGAGGTAGCGTGCCGACGGCGATCACATCGACCTTGGAACCATTCCCGACGCGCATCGTCACCTCATCCTTCGCCAGTCTCCGCTTATTCCGCAGTTCCTACTTTGAGTTACAAATATGAACAAACGCACCGGTATCAAATACCCAGGAGCTACTACGAGCACTGGTAATGTACACATCAATTACATGTATATCAAATATACCTTTGGTTTTGCGGCCTTCTTGTCCGCTAAGTACTTGGGGAAGTTCCACTTCCAAAGGACCACTTCCTTGCAATAAAAGCACTCGATCTCGTGCTTGGGTCCATTGTTTGACTTCTTCCCATGGCGGCTTACCGGGCGCGATAACTCCTTGCCATCCTTCTTGAAGTTCTTCTTACCCTTGCCTTTCTTGAACTTAGTGGTTTTATTCACCATCAACACTTGATGTTCCTTTTGATCTCTACCTCCGCTGATTTCAGCATTGAATATACCTCGTGAATGGTCTTTTCCATCCCCTGCACATTGAAGTTCATCACAAAGCTCTTGTAGCTCGGTGGAAGCGATCAAGGATTCTATCAATTACCGCGTCATCCGGGAGATTAACTCCCACCTGAGTCAGCGGTTGTGCAACCTGCATATCTTGAGTATGTGGTCACCGATGTAACTATTTTCCTCCATCTTACATCTCAAGAACTTGTCGGAGACTTCATATCTCTCGACCCGGCATGAGCTTGGAAAACCATTTTCAGCTCTTGAACATCTCATATGCTCCGTGTTGCTCAAAACGCTTTTGGAGCCCCGGTTCTAAGCTGTAAAGCATGCCGCACCGAACGAGGAGTAATCATCAAGACGAGACTGCCAAGCGTTCATAACGCCTTGGTTCTCTCGGTATTGGTGCTTCACCTAGCGGTGCTTCTAGGACATAATCTTTCTTGGCAGCTATGAGGATGATCCTCAGGTTCCGGACCCAGTCCGTATAGTTGCTGCCATCATCTTTCAGCTTGGTTTTCTCTAGGAACGCGTTGAAGTTGAGGGTAACGTGGGCCATTTGATCTACAAGACATATTGTAAAGATTTTAGACTAAGTTCATGATAATTAAGTTCATCTAATCAAATTATTTAATGAATTCCCACTCAGATTAGACATCCCTCTAGTCATCTAAGTGAAACATGATCCGAGTCAACTAGGTCGTGTCCGATCATCACGTGAGACGGACTAGTCGACGTCGGTGAACATCTCCATGTTGATCGTATCTTCTATATGACTCATGCTCGACCTTTCGGTCTTCCGTGTTCCGAGGCCATGTCTGTACATGCTAGGCTCGCCAAGTCAACCTAAGTGTATTGCGTGTGTAAATCTGGCTTACACCCGTTGTATTCGAACGATAGGATTTATCACACCCGATCATCACGTGCGGCTTCGAAACAACGAACCTTCGCAACGGTGCACAGTTCGGGGGAACACTTTCTTGAAATTATTGTGAGGGATCATCTTATTTACTACCGTCGTTCTAAGTAAACAAGATGCAAAAACGTGATAAACATCACATGCAATCAAATAGTATTGACATGATATGGCCAATATCATATAGCTCCTTTGATCTCCATCTTCGGGGCTCCATGATCATCTTTGTCACCGGCATGACACCATGATCTCCATCATCATGATCTCCATCATCGTGTCTCCATGAAGTTGCTCGCCAACTATTACTTCTACTACTATAGCTAATGGTTTAGCAATAAAGTAAAGTAATTACATGGCGTTGAATCAATGACACGCAGGTCATACAATAATTAAGACAACTCCTATAGCTCATGCCGGTTGTCATACTCATCGACATGCAAGTCGTGATTCCTATTACAAGAACATGATCTCATACATCACATATATCATTCATCATTCATCACAACTTTTGGCCATATCACATCACAATCACATGCTGCAAAAACAAGTTAGACGTCCTCTAATTGTTGTTGCATGTTTTACGTGGCTGCAATAGGGTTCTAGCAAGAACGTTTTCTTACCTACGTAAAAGCTACAACGTGATTTGTCAACTTCTATTTACCCTTCATAAGGACCCTTTTCATCGAATCCGCTCCAACTAAAGTGGGAGACAGACACCCGCTAGCCACCTTATGCAACTAGTGCATGTCGATCGGTGGAACCTGTCTCACGTAAGCGTACGTGTAAGGTCGGTCCGGGCCGCTTCATCCCACAATACCGCTGAAGAAAAATAAGACTAGTAGTGGCAAGAAAGTTGACAACATCTACGCCCACAACAAATTGTGTTCTACTCGTGCAAAGAGAACTACGCATAGACCTAGCTCATGATGCCACTGTTGGGGAACGTTGCAGAAAATAAAAAATTTCTACGGTTTCACCAAGATCTATCTATGAGTTCATCTAGCAACGAGAGAGAGGAGTGCATCTACATACCCTTGTAGATCGCGAGCGGAAGTGTCCAAGAGAACGGGGTTGCGGGAGTCGTACTCGTCGTGATCCAAATCACCGATGATCCTAGTGCCGAACGGACAGCACCTCCGCGTTCAACACACGTACGGTTGAGGAAGACGTCTCCTCCTTCTTGATCCAGCAAGGGGGGAGGAGAGGTTGACGGAGATTCAGCAGCATGACGGCGTGGTGGTGGATGCAGCAGGGATCCCGGTAGGGCTTCGCCAAGCGTCTGTGGGAGAGAGAGGTGTAGCAAGGGGGAAGGGAGGCGCCAAGTGCAAGGGTGCGGCTGCCCTCCCTCCCCCCTCTATATATAGGGTCCCCAAGGGGGGGGGCGCCGGCCCTAGGAGATGGGATCTCCTAGGGGGGGCGTCGGCCAAGGGGGTGCCTTGCCCCCCAAGGCAAGTGGAGGCGCCCCCTTCCCTAGGGTTCCCAACCCTAGGCGCAGGGGGGGCCAAGGGGGGGGCGCACCAGCCCACCAGGGACTGGTTCCCCTCCCACTTCAGCCCACGGGGCCCTCCGGGATAGGTGGCCCCACCTGGTGGACCCCCGGGACCCTTCCGGTGGTCCCGGTACAATACCGGTGACCCCCGAAACTTTCCCGATGGCTGAAACTCGACTTCCCATATATAATTCTTTACCTCCGGACCATTCCGGAACACCTCATGACGTTCGGGATCTCATACGGGACTCCAAACAACTTTCGGGTTACTGCATACTCATATCTCTACAACCCTAGCATCACCTAACCTTAAGTGTGTAGACCCTACGGGTTCGGGAGACATGCAGACATGACCGAGACGCCTCTCCGGTCAATAACCAACAGCGGGATCTGGATACCCATGGTGGCTCCCACATGCTCCTCGATGATCTCATTGGATGAACCACGATGTCGAGGATTCAAGCAACCCCGTATACAATTCCCTTTGTCAATCGGTGCGTTACTTGCCCGAGATTCGATCGTCGGTATCCCAATACCTCGTTTAATCTCGTTACGCAAGTCACTTTACTCGCACCATAATGCATGATCCGTGACTGACACTTGGTCACATTGAGCTCATTATGATGATGCATTACCGAGTGGGCCCAGAGATACCTCTCCGTCATACGGAATGACAAATCCCAGTCTCGATTCGTGCCAACCCAACAGACACTTTCGGAGATACTCGTAGTGTACCTTTATAGTCACCCAGTTACGTTGTGACGTTTGGCACACCCAAAGCACTCCCACGGTATCCGGGAGTTGCACAATCTCATGGTCCAAGGAAATGATACTTGTCACTTGGAAAAGCTCTAGCTAAACGAACTACACGATCTTTGAGCTATGCTTAGGATTGGGTCTTGTCCATCACATCATTCTCCTAATGATGTGGTCCCGTTATCAATGACATCCAATGTCCATAGTCAGGAAACCATGACTATCTGTTGAGCAACGATCTAGTCAACTAGAGGCTTACTAGGGACATGTTGTGGTCTGTGTATTCACACGTGTATTACGATTTCCGGATAACACAGTTATAGCATGAATAACAGACTATTATCATGAACAAAGAAATATAATAATGACCATTTTATTATTGCCTCTAGGGCATATTTCCAACAATAGACTGGTTGCAGGTTGTGCGCACCAGGGTGTTTGATTGAGATGGAGCCACTGACGGTGGATGATGTGCTCTGGCAGCTGGAGGGTGTCGAGAAATGACTTTTCCACCTTGAGGAAGGAGGAGCTAGACCGGTAAGCTTAATATCTGCATTTGCTTTCCTCCATGAAACAGTTATTGTGTACATACATGCATGCATGACTGACAGTGACTCAACTATTTCTAAAAAAAGTTATTCAACTGACCAAACCGAACTGAAGCTCATGGTGGTGTACCGTGTATGGGTGTGTGCATATAGTGTAGTGCATGGGAGGTTAACCAACATGGATGTTAACTGCCATGTCTGCAAGGAGATCTGAATCGGACGGTAAAGAATGAGAACTCTGCTTTGCCGGCTAACTGCACGTCTCATGACGGGCGCCGAGCAGAGACCCAGATTGCAATGACGACTCACCTCGAGGTTCATCTATTCAAAATCCTGGTGTGTGCCTCTTCATGATACAATGCCCACCTGATCGTTGTCGGATGCGCCAAGGTCCTACGCTAAAGAGATTGTTCCTGTCATGCTCGACAACATGATGAAGTCCAGCCATTACCATACCAAGGCCATGTTGGTCATTCTCTGGGCGATATAACAAAAGTAGAGGGGCAACAACCAAATATGTTGTGACCAATAGATTGTGTAACAAATTCCGAGGCGGGTTGATGAGGCTGCCTCCTAAGAAGACACAGTGTGACGCCCGGATAATTAAGCTACAGTAACCCTCTACTAATGATGCCACATCACCTCGGTTATTGTTGATAATCTCGCGATAGTTCAAAACAATTTGAATTAAAGGCAAAGAACAAAGGTTTTCAAACAATAAAACTAAAATGTACACACTATTCTATAAATTCCCCTGATCATTGCCATGATGGTACCAACTTCATTTGACTCACAAATAAATCCCTAGGAAATTAATAAGTGGTCCAACAACAAATAAATTAGCCATTTCAAAATAAATGAATGTTTATGTATTTACAAACCACTTGAAATCGTGTGTGCTAGCTCAAAAATTGCCTACTATTTATGTGACAAGTTTTGTATTCAATAAAACTTATTTGGACTAAATTAAAATACAAAACGGTGGAGAAAATACAAAACAGAAAATTAGAAGAAGGAAAAGGAGCTAAGTGCACACTGTGCACTAGAGGCCCAGTGCTATAGTGCACGACCCAGCCCACCACAGGCCTTTCCTCTTCTCCTGTACAGAGGAGAAGGCAGAGGCCATGGCGTGGCGGCCATCCCACGGCGGCACGGCTGGATGACAAACAGCTGCTCCTCTCGAGTGCCCTAGAGAGGATAAGGATGACACCCACGACCCCCCTGCCGAACCCTAGCCACTTCCCCTCTTCTACAGCGTCCCCCACACTCGATCCCGATCTCGACCGTCTGCATCCATGGTCGCGCCGCGTCGATCCCGCAGCCACCGGCCTCCCCTCATCGCGCCAAGGCATCCAGGAGCTGCGCCACCTTCCCCTACTTTGACTACGAGCGTCGGCTCAAGCTAGGAGGCCCCGAGCTCGCCATCGGGCGTCTTCCCCGTGTCCGGTCACCGCTTCCTCGTCTCGGATCTCCTCCCTCGGTGCTCCCCCGTCCTCCCGAGCACGTCATCGAGGACCGCTGTGAGGCCCTCGTCCAATTCCCCTTTGTTCCCGTCTACTTTATCGTCATTTGGCGCTGCTACTGTCGCGCCCGCGCTCGCTATGCCCTAGGCTCCCCTAGCTTCGCCTTGCCCTGCGTGCCATGCCACGGCCGTGTCCACCAAATAAGCTTTCCCACGCTGCCAGCCGGCCGCCGCGCGCCCTGCCCGCCTAGCGCCGCTGCCTCCGCGCTTGCCTTAGCGCGCCCGGCTGCTGCTGCTCCAGCCGCTTCGCTGCTTTTCTGTTGGTGCCATCGATGTCCGCAGACCTAGCTTAGCTGCTGCTGCTGCTCTCGTTGTTCGTTGGCGCTCCGTTGGTTGCTGCTCTTGGATGTTCTTGCTTGCTCTCGCGGCGGCTGCTATCGCTACTCTGTTGTTTGGTGCATGCTACCGCCGATCACTCTCGCTAATGGCCATGGCCAAGTGTGTGCGTGGTGCTGTTTGTGTGCGTACGTGTGTGTTAGGGCCGGCCCAGTTAGTAGTGCTAATTAACGTTAGTTAGATTAATTAGTGGTTAGGTTATCCTAATGGCCCACTGACTTGTGGGTCCCATTTAGTGAAAAAAATCTAAATGCAACTACTCTCCATGACAGCTGGGACCCACACGTCAGTTTGACCCAGTCAACTCCCTGTTGACTGTTGACGTCATGATGATGTCAGCAAACACTATTCTGGATAATGTTGATTTAAAATAATTAAATAAATCTAAAAATGATTAAAACTTTAGAAAAACATAGAAAATAAACCGTAGCTCATATGAAAATGTTTTCTACATGGAAGTTGCTTAGAACGACGAGACGAATCCGAATACACAACCCGTTCGTCCGCCACACATCCCTAGCATAGCAAACTCGCAACCTTCCCCTCCGGTTCATTTGTCCGTAAACGTGAAACACCGGGAATACTTTCCCGGATGTTTTCCCCCTTCACTAGTATCACCTACTACCGCGATTGGGCACCCTTAGCAACGCTCATTGTGATGTCATGCATCGTCATGCATATGTTCGCATTATATTTATTGTTTCTTCCCCCTCTTCTCTCGCCAGACTCCGAGACCGACGCCGCTGCTACCCAGACCGACTACGCTGTTAACGACCCCTCCTTCTCGGCTGAGCTACCAGGCAAGCCTCCCCCCCCCCCTTGATCACCAGATATCGCATATTCCTTCTCTCTACTGCTTGCATTAGAGTAGTGTAGCATGTTACTGCTTTCGGTTAATCTTATTCTGCTGCATAGCCTGTCATTGTTGCTACAGTTGTTACCCTTACCTGCAATCCTAAATACTTAGTATAGGATGCTAGTATTACATCAATGGCCCTACACTCTTGTCCGTCTGCCATGCTATACTACTGGGCCGTGATCACTTCAGGAGGTGATCACGGGCATATGCTATATACTTTATACTGTTACATTACTTATGATACTATTCGGAGATGGGGGCTGAAGGGGCAGGTGGCTCCATCCCGGTAGAGGTGGGCCTGGGTTCCCGACGGCCCCAGACTGTTACTTTGTGGCGGAGCGACAGGGCAGGTTGAGACCACCTAGGTGAGAGGTGGGTCTGGCCCTGGTCGGCATTCGCGGATACTTCAATTAACACGCTTAACGAGATCTTGGTATTTGATCCGAGTCGGCCACCGCCTATACGCACTAACCAACTCGCAGAATGCTTATGGGCACTTTCGGCGTCGTGGTATCACCAAGCCTTTGTGACGTTAGCGATTGGCGGCGCGCGCGGATTGGACCGGAATGCTGCTCTTGTATTAGGGAGGCTAGGTCGCTTCGGCCGCCCTCATAGCGTCTTGGTGTGCAATGGGCGATGGGCCTGACCCTGCGCCATAGGATTTAGACCGGCGTGCTGACCTCTCTGTTGTGCCTAGGTAGGGCTGCGACGTGTTGATCTTCCGAGGCCGGGCATGACCTAGGAAAGTGTGTCCGGCCAAAGGAGATCGAGCGTGTTGGGTAATGTAGTGCACCCCTGCAGGGAAGTTTATCTATTCGAGTAGTCGTGATCTGCGGTAACAGGATGACTTGGAGTTGTACCTTGACCTTATGACAACTAGAACCGGATACTTAATAAAACACACCCTTCCAAGTGCCAGATATAACCCGGTGATCGCTCTCACACAGGGCGACGAGGAGAGGATCGCCGGGTAGGATTATGTTATGCCATGCTACTTGGTGAACTTACCATCTACTCTCTTCTACATGCTGCAGGATGGAGGCTGCCAGAAGCGTAGTTGATACGTATCCAACGTATCTATAATTTTTGATTGCTCCATGCTATATTATCTACTGTTTTGGGCAATATTGGGCTTTATTATACACTTTTATATTACTTTTGGGACTAACCTATTAACCGGAGGCCCAGCCCATATTGTTGTTTTATTGCCTTTTTCAGTATTTCGAAGGAAAGGAATATCAAACGGAGTCCAAACGGAATGAAACCTTCGGCATCGTTATTTTTGGGAAGAATATGATCCTGGAGACTTGGAGATCAAGTCAAAAGATCCTCGAGGAGCCCAGGAGATAGGAGGGCGCCCCCCCCCCCTTGTAGGGCGCGCCCCCTGTCTCGTGGGGCCCTCGAGCACCCCCCGACCGACTTCTTTCGCCTATATAAGCCTACGTACCCTAAAAACATTGAATATCAAGATAGATCGGGAGTTCTGCCGCCGCAAGCCTCTGTAGCCACAAAAAACCTCTCGGGAGCCCGCTTGCACTCACCTGGGGGGAATCCATCACCGTGGCCATCTTCATCATCCGGCGCTCTCCATGACGAGGAGGGAGTAGTTCACCCTCGGGGCTGAGGGTATGTACCAGTAGCTATGTGTTTGATCTCTCTCTCTCTCTCGTGTTCTCTCTCGTGTTCCCTCTATGGCACGATCTTGATGTATCGCGAGCTTTGTTATTATAGTTGGATCTTATGATGTTTCTCCCCCTCTACTCTCTTGTGATGAATTGAGTTTCCCTCTTGAAGTTATCTTATCGGATTGAGTCTTTATTTGAGAACACTTGATGTATGTCTTGTCATGTTTATCTGTGGTGACAATGGGATATCATGTGCCTCTTGATTTATGTTTTGGTGACCAACTTGCGGGTTCCTCCCATGAACCTATACATAGGGGTTGGCACACGTTCTTGACTCTCCGGTAGAAACTTTGGGGCACTCTTTGAAGTACTTTGTGTTGGTTGGATGAATCTGAGATTGTGTGATGCATATCGTATAATCATGCCCACGGATACTTGTGGTGACAATGGAGTATCTAGGTGACATTAGGGTTTTGATTGATTTGTGTCTTAAGGTGTTATTCTAGTACGAACTCTTTTATAGATTGATCCGAAAGAATAGCTTTGAGGTGGTTTCGTACCCTACCATAATCTCTACGTTTGTTCTCCGCTACTAGTGGCTTTGGAGTGACTCTTTGTTGCATGTTGAGGTATTGTTATATGATCTATCTATGTTATTATTGTTGAGAGAACTTGCACTAGTGAAAGTATGAACCCTAGGCCTTGTTTCGTATCATTGCAATACCGTTTACGATCACTTTTATCATTAGTTACCTTGCTGTTTATATTATTTCATATTACAAAAACCTATATCTACCATCCATATTGCACTTGTATCACCATCTCTTCGCCGAACTAGTGCACCTATACAATTTACCATTGTATTGGGTGTGTTGGGGACACAAGAGACTCTTTGTTATTTGGTTGCAGGGTTGTTTGAGAGAGACCATCTTCATCCTACGCCTCCTACGGATTGATAAACCTTAGGTCATCCACTTGAGGGAAATTTACTACTGTCCTACAAACCTGTGCACTTGCAGGCCCAATGACGTCTACAAGAAGAAGGTTGTGTAGTAGACATCAAGCTCTTTTCTGGCGCCGTTGCCGGGGAGGCTAGGTAAAGGGCACTCACTCACACCCCGTCAACTAAGCTCTTTTCTGGCGTCGTTGCCGGGGAGGTGAGTGCTTGAAGGTATATCTTTAGATCTTGCAATCGAATCTTTTTGTTTCTTGTTTTATCACTAGTTTAGTTTATAAAAGAAAACTACAAAAAAATATGGAGTTAAGTTTGTCTCATACGCTTCGTCTTTTTAATATCTTTCATGAGTATGATGGAAAGGAAATTTGTGCTCAAGTGCTAGAAGAAGAGTGCATTAAAATGCTTGGTACTGAATCTTTGAATGATGAGCATGATTGCAATGTTGTTAGTATGAATTCCTTGAATATCCATGATGCTAATGATATGCAAAGCCACAAGCTTGGGGAAGCTATGTTTGATGAAGATGATATTTTTTGTCCCCCAAGCTTTGATGAGCAAATTTACTATGATGAAAGCATGCCTCCTATCTATGATGATTATTGTGATGACACGTATGCTTTAAAGAATAATGATAACCATGAAACTTGTCATCTTGATCTTAATTTTCAATCACATGATAGTTATTTTGTTGAGTTTGCTCCCACTATTGTTGATGAGAATAAATTTGCTTATGTGGAGAGTAGTAAAATTTCTATGCAAGTAGATCATGAAAAGAATGCTTTAGGTGCTGGTTATATTGTTGAATTCATTCATGATGCTACTGGAAATTATTATGAGGGAGGAACATATGCTTGTAGGAATTGCAATAATATCAAGGTTCCTCTCTATGTGCTTAAATTTTTGAAGTTATGCTTGTTTTGTCTTCCTATTCTTGTTGATTATTGTTCCCATAAGTTGTTTACTCACAAAATCCCTATGCATAGGAAGTGGGTTAGACTTAAATTTTCTAGTCATATTCTTTGCTCTCTTTATGTTTCAATTCTTATGTCTTATGTGAGCATCATTGAAATCATCATGCCTAGCTAGGGGCGTTAAACGATAGCGCTTGTTGGGAGGCAACCCAATTTTATTTAGTTTCTTGCTTTTTGGTTCTGTTTAGTAATAAATAATCCATCTATATTCTGTTTATATGTGGTTTTATTTTTTAGTTAGTGTTTGTGCCAAGTAGAACCTTTGGGAAGACTTGGGTGAAGTCTTTATGATCATGCTGTAAAAAACAGAAACTTTAGCGCTCACGAGATTAGCTTCAACCTTTTACTGGAGAGTGATATTTAGTTGATTCTTTTTGCAGATTATTACTAGACAAATTCCTCAGATCCTCCAATTTATTTTAGAATTTTTGGAGTTCCAGAAGTTTGCGTTAGTTACAGATTACTACAGACTGTTCTGTTTTTGACATATTCTGTTTTCATTGTGTTGTTTGCTTATTTTTATGAATCTATGGCTAGTAAAATAGTCTATAAACCATAGAGAAGTTGTAATACAGTAGGTTTAACACCAATATAAATAAGTAATGAGTTCATTACAGTACATTGAAGTGGTGTTTTGTTTTCTTTCGCTAACGGAGCTCATGAGTTTTCTGTTAAGTTTTGTGTTGTGAAGTTTTCAAGTTTTGGGTAAAGATTCGATGGACTATGGAATAAGGAGTGGAAAGAGCCTAATATTGTGGATTCCCAAGGCACCCCAAGGTAATATCCAAGGACAACCAAGAGCCTAATCTTGGGGATGCCCCGGATGGCATCCCCTCTTTCGTCTTCGTTCATCGGTAACTTTACTTGGAGCTATATTTTATTCACCACATGATATGTGTTTTGCTTGGAGCGTCATTTTATCTTGTTAGTTTTTGCTTGATGTTATTTAGATTAATGTTTTGCATTTTTAGTTTCAATAAAAATGTCAAGGATAGCCTTTGCCATGCTTATTTTGCTAGTATACACGTTGCTGTTTGAAAACAGAAAGTTTACCGCTGTTGCAAAAATTCCCTAGAAAAGTCAGAGAGTGGTATAATGTTGAATATTTTTTCATATTGAGATCTGATAAATTTATTACAGTGGGAATTTTAGTTCATAATTTTTGGAGTTAGGGAAGTATTGATACTCTTGCATCCTTTACAGACTGTACTGCTTTGGCAGATTGCTGTTATGTTTGCATTGTTTGCATATGTTTGCTTGTTTAATGATTCTATTTGAGGATAGGAGTATTAAATATGCGGAGGCATTTAGTTTGCAATGTTGAATAATAATGTTAGTGATTTGTTACAGTAGAAAATGATAAGGTTTTGCATTGGTTTATACTAACCTATCTCACGAGTTCTTGTTGAGTTTGGTGTGTATGAAGCTTTTGAGAAATAGAGAAACCATGATACGAGAGGAATTAAGGAGACACAAAATTTCAAGCTTGGGGATGCCCAAGGCACCCCAAGGTAATATTTCAAGAAGTCTCAAGCATCTAAGCTTGGGGATGCCCCGTTAGGCATCCCACCTTTCTTCTTCAACAATTATCAGTTAGTATCGGTTAAGCCTAAGTTTTTGCTTCTTCACATGAGTTGTGCTATCCTTGCAATGTCATTTTATTTTGTTTTGCTTGCTGTTTGAATAAAATACCAAGATCTGAAATTATTAAATGGGAGAGTTTTCACATAGTTGTATAATTATTCGACTGCTCATTGATCTTCACTTATATCTTTCGGAGTAGTTTGTTGTTTGCTCTAGTGCTTCACTTATATCTTTTAGAGCACAATGGTGGTTTTATTTTGAAGAAATAGATGAACTCTCATGCTTCACTTATATTATTTTGAGAGTCTTAAATATCATGGTAATTTGCTTAAATAATCCTAATATGCTAAGCATACAATATTTGTAAGAATTCTTATGAGTGTGTTGAACACTATGAGAAGTTTGATGCTTGATAATTGTTTTGAGATATGAAGTAGTGATATTAGAGTCATGCTAGTTGAGTAGTTATGGATTTGATGAATACTTGTGTTAAAGTTTGTGATTCCCGTAGCATACACGTATGGTGAACCGCTTTGTGATGAAGTCGGAGCATGATTTATTTATTGATTGTCTTCCTTATGAGTGGCGGTCGGGGATGAGCGATGGTCTTTGCCTACCAATCTATCCCCCTAGGAGCATGCGTGTAATACTTTGCTTTGATAACTTCTAGATTTTTGCAATAAGTATATGAGTTCTTCATGACTAATGTTGAGTCCATGGATTATACACACTTTTCTCATCCTTCCACCATTGCTAGCCTCTCTAATACTGTGCACCTTTCGCCGGTATCATACACCCACCATATCCTTCCTCAAAACAGACACCATACCTACCTATCATGGCATTTCCATAGCCATTCCGAGATATATTGCCATGCAACTTTCCACCATTCCGTTTATTATGACATGCTCCATCATTGTCATATTGCTAGCATGATCATGTAGTTGACATCGTATTTTTGGCAAAGCCACCGTTCATAATGCTTTCATACATGTCACTCTTGATTCATTGCACCATCCCGGTACACCGCCGGAGGCATTCATATAGAGTCATATCTTGTTCTAGTTTTGAGTTGTAATTCATCAGTTGTAATAAAATAAAAGTGTGATGATCATCATTATTAGAGCATTGTCCCAGTGAGGAAAGGATGATGGAGACTATGATTCTCCCACAAGTCGGGATGAGACTCCGGACGAAAAAAAAGAGCCCATAAAAAAAGATAAAAGGCCCAAATAAAAAAATAAAAATAAAATAAAATAAAATGAGAGAAAAAGAGAGAAGGGACAATGCTACTATCCTTTTACCACACTTGTGCTTCAAAGTAGCACCATGATCTTCATGATAGAGAGTCTCCTATGTTGTCACTTTCATATACTAGTGGGCATTTTTCATTATAGAACTTGGATTGTATATTCCAATGATGGGCTTCCTCAAAATGCCCTAGGTCTTCGTGAGCAAGCGAGTTGGATGCACACCCACTTAGTTTCTTTTGTTGAGCTTTCATATACTTATAGCTGTAGTGCATCCGTTGCATGGCAATCCCTACTCACTCACATTGATATCTATTGATGGGCATCTCCATAGCTCTTTGAGTACGCCTAGTTGATGTGATACTATCTTCTCCCTTTTTGTCTTCTCCACAACCACCCTCCTATTCCACCCATAGTGCTATATCCATGGCTCACGCTCATGTATTGCGTGAAGATTGAATTTTTTTTGAGAATGCCAAAAGTATGAAACAATTGCTTGGCTTGTCATCGGGGTTGTGCATGATTTAAATACTTTGTGTGGGGAAGATGGAGCATAGCCAGACTATATGATTTTGTAGGGATAACTTTCTTTGGCCATGTTATTTTGAGAAGACATGATTGCTCAGTTAGTATGCTTGAAGTATTATTATTTTTATGTCAATATGAACTTTTTTCTTGAATCTTATGGATCTGAATATTCATATTACAATTAAGATAAATTACATTGATATTATGCCAACTAGCATTCCACATCAAAAATTATCTTTTTTATCATTTACCTACTCGAGGACGAGCAGGAATTAAGCTTGGGGATGCTTGATACGTCTCCAACGTATCTATAATTTTCGATTGCTCCATGCTATATTATCTACTATTTTGGGCAATACTGGGATTTATTATACACATTTATATTACTTTTGGGACTAACCTATTAACCGGAGGCCCAGCCCGTATTGCTGTTTTATTGCCTGTTTCAGTATTTCGAAGGAAAGGAATATCAAACGGAGTCCAAACGGAATGAAACCTTCGGCATCGTTATTTTTGGGAAGAATATGATCCTGGAGACTTGGAGATCAAGTCAGAAGATCCTCGAGGAGCCCAGGAGATAGGAGGGCGCGCTCCCCCTTGTAGGGCGCGCCCCCTATCTCGTGGGCCCCTCGAGCACCTCCCGACCGACTTCTTTCGCCTATATAAGCCTACGTACCCTAAAAACATCGAATATCAAGATAGATTGGGAGTTCCGCCACCGCAAGCCTCTGTAGCCACCAAAAACCTCTCGGGAGCCCGTTGCGGCACCCTGCCGGAGGGGGAATCCATCACCGGTGGCCATCTTCATCATCCCGGTGCTCTCCATGACGAGGAGGGAGTAGTTCACCCTCGGGGCTGAGGGTATGTACCGGTAGCTATGTGTTTGATCTCTCTCTGTCTCTTGTGTTCTCTCTCATGTTTCCTCTATGGCACGATCTTGATGTATCGCGAGCTTTGTTATTATAGTTGGATCGTATTATGTTTCTCCCCCTCTACTCTCTTGTGATGGATTGAGTTTCCCTCTTGAAGTTATCTTATCGGATTGAGTCTTTATTTGAGAACACTTGATGTATGTCTTGTCGTGTTTATCTGTGGTGACAATGGGATATCATGTGCCTCTTGATGTATGTTTTGGTGACCAACTTGCAGGTTCCGCCCATGAACCTATGCATAGGGGTTTGCACACGTTCTTGACTCTCCGGTAGAAACTTTGGGGCACTCTTTGAAGTACTTTGTGTTGGTTGGATGAATCTGAGATTGTGTGATGAATATCGTATAATCATGCCCACGGATACTTGAGGTGACAATGGAGTATCTAGGTGACATTAGGGTTTTGATTGATTTGTGTCTTAAGGTGTTATTCTAGTACGAACTCTTTTATAGATTGATCCGAAAGAATAGCTTTGAGGTGGTTTCGTACCCTACCATAATCTCTACGTTTGTTCTCCGCTATTAGTGGCTTTGGAGTGACTCTTTGTTGCATGTTGAGGGATTGTTATATGATCTATCTATGTTATTATTGTTGAGAGAAATTGCACTAGTGAAAGTATGAACCCTAGGCCTTGTTTCCTATCATTGCAATACCGTTTACGCTCACTTTTATCATTAGTTACCTTGCTGTTTTTATTATTTCAGATTACAAAAACCTATATCTACCATCCATATTGCACTTGTATCACCATCTCTTCGCCGAACTAGTGCACCTATACAATTTACCATTGTATTGGGTGTGTTGGGGACACAAGAGACTCTTTGTTATTTGGTTGCAGGGTTGTTTGAGAGAGACCATCTTCATCCTACGCCTCCTACGGATTGATAAACCTTAGGTCATCCACTTGAGGGAAATTTACTACTGTCCTACAAACCTATGCACTTGCAGGCTCAACAACGTCTACAAGAAGAAGGTTGTGTAGTAGACATCAGTAGTCTTCGACAAGACTAGCTATCCCCCTCTTATTCTGGCATTCTGCAGTTTAGTCCACCGACATTGCCCCTTTACACAGATACCCATGCATATGTAGTGTAGATCCTTGCTTGCGAGTACTTTGGATTTGTACTCATGGTTGCTTTTCTCCCTCTTTCCCCCTTTTCCATTCTATCTGGTTGTCGCAACCAGATGCTGGAGCCCAGGAGCCAGATGCCACCGTCGACGACGACTCCTACTACGTCGGAGGTGCCTACTACTACGTGCATGCCGCTGACGACGACCAGGACTAGTTTAGGAGGATCCCAGGCAGGAGGCCTACGCCTCTTTCGATCTGTATCCCAGTTTGTGCTAGCCTTCTTAAGGCAAACTTGTTTAACTTATGTCTGTACTCAGATATTGTTGCTTCCGCTGACTAGTCTATGATCGAGCACTTGTATTCGAGCCCTCGAGGCCCCTGGCTTGTATTATGATGCTTGTATAACTTATTTTTATTTTAGAGTTGTGTTGTGATATCTTCCTGTGAGTCCCTGATCTTGATCGTACACGTTTGCCTGTATGATTAGTGTAGGATTGAATCAGGGGCGTCACACACAGATCTGGGCGATATAACAAAAGTAGAGGGGCAACAACCAAATATGTTGTGACCCATAGATTGTGTAACAACTTCCGAGGCGGGTTGATGAGGCTGCCTCCTAAGAAGACACAGATTGGAGAACGCTAAGAGCTGCCTCGCTGGTTACGGTTCCAAGATGACACATATCACGTTGTTCTAACCAGAATGAATGTCTTGTAGGCTCGAAAAGGGGATTTCAATTCCTTATATTCATGTGTTCTTATGTTTTTAGTGAGATCTAATCGAGAAACAAAATATTACAGTAGTGAGTTTTTGCAAAAGCAAATGTTAATTGTTATCCCAAAAACTATATGTTCGATAGTATATGATAGATCATTGCAATTGCTAAGAAGAGATGAAAAAACAAAGTATCATGGCCGATCGTGCTACCCACCACCTCCACCCGGTGATCCTTGCGCAAACCTCTGCCCTGTCTTGCACGTATCCCGGCCATCGTGCTCCCTTAGCAGGCCAAGCCCTCTGCATCCTCCCCGTGGCACTGCGATCCCGCCACTGCTCACATCGACCTTCGTCGCCGACATGCACCGGTGCCGCCCTGTGCTAGCCTCCCCTGAGGTCCATGGCAAGGTACATGCATAGCCACCACCTCTGCTCTGCACGGCGCCTGGCGCGTAGCAGCGGCTAGGCAAGATCAAGGCGGGGTAGGTGTGTTTCGCGTAGGACTTGGTCTGGACGGTCGCCCGTGTCCTTGGCGTCGAGAGTGAATGTCGTTTGATTTAACTGCCGCCCTCCGGTTCCATGGCTGACAAGCGCGTCTCGAGCTCCTCATGCGCCTGGGTGCCCCGTGTGCCACTCTGAGCTTCAGCACCTCTTCATTGCCAACGCTGAATCCATGTCAGTTGCTGCAGCACGGATGGCGTGTCGATAAGCTCATTGTCAAGTGCAGAGTGCACCCAGCACATTCGGTAGTTACCGAGGAAGATCAAGGAGAAGGAGGGTGACGACGTGCACATGAAGGGCACCAAGAAGGTAGTGGGATGATTCTGTACCGGCCTTCGTTGTTCCTCACCATGGCAATCAAACTCATGCTGAATCTTTCGGTACTAGCCGTTTCATTGTTGCTGGGTATATATGTAGAAAATGGAACCATGTCAGACCTATTTTTACAGCTACAAACATTGATTCTTGGTGGTTTTATATGAAGAAAGAATATATTGTATTGCGATGTATATTGTTCTATCCTGACAAGCTGGATCAATTGGTGGCATTTAGGTATCTGAAAACGATGTCAGAGACTGGTTGCAGGTTGTGCGCACCAGGGTGTTTGACTGAGGTGGAGCCACTGACGGCGGATGATGTGCTCGGGCAGCTGGAGGGTTTCGAGAAATGACTTTTCCACCTTGAGGAAGGAGGAGCTAGACCGGTAAGCTTAATATCTGCATTTGCTTTCCTCCATGAAACAGTTGTTGTGTACATACATGCATCCATGATTGATAGCGACTCAATTGTTTCTCAAAAAAAAAGTTATTCAACTGAGCAAACCGAACTGAAGCTCATGGTGGTGTACGGTGTATGTGTGTGTGCATATGGTGTAGTGCATGGGAGGTTAACCAACGTGGGAGGTTAACTGCCATGTCTGCAACGAGATCTGAATCGGACGGTAAAGAATCAGAACACTGCTTCGCCGGCTGACTGCACGTCTCATGACGGGCGTCGAGCAGAGATGCAGATCGCAATGCCTACTCACCTCGAGGTTCATCTATTCAAAATCCTGGTGTGTGCCTCTTCATGATACAATGCCCACCTGATTGTTGTCGGATGCACGAAGGTCCTGCGCCAAAGAGATTGTTCCTGTCATGCTCGACAATATGATGAAGTCCAGCCATTACCGTACCAAGGCCATGTTGGTCATTCTCTGGGCGATATAACCAAAGTAGAGGGGCAACAATCTAAATATGTTGTGACCCATAGATTGTTTAACAACTTCCAAGGCGGGTTGATGAGGCTGCCTCCTAAGAAGATACAGATTGGAGAACGCTAAGAGCGGCCTCGCTGGTTAGGTTCCAAGATGACACATATCACGTTGTTCTAACCAGAATGAATATCTTGTAGGCTCGAAAAGGGGATTTTAATTCCTTATATTCATGTGTTCTTATGTTTTTTAGTGAGATCTCATAGAGAAACAAAATATTACAGTAGTGAGTTTTTGCAAAAGCAAATGATAATTGTTATCCGAAGAACTATATGTTTGATAGTATATGACAGATCATTGCAATTTCTAAGAAGAGATGAAAAAATGAAGTATCATGGCCGATCGTGCTACCCACCACCTCCACCCGGTGATCCTTGCCCAAACTTCCGCCCCATCTTACACGAAGCCCGACCATCGTGCTCCCTTAGCAGGCCAAGCCCTCTGCATCCTCCCTGCGGCACTGCGATCCCGCCACTACTCGTGTCGACCTTCGTCGCCGACGTGCACTGGTGACGCCCCGTGCTAGCCTCCCCTAAGGTCCATGGCAAGGTACATGCATAGCCACCACCTCTGCTCTGCACGGCGCCTAACATGTAGCAACGGCTATGCGAGATCGAGGCGGGGTAGGTGTGTCTCGTGTAGGACTTTGTCTGGACGGTCGCCCGTGTCTTTGGCGTCGAGAGTGAAGTCATTTGATTTAACCGCCGTCCTCCGGTTCCACTGCTGACAAGCGCGTCTTGAGCTCCTCATGCACCTGGGTGCTCCGTGTGCCACTCCAAGCTTCAGCGCCTCTTCATTGCCAACGCTAAATTCATGTCAGTTGCTTCAGCACGGATGGCGTGTCGATAAGCTCATTGTCAAGTGCATCTCAGTGCACCCAGCACAGTCGGTAGTTCCCGAGGAAGATCAAGGAGAAGGAGAGTGACGACGTGCACATGAAGGGCACCAAGAAGGAAGTGGGATGATTCTGTATCGGCCTTCTTTGTTCCACACCATGGCAATCAAACTCATGCTGAATCTTTTGGTACTAGCTGTTTCATTGTTGCTGGATATATATGTAGAAAATGGAACCATGTCAGACCTATTTTAACAACTACAAACATTGATTCTTGATGGTATTATATGAAGAAAGAATGTACTGTATTGCGATGTATATTGTTCTATCCTGACGAGATGAATCAATTGGTGGCATTTATGTATCTGAAAATGATGTCATAGACTGGTTGCAGGTTCTGCGCACCATGTTGTTTGATTGATTTGGAGCCACTGACGGTGGATGATGTGCTCTGGCAGCTGGAGGGCGTCGAGAAATGACTTTTCCACCTTCAGGAAGGAGGAGCTAGACCGGTAAGCTTAATATCTGCATTTGCTTTCCTCCATGAAACAGTTGTTGTGTACATACATGCATGCATGATTGATAACGACTCAACTGTTTCTCAAAAAAAAAGTTATTCAACTGACCAAACCGAACTAAAGCTCATGGTAGTCTACCATGTATGTGTGTGTGCATATGGTGTAGTGCATGGGAGGTTAACCAACATGGGAGGTTAATTGCCATGTCTGCAAGGAGATCTGAATCGGACGGTAAAGAATCAGAACACTACTTTGCCGGCTGACTGCACGTCTCATGACGGGCGCCAAGCAGAGACGCAGATGGCAATGCCTACTCACCTCGAGGCTCATCTATTCAAAATCCTGGTGTGTGTCTCCTCATGATACAATGCCCACCTGATCGTTGTCAGATGCGCCAAGGTCATGTGCCAAAGAGATTATTCCTGTCATGCTCGACAAGATGATGAAGTCCAGCCATTACCATACCAAGGCCATGTTGGTCATTCTCTGGGCGATATAACAAAATTAGAGGGGCAACAACCAAACATGTTGTGACCCATAGATTGTGTAACAACTTCCAAGGCGAGTTGATGAGGTAGCCTCCTAAGAAGACAGAGATCGGAGAACGCTAAGAGCGGCCTCGCTGGTTACGGTTCCAAGATGACACATATCACGTTGTTCTAACCAGAATGAATGTCTTGTAGGCTCGAAAAGGGGATTTTAATTCCTTATATGCATGTGTTCTTATGTTCTTTTAGTGAGATCTAATAGAGAAACAAGATATTACGGTAGTGAGTTTTAACAAAAGCAAATGTTAATTGTCATCCCAAAACTAGATGTTCGATAGTATATGAAGATCATTGCAATTGCTAAGAAGAGATGAAAAATGAAGTATCATGGCCGATCGCGCTACCCACCACCTCCACACGGTGATCCTTGCCCAAACCTCCGCCCCGTCTTGCACAAAGCCCGACCATCGTGCTCCCTTAGCAGGCCAAGCCCTCTGCATCCTCCCCGTGGCACTGTGATACGTCTCCAACGTATCTATAATTTTTTATTGTTCCATGCTATTATATTATCTATTTTGGATGTTTAATGGGCTTTATTATACACTTTTATATTATTTTTGGGACTAACCTACTAACCGGTGGCCCAGTGCAAATTGTTGTTTTTTTGCCTATTTCAGTGTTTCGTAGAAAAGGAATATCAAACGGAGTCCAAACGGAATGAAACCTTCGTGAGGATCGTATTTGGAACAAACGCAATCCAGGAGACTTGGAGTGGACATCAAGGAAGCAACGAGGCGGCCACGAGCTAGGGAGGCGTGCCCAGGGGGGTAGGCGCGCCCCCACCCTCGTTGGCCCCTTGTGGCTCCACCGACCTACTTCCTTCGCCTATATATACTCTTATATCATGAAAACAGCCAGGAGCACCACGAAACCCTATTTCGCCCGCCGCAACCTTCTGTAGCCGTGAGATCCCATGTTGGGGCCTTTTCCGGCGCTCCGTCGGAGGGGGGATCGATCACGGAGGGCTTCTACATCAACACCATAGCCTCTCCGATGATGTGTGAGTAGCTTACCACAGACCGTCGGGTCCATAGTTATTAGCTAGATGGCTTCTTCTCTCTCTTTGGATCTCAATACAAAGTTCTCCTCGATTCTCTTGGAAATCTATTCGATGTAATACTTTTTGCGGTGTGTTTGTCGAGATCCGATGAATTGTGGGTTTATGATCAAGATTATCTATGAACAGTATTTGATTCTTCTCTGAATTCTTATATGTATGATTTGATATCTTTGCAAGTCTCTTCGAATTATCAGTTCTGTTTGGCCTACTAGATTGATCTTTCTTGCAGTGGGAGAAGTGCTTAGTTTTGGGTTCAATCTTGCGGTGTCCTTTCCCAGTGACAGCAAGGGCATGAAGGCACATATTGAATTGTTGCCATCGAGGATAAAAAGATGGGGTTCATATCATATTGCTTGAGTTTATACCTCTACACCGTGTCATCTTGCCTAATGTGTTACTCTGTTCTTATGAACTTAATACTCTAGATGCATGCTGGATAACAGTCGATGTGTGGAGTAATAGTAGTAGATGCAGAATCGTTTCGGTCTACTTGTTGTGGACGTGATGCCTATATACATGATCATGCCTAGATATTCTCATAACCATGCACTTTTCTATCAATTGCTCGACAGTAATTTGTTCACCCACCGTAGAATTTGCTATCTTGAGAGAAGCCACTAGTGAAACCTATGGCCCCGGGTCTATTTTCCATCATATTAATCTCCGCCAACTAGCTATTTCTGTTGCCGTTTATTTTGCAATCTTTACTTTCCAATCTATACCATAAAAATACCAGAAATATTTATCTTATTATCTCTATCAGATCTCACTTTGGCAAGTGGTCGCGAAGGGATTGACAACCCCTTTATCGCGTTAGTTGCAAGGTTCTTATTTGTTTGTGCGGGTACGAGGGATTTGCGTGTAGTCTCCTACTGGATTGATACCTTGGTTCTCAAAAACTGAGGGAAATACTTACGCTACTTTGCTGCATCACCCTTTCCTCTTCAAGGGAAAACCAACGCATGCTCAAGAGGTAGCAAGAAGGATTTCTGGCGCCATTGCCGGGGAGGTTTACACCAAGTCAAGTCAAGAGTTGGTCTCCCAACAACTAGCCATTTCTGGCACCGTTGCCGGGGAGATCTAAGCTCAAGTCAAGGCATACCAAGTACCCATCATAAACTCTTATCCCTCGCATTACATTATTTGCCATTTGCCTCTCGTTTTCCTCTCCCCACTTCACCCTTGCCGTTTTATTTTCCCTTTTTCCGTTCTTCTCTTTTTGCTTGCTTCTTGTGTGCTTGTGTGTTGGATTGTTTGTCACGATGGCTCAAGACAATACTAAATTGTGTGAATTTTCCAATACCAACAACAATGATTTTCTTAGCACCCCGATTGCTCCTATTAACGATGCTAAATCTTGTGAAATGAATGCTACTTTGTTGAATCTTGTCATGAAAGATCAATTCTCTGGCCTTCCTAGTGAAGATGTCGCTACTCATCTAAACAACTTTGTTGATTTGTGCGATATGCAAAAGAAGAAATATGTGGATAATGATTTGTTAAATTGAAGCTATTTCTGTTTTCGCTTAGAGATCGTGCTAAAACTTAGTTCTCTTCTTTGCCTAAAAATAGTAATGATTCATGGAATAAGTGCAAAGATGCTTTTATCTCTAAGTATTTTCCTCCTGCTAAGATCATCTCTCTTAGAAACGATATTATGAATTTTAAGCAACTTGATCATGAGCATGTTGCACAAGCTTGGGAGAGGATGAAATTAATGATATGTAATTGTCCTACACATGGTTTGAATTTATGGATGATTATACAAATTTTTTATGCCGGATTGAATTTTGCTTCTAGAAATCTTTTAGATTCGGCCGCGGGAGGCACTTTTATGGAAATCACTTTAGGAGAAGCTACTAAACTCCTAGATAATATTATGGTTAATTATTCTCAATGGCACGCCGAAAGATCTACTAGTAAAAAGGTTCATGCGATTGAAGAGATTAATGTTTTGAGTGGAAAGATGGATGAACTTATGAAATTGTTTGCTAATAAGAGTGTTTCTTCTGATCCTAATGATATGCCTTTGTCCACTTTGATTGAGAATAATAATGAATCTATGGATGTGAATTTTGTTGGTAGGAACAATTTTGGTAACAACGCGTATAGAGGAAACTTTAATTCTAGGTTGTTCCCTAGTAGTTCCTCTAATAACTATGGTAATTCCTACAACAACTCTTATGGAAATTTCAGTAAGATGCCCTCTGATTTTGAGACTAGTGTTAAAGAATTTATGATTTCGCAAAAGAATTTCAGTGCTTTGCTTGAAGAAAAATTGCTTAAGGTTGATGAATTGGCTAGGAACGTGGATAGAATTTCTCTTGATGTTGATTCTTTGAAACTTAGATCTATTCCACCTAAGCATGATATCAATGAGTCTCTCAAAGCCATGAGAAGTTCCATTGATGAGTGCAAAGAAAGAACCGCTAGGATGCGCGCAAAAAAAGATTGCTTTATGAAAGCGTGTTCTTCTAGTTTTCATGATAATAAAGATGAAGATCTAAAAGTGATTGATGTGTCCCCTATTAAATCTTTGTTTCTAATATGAATCTTGATAATGATGGGACTGGAGATGAGTCAACTTTAGTTAAAAGGCGTCCCAATGATTCGGAGTTTTTAGATCTTGATGTAAAAATTGGTAAAAGTGGGATTGAAGAGGTCAAAACTTTAAATAGCAATGAACCCACTATTTTGGATTTCAAGGAATTTAATTATGATAATTTCTCTTTGATAGATTGTATTTCCTTGTTGCAATCCGTGTTAAATTCTCATCATGCTTATAGTCAAAATAAAGCTTTTACCAAACATATCGTTGATGCTCTAATGCAATCCTATGAAGAAAAACTTGAATTAGAAGTCTCTATCCCTAGGAAACTTTATGATGAGTGGGAACCTACTATTAAAATTAAGATTAAAGATCATGAATGCTATGCTTTGCGTGATTTGGGTGCTAGTGTTTCCACGATTCCTAAAACTTTGTGTGATGTGCTAGGTTTCCATGAATTTGATGATTGTTCTTTAAATTTGCATCTTGCGGATTTCACCATTAAGAAACCTATGGGAAGGATTAATGATGTTCTTATTGTTGCAAATAGGAGTTATGTGCCCGTAGATTTCATTGTTCTTGATATCGATTGCAATCCTACATGTCCTATCATTCTTGGTAGACCTTTCCTTAGAACGATTGGTGCAATTATTGATATGAAAGAAGGAAATATTAGATTTCAATTTCCGTTAAGGAAAGGCATGGAACACTTTCCTAGGAAGAAAATTAAATTACCTCAGGAATCTATTATGAGGGCCACTTATGATTTGAATACCAAAGATGACAATACCTAGATCTATCCTTATTTTTATGCCTAGCTAGGGCGTTAAAGGATAGCGCTTGTTGGGAGGCAACCCAATTTTATTTTTGTTCCTTGCTTTTTGTTCCTGTTTAGTAATAAAAATTTCATCTAGCCTCTGGTTAGATGTGGTTTTATATTTTAATTAGTGTTTGTGCCAAGTAAAACCTATAGGATCTTCCTGGGTGATAATTATTTGATCTTGCTGAAAAAGTCAGAAACTTTCTGCCCACGAAAACAATTGTTAAAAATCACCAGAAAGTGATAAAATACTGATTCCAATTGCAGTAGATCAATAATAAAATTATCTAGCTCTTCCTCAAGAGCTAGCACCCTGCGATCCCGCCACTGCTCGCATCGACCTTCGTCGCCGACGTGCACCGGTGATGCCCCGTGCTAGCCTCCCCTGAGGTCATGGCAAGGTACATGCATAGCCACCACCTCTTCTCTGCACGGCGCCTGACGCATAGCAGCGGCTAGGCGAGATCGAGGCGGGGTAGGTGTGTCTCGCGTAGGACATGGTCTGGACGGTCGCCCGTGTCCTTGGCGTCGAGAGTGGCTGTCGTTTGATTTAATCGCCGCCCTCTGGTTCCACGGCTGACAAGCGCGTCTCGAGCTCCTCATGCGCTTGGGTGCCCCGTGTGCCACTCCGAGCTTCAACGCCTCTTCATTGCCAACGCTAAATCCATGTCAGTTGCTGCAGCACGGATGGCGTGTCGATAAGCTCATTGTCAAGTGCAGAGTGCACCCAGCACAGTCGGTAGTTCCCGAGGAAGATCAAGGAGAAGGAGAGTGACGGCGTGCACATGATGGGCACCAAGAAGGAAGTGGGATGATTCTGCACCGGCCTTCTTTTATTGCTCACAGTGGCAATCAAACTCATGCTGAATCTTTCGGTACTAGCCGTTTCATTGTTGCTGGGTATATATGTAGAAAATGGAACCATGTCAGACCTATTTTTACAGCTACAAACATTGATTCTTGATGGTTTTATATGAAGAAAGAATGTACTGTATTGCGATTTATATTGTTCTATCCTGACGAGATGAATCAATTGGTGGCATTTATGTATCTGAAAACAATGTCATAGACTGGTTGCAGGTTGTGTGCACCAGGTTGTTTGATTGAGATGGAGCCACTGACGGTGGATGATGTGCTCTGGCAGCTGGAGGGTGTCGAGAAATGACTTTTCCACCTTGAGGAAGGAGGAGCTAGACCGGTAAGCTTAATATCTGCATTTGCTTTCCTCCATGAAACAGTTGTTGTGTACATACATGCATGCATGATTGATAGCGACTCAACTGTTTCTAAAAAAAGTTATTCAACTGACCAAACTGAACTGAAGCTCATGGTGGTGTACCGTTTATGTGTGTGTGTGCATATGGTGTAGTGCATGGGAGGTTAACTGCCATGTCTGCAAGGAGATCTGAAAAAAATCAGAACACTGCTTCGACGGCTGACTGCACGTCTCATGACGGGCGCCGAGCTGAGATGCAGATCGCAATGCCTACTCACCTCGAGGTTCTTCTATTCAAAATCCTGGTATGTGCCTCTTCATGATACAATGCCCACCTGATCGTTGTCGGATGCGCCAAGGTCCTGCGCCAAAGAGATTGTTCCTGTCATGCTCGACAAGATGATGAAGTCCAGCCATTACCGTACCAAGGCCATGTTGGTCATTCTCTGGGCGATATAACAAAAGTAGAGGGGCAACAACCAAATATGTTGTGACCCATAGATTGTGTAACAACTTCCGAGGCGGGTTGATGAGGCTGCCTCCTAAGAAGACACAGATTGGAGAACGCTAAGAGCGGCCTCGCTGGTTACGGTTCCAAGATGACACATATCACGTTGTTCTAACCAGAATGAATGTCTTGTAGGCTCAAAAAGGGGATTTTAATTCCTTATATTCATGTGTTCTTATGTTTTTTTAGTGAGATCTAATAGAGAAACAAAATATTACGGTAGTGAGTTTTTGCAAAAGCAAATGTTAATTGTTATCCCTAAAACTATATGTTCGATAGTATATGACTGATCATTGCAATTGCTAAAAAGAGATGAAAAAACGATGTTCTTCGGTTGGAAGTTTAATATTTGGCCATATCTTTGTGTAGCTTTGATGTGCTTGAAGAGGATAACATAATGTGGTATTGGGATCCATATGGTGAATGTGGGCATGTAACCACTACTATCTCTTTTAGTGTTCCAAATTCATACTTTAGGATGAAGGTATGTGCACCGGCATGCCTTACATTTGAATACATGCACTTTGCTTTTGAGTTCTCAATTAGTTGCTCATCTTTGGTAGATTGTGTGTGTTGTGTGATGTGTGCAAGAAAGTCATTTGAAGTTTTGACTTACATACTTTCGCAGAGCTGCTTCTAGAAAAAATTGTCCTAATACATGCATGAATAAGTAGTCGAACTGATGAGAAAGAAGGAGGGATATAGAGAGAATAACAAGAAAAACAATTAAAAAACTTAATCACAATTGATGTTGAATCATAAGAATATATATGTCTCATGGCAACGCATGGACAGTTAACTAGTATTAGTAGATGCCGTTCTGAGCCCGGCCGGACCATTTTATGGCAATTTTGAAGGACAACAGTCTACAGACGAGTTTTTCAGATCTGCTATACTAGATGAAAACAAGCGAGTTGGCAATAATGGAGCACTGCGACGCGCGCATAGTGCCGGTGAAGTGTTGAACCATTCATGCCCCAACCAGATCTAGCCTTTAGCCCATGCATGACTCAGCAACTCAGAGCACGACAGCGTTTATTATTCATCATTCATCACAAGTGTAGGTGCGAACGGACACCGACCGGCCAGCACGCCCGTGCATACGCATACGCAGCAAGGACGTGCCAACACCACACACGTTACTCTGCGCACATACTGTACATCAGCCCGAGGCGACCTTATCGTCGTTGCCCGGGCGGCGGAGCATCTGGATCGCCCCATCGTAACCGGACGAAGAGGTGGAGGACGGGTTGACGATGCTGCAGTTGAGGCGGATCTCCCCCTGCGTGCCGGTCTTGGGGGCGATGTTGCCCATCTTGATCATGGCGGCGATGAACTTCTCCTTCCACAGCGTCTCGTTGGCGGCGAAGGTGTCGACGAAGCCCTTGAGGGTGGCGTTGCGGATGAGCTGGTCGTCGGAGAAGTGCAGGCCCAGGTTGAGCTGCACCAGCTTGTAGTAGTTGTTGTCCAGCACCACCGGCGTGCTCAGGTCGATCTCCGTCGTCACGTTGGTGAACTGGCTCGTGTTCGCCGGGCACAGCGCCTCCAGCAGCGCCTGGTACGCCGGGCTGATGGTGCCGCTCGCCAGCCGCTCCCGGTTCCTCACGATGAAGGAGTTGCAGTGGGAGCGGCCCAGGGTGTGGGAGCCGGACAGGACCACCATGTCTTCGGCGGTGAGCCCCCTGTCCTGGAACCCGCTGACGAGGCCGTCTGCCGTCAGGTTCGGCCCCGGGAGGGTGAACGCGCCGGCCTGGGTCGAGAGGTTCCCGTCGCGGCGGCCGGAAGGGACCTGGTAGAAGGCGTTGCTGCCGGTGATGTTCACGCTGTCCCGGGCGGCGAAGGCCAGGATGTCGGCGCATGACACCGTGCGCGGGCAGCTCTGCTCCAATGCGGCCTTGGCGGCGTCGACGACCGCGAAGCCACGCAGGCTCGGGTTGTTCGGTGCCGCGTCACGCTCCGGCGTGCCTCCGCCGGGGTTGACGGACAGGAGCACCGAGGAATCACAGCCCTGGTGGGTTCACATGGATAATATCAATTTGATGCATTATTAATTGCACTGATTAATCTGACTAAAAATAGTCTTTTTAAGAGGCTAAAGTTCCAAGCACCCCTGACTAAAGAGGGGCTAAAACTAGTCTTGAGACTATTTTTTTAGTCAGCGATACCCCTACTAAAATATGGATTAGTTCTCTCTCTCCTCATTTAACTCCTTTCTTTTAACACATGCGAGTTCTGGATTGGAGGATTTGAAGGATAATAAATGCTCATTAACTTGATTTTAGTCTTTTAATATTTGGATCCAGATATTTAGTCACTACTTTTAGTCATGAGACTAAAACGTATCCAAGCATCCTTAACCTGGTGTATTAATCTTTTGTTTATGTAAGAAAGGAAATTGCCGGCTTACCATTCCTGAACCTAGCTGTTGCAGAGACAGGCAGGTGCTGGACGCGGACAAATTAGACATTTTCCACGTACGTCCACGACACAGTAGGTACGACGTAGCAAGCATAAATATAACAGTTTTGCTAATCATCTGTGCATCATATACCATGTTTGACTAGTCGTAGTTAGAGTATTTGGTAGTCGCATGTACGTATACTTCAAACAAGTATGTGGACAATTGTCCAACTTCACTGAATAGTTATCTGTCAAAACGTGACACCTAACCTACCACATGGTAGGTACGACGTAGCAAGCATATACTACTAATATTCATCTAATCATCTGTGCATCATCTCATGTTGACTATTTGTAGTTAACTTAGTATTCGCATGTATAATTGTCTAACTCGCTGAATAGTCCAAACATGTGAAATGTGACACCTAACCTACCAAACTAGCGAGGTGACACGTCGTCAACGGATGATACGTGGTCAAAACAAACAAGAGTGACCTCCACATGTTCACTCGATCAATTGGTTAGTATTAGTAGTCACCGTCGCCTACCGTGTTGTTCAACTCAAAATCTTTACGTTCCAAGTTAATTGTCTTTGTGTACACCTTTTAGCACGTCCTTCCCTTTCAAGAAGGATTACAAGCTTATCGCTACCCTGACGCAGATGTAAAGTTTTTAGTTAGTTGGAAAGTTTCTAGTTACCATGCATGTGACTCCAAAGGTGCCATTTTGTTACTATCTTCTCCAGAGAACTCTTCTTTAGTTTCTCCTCCATTTCAGGCCAAAAATAAAGTTGGTTAGCTGTTCTCGGTAGAAAGATGAATAAAGAGTTTGGGAATTACATGAATTATATTTAGTTTCATTAACCAAATATGTACGTGACAAAAGGCAGAAAAGATACACACCGCCACCGTGTATATGGTAGCTTTGCATGCAATTGCAAACTAAGCATAACTTATGGTAGAACCAGCCCGTCAGAGTTTAAATCCTTTAATTGACATAAGTGCTTCCACATTTTTCGGAATTATTTTAGGCTTTTCAACGTATTCTTTCAATGGTATGATGTGCCTGCCGACCATGAAGTGTTTGTGATGACTTTGTCATATGATTAGTATCACGAAATCCTCATTAAAAATAAAAATAATGTATGCCTGTGTATATTTATAACTTATAACGTTATGAGCATTTGTTTTGAAAAAAAAAATAGCTCTTGGAGTACAAAAGCAAAGCAGCTGTACGTGCGACTGCTCCTGATCCTATACATGCAACCGGCACGCACGCACGTACCTCGACGAAGCAGTCGTGGAAGTGGAGGCGGATGAGGCCGGCGGCGACGCCGGAGTTGGTAGCGAAGGCGGCCGTGACGGCCTGCCGGACGATGGCCTCGGCGTTGGGGCAGGTGGTGTTGTAGAACCCCACGCGCAGCTGCGCGCGGCTGTGGATCGGCAGCTGCAGGCACAGCACGGCGGTGAGCAGCACCGCCAGACCGGCCAGGCCGCTGCTGCTCGCCATGGCCGTCGTATGCACGCTGTAGCTAGCTAGCGTAGCTGGCACTACTATTGCTCACCCTCACGAGGAAGGTACAGTGAGCGTCGACTGCACAACGATAATGGGTGCTTAACTCTCCTGGCCTGAGTAGTTTTTATAGAGCGAGAGGCAGGGTTTTTGTTTGACAAGTCGTGCGTGCTGTGCAGTGCAGGTGCGGTGTACTCGTGCTGGCCACGGTACCAGAGGGCCCGGCCGGCGAGAAGAGGAACAGTCCTAGATATCGGATAGGCGAGGCTTACTGGTGTTGGGTGGTTTTATTATTGCGCTGGATCGCCTTTCTTGAATACTCGTGGGCGTGAGGTGGACGCCTTGCCTCGTGAGTTCCCACCACCATCATGGCTGCTAAAGTCAAGCTCCGGAACTGTAGGCCGGCCTGTGCTACGTAGGGACCCTGATTGATGAATGATCATGTGCCTGCGTCGACCCGACGTGGTGCTGGATTGATATATACACACGGAAAAGTAGCCGGCCGGCCTCTTCTCCCGTGCCAGTCGTGAGGCGACCAAGCGAAACCAGAACAGTCGCCGTGAGGCGACCAAGCTCGTGTATACATGAATTCCACCACAGATATCTAGGCATCAACCCCGACAATTTAACAAGGGATTGCTAAGGCTAGTCATAGTGGGGAGTAACTTAGACTAGTAACATGCATATGTTACTAGTCATGTTACTACATTCATAGTGGGAAGTAACATATAGTTGGTATCATGCAAGCCAGTATTTATTAAGATGTAGACTCATTTTGCCTTGATATGTGTTATGTTACAGTAACATATTATGTTACTCCAACCTTCTCTCCCCTCATTAACTACATGCCACGTAAGCAAATTTTTTTTGGGATGTGTTATGTTACTTGCTAAGTTACTCCCACTATGACCAGCCTAAGGCTGGCCACAGTGGGAGTAACATCACACTTTTTAAGATAAATTTGCTTATGTGGCACATTTTTAATGATGAAAGAGGTGATGGTGGTAACTTAGCTAGTTACTGTAACATCACACATATCAAGACAATACGAGTCTATAGGCTAATAAATGAACCATAACATGACAACATACATATGTTACGACCCACTGTGAAGGTAGTAACATAGCCTAGTAAAATGTGATGTTACTAGTCTAAGTTACTCCCCATTGTGACTAGTCTAAAGCTCACCATTTTTTATGAATGGGTCGATAAGATCAACAACTTTTGACAGAAGATGCTTTCTTCTAGAAGTAATAATTTTCTTATTTGTATAGTTCGGGATCCATGCATTTCTTTAAATATCAATATTTTGTCCATTTCCGACTCTTTAAATATAACCATTTTTTTAGAGAATCAACTCCCCATAATGCTTTGCCAAGTAAAGGAAGAACCCTCTTTTAGACTTACATTCATTAACTCGCCATCCGAAAAACATTTAGTTCTCAAGATGATGGCACATAGGGAATCAGGATTATCAAGCAGACGCCGCGCTTGTTTGGCTAATAAAGCCAAATTGAAATAATGTATATCTCGTGAGCCCATTCCTCCTTGGTCTTTTGGCACACACATTGTCCATCATGCCATCCAATGCATTCTCTTCTGATTGTCATCGTCACCGCACCAAAATTGCGACATCGTGTCAATGATTCCTTTAAAAGAAAATAGGATTTTAAAGACAAAGATGGCATAAGTTGGGATAGCTTGTACAACCGATTTGAGTAAGATTTCTTTCCATCCACTAATTTTCTTAATAATTCGATCAATTAAGAGTTGGAAACAGTCGCTTTTGTCCATGCCCACATTTGCAGGCAAACCCAAATATTTGTCATTGAGGCCTTCAGTCATAATGTTCTGAATAGTACAAATTTGCCCTTGTCTTTCACTTTGTGTTGGGACTAACAAATATAGATTTTTTAACACTCGCCATTTGCCCGAAGGCGGCGCAATAAGAATCCAAAACTAATTTCAGCGCTTCCGCATTCATCGAATTAGCTTGCATAAGGACCAAAGAGTCATCTGCAAAGAAAAGATTTGAAATTGATGAGGCATCTCTACTAACCTTAATTTCATAAATACTTTCATTCGCCTATGCATTAGCTAAGAGAGCAGTCAAGCCCTCCGTCTGCCGAGCAACACACTCCTGATGCTTTGTTGGCCTTTTTGTTAATGTGTTACCTAGCTAGTTTTTCTTTGATCATCTCATAATAATCATAAATCCGGACGGGACCGCGGGTCAGCGAGCTCGACGGTGACCAAGACGACGAACAAGAGGCGGAAGGAACGCCGGCGGCAGCAGGCCAATAGAGATGTTTAGGGGCAACCGGCAGCGGCGGCAGAGATGGTCGGGGGCGGTCGGCGGCGGCAGAGATCGTCAGGGGCAGCCTACAGACTTCGTCAGGGGCGGTTGCACATAGATGGACTAGCGAAGAGCGAGACGGCTGTGTCGACCCGTCTGGTCCATCGGGTCACACGGTGCCAGCTCCCACTGACCCGTTTTTGATTCGAGGCCGACCCACCTGGCCCATTGGCCTCGAGATTTTGGGCCGGGTCAGTGACTCAGCGGGCCGACCCGGCCCATTCCCATCTTGACATATATGAGAATTTCCGGCCCTGTTGTTTAGCATGCTCTCAGATAGAGTGAGGTGAGACAGATGATTAAGCAAAGAACATTCGGTTTAGATATCTCCTTTGGATACCCATGCTGGTATGCATGGCGAGTCTTTTCACACAATAGGAAAGCTCAGACTATCGAAAGCCAAAGAGCAGTAGACGCACTAGAAAAATACAGTATTCATGGAAAGCGAGAAGAATGTGATACCATCCCATCCCATGCACGTAAAGCAAAGTCGCAGATGCTGTTCAACTCTGCTCGCTAGATGCAATTGCTTTAGTTAGTGTTGATTATTTGCAGGCAACGTGCTCTAAAGCTTGTTCCATCTATCTTCGCGCGTCAACATTTCGGCAAATGTGCTCTCCTAGTTAAGCCTAGTTAACTGAGAACAATTTTCTGTTCCTAGTTACAGACTTACAGTAAGCCTCCAATTAATTCGTCACATGACACATGCTTTCACGTACTACATGATAATGGTCACTGAAACAAGTTAAGAGATCCAGACAGCAGAGTCCAAGCACTTTATTGATTCGAAAAAAAAATCAACACAAGCCGTAAGAATAATCAAACATACGACGAACATGTCAAATTCCAAGGTATGAAAAGCATTATTGTTCCCTCAAGCATGGCGGCAGCTCGTCTCTGTTTCTGGAACATCCCTGACAAGAACCCAAAGAAAGTTATGTGCATGATTTGATCATCTCTCGGTCTCTCGCTGTCACCTACCACGCTTGAAAATAGCCTCGGTCAGCTAAAAACACTACGTCCTAACCTGCAAAACTAGAACATTGTTCTGCCTTGGACAGAGCCCAGAGGGAAGGCTTTGGTCATCACACATGGGCTGGCTTTAGCATCTCAGGGTCAGTCAAGGAGCATGCCGATATGGGCACAAAGAAGAAGAAAAGCAAGCAAATGGCGCCACTTGTGCAGGCGCCGAGCTTTTGCACCTGTTTTGGCAGGCTTGCCCTTCCAAACCACTCTAGTATGCTATATAAACCCATGAGATCCAGAAGCAGGAATCACCAAGGAGAGACACAAGCAACTGCAATGAGCTCCCTTTCGATGAAGTGCATGCTCTTCACCTCGGCAGTCGCCGTTGTCCTTGCCCTTTTCCCCATCTCCGCTGTCGGCGCCGGCCTGAAAGTCGGGTTCTACAGCAAGAGCTGCCCGTCGGCAGAGAACCTGGTGCAGCAGGCGGTGGCTGCTGCCTTCAAGAACAACACCGGTGTCGCCGCTGGCCTCATCCGGCTGCACTTCCATGACTGTTTTGTCAAGGTATGTTCATGAGTATTAGTTTGCTGGTCCTAGACATATGGATGTGAATAGATAGATCCCTGGCTGGAAAGTACAGCATCATCTGCATTTACTTTTAGCTAGAAATCATCATAGACGGATAGATGCAGACAAGAGTGCAGCATAGTCGGTTAGCCCAGTTTTCTTTCTCTGACGATGATTCATTTGCATAAATGAAATAATGATGATGACTCATATATTTGCTGTCAAACTCCCAACAGACAGCCAAAGATTGGTTAACGGAACACATTCTCGTTAAAGTCTCAATTTGTACGACGGACCTACATTTAGCCAGTAGTATATGGCCCCAAGAAATAAGCTGATATGCAATACTGATCATTATTAATTCAACACTGCTTTTGTATATGCCATCAGAAAACATGCATGTTAACAAAATACAAAAGAGCAACCAGCATATATGCATATCATCAAGTCTAGTGCCTACAGTTTCATACTCAAACAAATATTCGCAAGGTCTTTTTTTTAAAGAAAGGAGGATGTACCCCGGCCTCTGCATCTGGGCGATGGATATTGCATGCGGCCATTAAATATTTGCAAGGTGATCTACTGTCACTAAACACAATTACAACATGGCAACAGGGCTGTGACGGCTCAGTCCTGATCGACTCGACAGCAAACAACACTGCCGAGAAAGACGCGCCCCCCAACAAGCCCAGCCTCCGTGGGTTCGAGGTGATCGACGCGGCAAAGAAGGCCATCGAGGCGAAATGCCCCAAGACGGTCTCATGCGCGGACATCCTCGCCTTCGCCGCCCGTGACAGCGTCGCCCTAGCAGGAAACGTTACCTACAAGGTGCCCGCCGGGCGCCGCGACGGCAGGATTTCCACCAACGCGAGCGCCCTCAGCAACCTGCCGTCGCCGCTCTCGACGGCGGCCGAGCTGGTCGGCAACTTCACCCTCAAGAACCTCACGGCCGAGGACATGGTCGTCCTCTCCGGCGCCCACACCATTGGCGTCTCCCACTGCTCGTCCTTCACAAACAGGCTATATGCCTTCAGCAACACCAGTCAGGTATAAATATAAATATAATGGTGTTCAAAACTACTACTTGTATATCAATGTCAGACATTTTCCTTTTGGCCCTTATGATATGCATCTAGTATCTATTCCCATCATGATTTTTTTACTGCCAGGTTGATCCCACGATGAGCTCTGCCTACGCGTTCCTGCTCAAGAGCATATGCCCTGCCAACAGCAGCCAGTTCTTCCCAACCACGACGACGGATATGGACATCATCACCCCGATGGCGCTCGACAACAAGTATTACGTGGGTCTGACGAACAACCTGGGCATGTTCACGTCGGACCAGGCATTGCTCACGAACTCCACTCTGAAAGCATGGGTCGACGAGTTTGTCAAGAGCGAGAAGAGGTGGAAGAGCAAGTTTGTCAAGTCCATGGTGAAGATGGGGGACATCGAGGTGCTGACAGGAACGCAAGGAGAGATAAGGCTCAGCTGCAGGGTCATAAACAAGGGGAGCGCTGGTCTTGAGATCAATGATGGGCCCGACTCTGCTGAATTCGCTGAAATAGCAACAAGCTAGTGGCTGTTTAGGCCCTTGATTTGACAAAGAAAACAAGCATGCATGCAGAACAACTGAAGGAAACAAAAGTTTGTCCTGCTTTCTGTATTGTTCCGTCTGTTTCTTAGTTTTTCTTGTACCGATGCCAGATAAAAGTTTTTGTTGTAATGTGGAATGTTTTGAATTTGACCAAGATGACAATTGTTTGTTTTGTTCTTATAGTTACGTACTCAAAATTCAAGAAATGGAGGAGATGATGGAGAAAGCTACTTCCCCATTTAGCTTGCAAAAACGTCTTATATTATGGGACGAAGGGAGTACTTCCAGAAAATATGGACAACATCATACTCCACACTTGAGTGACGAAATTAATGGTCGAGATATGGCCAACTTGGACATAATAGACTGCCACTAATGTGTGCGATTGCGGTAAACATCTTAGCCTTCCTGGCCGACGTGTTGCGTGTTAAATAACTGGGTTGCGAGCCCGGATACGCGTACAGGTTATTAGGATACATCTTGGAGAGAAAGAAAGAATACTAGAGATAAGAAAGATAAAGAGTACATAGTATTCTAGCTAGAGTGTGGTTTTGTGTAGCTGGAGCTACACGGTACCCCTTATCTTAGCCATCCATTTTGGCATCAAGATCCGTGCAGGCACATTTGTCATTTTGGTTTCTTTCAAACGAAACAACGTATAAACTTCACACTTTGCAGGACAACAAAACATTCTAATTACTACGTGGGAAAAAACTTTCAGATCTTTTCATGCATTTAAAATGCTAAAATTTATTTTTTTTAATCAAAAAAATTCACATTTTGTATATTTATGTTGGTCCAAAAAATCTGAAAGTTTTTTCACACATTGAAGTTGTAAATTTTGTTTGATCTGGAAAGTTTGAAGTCCATATGTTCTTTCATTTGAGAGAAACAAAAAAGAGAAATCTGCTTGTTGCAAGTTAGTTGAAGAGTACGGATCTCAAAGCAATGTTGAAGGGCTGAAGATAAGAGGTTCCATGTAGGACGAGCTACAAAGGAACTTTGTGTTCTAGCTAACCAACTACTCCACGTTAATGATCCTCTGGTTGTTGTGCCGGCGCATATCCTTGATGTACACACAACAATATCCCATGTTTAACACCCTCCCTTAATCACAACTTCATCAAGTTGAGATTATGCTTGAAGTCTTCAAAACTTCTTGTGGGTAGAGCTTTGGTGAAGCCATCCGCAACTTGGTCTTGAGAGTGAATAAACCGAATATCCAAAAGTTTATTTGCAACTCTTTCTCGAACAAAATGAAAGTCTATTTCAATGTGTTTAGTTCTGGCATGAAAGACTGGATTTGCTGATAAATAGGTAGCACCTAGATTATCACACCACAAACATGGAGCTCTAGTGCTTTTCATACCTAGTTCCTTTAAAATTGACTGCACCCATATGATCTCTGTTGTTGCATTTGCTAATGCTTTGTATTCTGCCTCTGTACTGGATCTTGAAACTGTGGCTTGCTTCCTGGCACTCCAAGATATCAAATTTGGTCCAAAGAAAACTGCAAAGCCACCAGTTGAACGTCAGTCATCTAGACATCCAGCCCAATCGAGTCGAGAAGGCAATCGATAAGTGTAGAAGATGACTTGCTGAAATTTAGACCAACATTCAACGTATTTTTCACATATCTTACTATACGCTTTTGCGGCGATCATATGAGCGATGGTAGGTGCATGAAGAAACTGGCATACTTTGTTAACAGCAAAGGAGATGTTTGGTCTGGTCTAGTCAGTGTTAGGTATTGAAGTGCACCTACCAGACTTCTGTACTTTGTACCATTTTCTGAACTCAAGATCTCTCCTTCAACAAGAGATAATTTTTCTGTGCTGGATAAAGGAGTGGGTGCAGGCTTACAACTTTGCAAACCAGCCTTTTTACCAAGTCTGTTGCATATTTTTCCTGAGAGAGGTGAAGACCATCCTTGTGTTGCTTTACCTCAATACCAAGAAAATAATGCAGATCTCCTAGATCCTTGAGGGCAAATTCTGTACTCAAATCTTTCAACAATGCAGTTATAACTTCATCAGATGAGCTTGTCACAATTATATCATCAACGTATATGAGTACAAATATGGATATGCTTGACTTGTTATAAATGAACAATGAAATGTCAGACTTTGAAGGAACAAAACCAAGAGCTTGCATCTTCTTACTGAGATGAGAATACCATGCTCTTGGGGCCTGCTTTAGTCCATACAATGCCTTGTCAAGTTTACACACATGAAGTGGTGCATGTGTGTTTACAAACTCAGGTGGTTGTTTCATGTAAACCTCTTCTTCTAGAACACCATGGAGAAACGCGTTCTGAACGTCTAGCTGGCGTAGACTCCATCCCCTGGACACATCAATGGACAAAACAAGTCGAATAGTGGCATCCTTTACAACTGGACTAAACGTGTCCTCATAGTCAATACCATATCGTTGTTTAAAACCCTTTGCAACAAGTCTAGCTTTGTAACGGTCAATGGTTCCATCAGCTTTCCTTTTAATCCTAAAAACCCACTTGCAGTCAATAAGATTTTTACCTCGTTGTGAAGGAACCAAGTGCCATGTTCTATTTTTCTTAAGTGCTATGATTTCGTCATGCATTGCTTTTCTCCAATTTTCATCACCCAAAGCTTCCTCAAGCGTATTGGGTTCTCCTGGTTCACCTGTAGAACAGACCAGCCCATATTTTGTAACGTGTTTATAATCAACAGGTTTAATTACCCCTTGTTGTAGTCGTGTTCGACGTGTGGAGGAGTAGTAGCAGGCGCTTCTGTAGAGAGATCCGGCGTAGAGGATCCCGGGTCTGGATCGAACTAATCCTCACCCGATCCCGAGGAGGATCCGCGCGGGCCTCCAGAAACAGCAGCGTCTCCAGGCAATGTCAGCGTGGGATCTTCTGTGGTCGTGAGTCGTGGTGTGGAAGCCGATCTCACCGCAGACGATCCAGGCCTGGGGGCGTCATCACGGCCCAATGATTGCCTGGGCTCCGGGCTGAGTAGACCTGCCCCCGCATCCGCCTGAAAGTGGTGGCGCGCCGTGTGTATACGCGCAGTTGGGCCTGGCTCTGAACGTGGCCCAAGCCAGTGCCGGCCCACCGCGTGTCAGGCGCGGAGTCGCGTGCACGAGGGAGAGCGCTGCCGCCCACCAGACCCTGCCGCGTGGCTGGTGCCGATTCGGCGGCGCGCCCGCCTGCTCTGTTTCGGCTGGCGCGACAGAATCACTGCCAGGCGCGGATCCCGGGGAAGATCTGCTGCCTGGCTGCAGCACCTGCGCTAATCCCGAGGTGGATATGTCCCCCGAGCCAGGGCACATGAAATAAGGGCCTGCGGCACCATTTTCTTCATTATTTTCTGCGATTTTTGCACTGTTTCCTGCATCATCACAAAGCTCATGGAGATCATTAATAGGGTTAGTCAACATATGATCATCACAATTTGTAATACCCCCTTGATCATAGCCGGAGGGATGAGAGGGTAAAAGCAAGATTTCCTTGCGGAGTAGGGCACCGGCGTTGGGATGAAGATCCGCAAAGGGGAATTTTGTCTCATCAAAAACAACATCACGTGAGATATATACCCTACCAGTGGAGATGTCATGGCACTTGACGCCTTTGTGTTGGGCGCTATAGCCAAGAAAAGCACACCGTTTTGAACGAAACATGAGTTTGCTTTTATTGTAAGGCCGAAGATTTGTCCAACACGCACACCCGAAGACACGGAGAGAGGTGTAATCAGGTTTTGTGTGTAGGAGACGTTCCATAGGTGTTTCATTATTTATGACACGGCTAGGAAGCATGTTGATGATGTGGACGGCTGTAAGAAAAGCCTCATCCCAAAACTTGAGAGGCATGGGGCTCCTGCGAGGAGGGCAAGGCCAACCTCGACAATGTGCCTATGCTTGCGTTCGGCTGACCCATTTTGTTGGTGAGCGTGTGGGCATGATACTTGGTGAGATATGGCTATGTTTTGGAAGAAGGAATTGAGTTTCTCGTATTCCCCTCCCCAATCGGATTGGACAACAATGATCTTGCTGTCAAACTTTCTTTCAACAAGTGCTTGAAAGTTGTGAAACACTTGAAACACATCAGATCTTTTTTTGAGAAGATAGATCCATGAAAATTTGCTATAGTCATCGATGAAACTAACATAGTACGTGTGTCTACCAACAGAGGAGGGGGCAGGTCCCCACACATCAGAAAAGATCAATTGCAAAGGTTTAGTGGAGACATTAGTGGATATGGGATATGGTAATTGATGACTTTTAGCACACTGACATGAATCACAAATAGTTTCAACATTGCGCTCACCAACAAACGGGAGCTTATTTTTCCTAAGCAATTTTTCAACCAAAGAAAAAGAGGCATGTCCTAAACGATCATGCCATCGTGTGGACGGAAGCTTGATGGCACCACAAGCTTGTTTATTGAATCTTCTAAACTCCGGAATCAATGGGTAGAGCCCTCGAACACATCTACCTCGATAGAGAATTTTCCTCGTGGCCTGATCCTTGATCAAAAAGAAGAAAGGATGAAATTCGAGAAAAACATGATTATCAATAGCAATTCTATGAACGGAGAGAAGATTCTTATGAGCACTAGGAACATGCAGAATTCTTTTGAGATGAATTCTACAACTAGGGGTATTAAAAATTGAGTGGCCAATGTGACGTATACCCATACCTTCATCACTGGCCGTATGAATTTGGTCTTTGCCACGATATTTCTCCTTCATGGTGACCTTCTCAAGTTCATTGGTGATGTGGTTGGTGGCACCACTGTCAACATACCCGTTTGTGTCAATTCCATAGGAGCCATCGGCCGCCACAGCAACTTTCTCTTCATCTTGTGAGGAGTCGCCGTCATCTTCTTCGTAGCGGTACCAATAGTCCTTTGCCGTATGGCCAGGCTTGCCGCAAATTTGGCAGCAGGGCAAGTCCGGACGGGGCTGATTGGAGCCACCACTGCCACCACCACGACGCCCTTTGGAGTTGCCGGAGCGCCCGCCGCCGCGTGAGTTGTTGGAGTAGCCACTGCCGCCCGAGCCGAACTTCCCCTTGCCACGGGAAGATGAACGCGAGCGAGAGCCACCACCGCGGCCTCTGGATGCGGAGTTGGCCGACGATTTGAAGCCACCACCGGGACTGTGATACAGTGCCATGCGTTGATCAAAGTTACTGAGCATGGCAAAAAGTTCATCGAGAGTTACCGGAGTGACACGGGCATCTAGCGCGGAGACGAGGGGTTGATAGTCTTGGTCCAGCCCATGGATGATGTAGGAGATCAACTCGTCGTCCTGGATGGGTTTTCCCGCTGCGGCGAGTTCATCGGCGAGACCCCTCATGGCGGCGAAGAAGGTGGCCACCGATTGATTGCCCTTCTGTGCATTGATCAGCGCTGTCCGGATGTTGTTGACGCGGCTAAGTGATTGCGACGAAAACATGTTCGCCAGTGCCACCCAGATATCCCGCGTCGTGGTGATCGCCGTGATGAGCACTTCCTTGGAGAGGTGTTGGAGGAGATAGCCGAGGACTTGCTGATCCTCTCTCACCCAAAGCGGATGGAGGGGATTCGGCCCAGTGGTCTCCTTGCCGGCGGCGTCCTTGGTGGTGAGGACTTTGGCCAGCTCAGTTGCCGTGCCATCTACATAGTGAAAGAGGCCGGCGCCCCGTAGCTGTGGCGTGATCTGCGTTTGCCACAGAACATAGTTGCCGCGGGTTAGCTTCTCCGGGGCTCCACCGCCGAGGGTCGACTGGAAGGAGGCGGAGGAGGAAGACATGGCTGCGCACTTGATGGAGATGGATGAGCTAGGGTTTTTGGTGGAAGAAGAAGGCTCTGTATACCATGTGCAATTACGGTAAACGTCTTAGCCTTCCTGGCCGACGTGTTGCGTGTTAAATAACTGGGTTGCGAGCCCGGATACGCGTACAGGTTGTTAGGATACATCTTGGAGAGAAAGAAGGAATACTAGAGATAAGAAAGATAAAGAGTACATAGTATTCTAGCTAACTGTAAGTGCATCTAGTGCCCCTTAGTAATTTTGGTGTATTGAAGACTTATAGGTTAAGTAACTAATGCGTTTGTGAGTGTACACAGGTCTATAAGTCTATGAGGAGTTTGATATTTACAGAGAAAGTCGACCCCTAAAAATGAAGTTCTTCAACTGAAGACTTTGATATTCTGAAGACTTTCTGAAGACTTTGAAAGTGAAGAAATTGGTGTGACCTTGAAGACTTGGTATTCATTTGAGGAACATGAAGCGTGAAGACTTTTGTTTTCGTAGTTTCATTTTCTCTTTCTTGAGTCATAGGAAACACCGTCTTCGTTAAAGGGGTCGAGGAAATACTAAGGAAAAATTTCCATTTGATGCTCAACTCAAAATCCTACACCTACCAATCCTTCGAGTGAAGCTTTTGAAATCTCATACAGATCAGTCAATTTCTTGATGGATGAGACGAAGCTCTTCCGGTCACCGAGAATTTGTTCGACGAGGAGTTAGGAATTCGCCAAATCTGCGAATTGCCTACATGAGGAACATGATAGCCCCGAGGAATTTGATGTTCAAATTTCCGACCGTTCTTGCTCTTCACTGTCCCAAATATCTTATCCACCTAACGGTCATATCATTGAAGGGCATTTATGTCTTATCATGTCGGGCTGCTCCCTAGGCTATAAATAGCCGCCTCTACAACCACTAGTTGGTTGGCTGCTCGAGAGAACTTGACACTTGTCATTTGAGAGCAACCCATCCTCTGAGGACTTTGAGCGAAAATCATCAAGTGAGGAAAATCCCAAAAACCAAACCCCTACAAACCCAAAGTGATTGAGCATCACTGAAGAAATTGATCCCGCGTGGATCCGACGCTTTTTACCTTTGAAGACTGTGCTTCTTCCAGACGGTTAGGCGTTAAGGTCTAGAGCATCCAAGAGAAATTGTGGATCGCCGAGTGACCAAGTATGTGAAGGTTTGGAAGTCGCCTGAAGACTTACCACGAGTGATTGGACGAGGTCTGCGTGACCCTAGTTCAAGGATAATACGGTGAGGACTTGGTGTCCCGAGCTGCGTGCTTTCAATGATCGGGTGTCCGGACTCGTGTCCTCGAGTTTAAATACTCACCGCTCCAAACAGACGTATAACCGAGACAAAGAGTTGGAACTGGTCTACCAAATCATTGTCTTCACCAACCTAATCGGTTCTATTTCCTCAACCCTTTCATTTCCTCATTCTTGTGTTGAGTGTTTGTTCATATCTGTGTTTGAAGACTTTGATCAAGACTTTCTCAATTTCCTCAGCCAATTTCTTCACCGTTTGTCTTCATCTTGTGTTATCCTGTGATTACGCTTTCGTACTCTGTGAGTGTCTTCATTTCATCTTGATGACTATGCATGTAATCTGCTATGCTTACTTCGAGTACTTATTCCACTGCATGTATTTCTTCGCTAAGGAATTTCCTCACCAAAGAAATTCCTCGAAGAAGAATTTGTAAAATTTTCCTATTCACCCCCTCTAGTCGATATAACGCACTTTCAATTGGTATCGAGCAAGGTACTCCTTGTTCTGTGTGATTTTGGTTTAACCACCGGAGTTTTAGTTATGTCGACCGCAGTATGATCAAGGTCTCAGCAGGTGTCCTACCTTCGATGGGACGGACTACCCCATCGGAAGAACAAAATGCTAATGCATCTTGAAGCAATTGACAACGATCTCGGTATGTTGTGACAAAGGTGTTTCCTCACCACACCCTCTCCGAATGATGCTGATGTGAAGAGATTCAAGCAACTCGATTCTCAGCGAAGAATATCATATGTGGCCATCTGAGCAAAGGCCAATATGGAAGAGTGAGTGCTTTGGAATCTGCCAAACTCATTTGGGACAGGCTGTCCAAAGTAAATGAAGGTGTTTCAACTCAGCGTGACTCTCGAGTTGATGTTCTTCGGAATCTCTTCAACCGCTTCAAAAGACTCGACAACGAAAATGTTCAACAAACCTTCGATCGCCTCACTGACATCTCAAATGAGCTTCAAGCACTGGGTGCCACTGACATCACCGACCATGAGGTGGTGAAGAAATTGCTAAGATCGCTTGATTCCTCATTTGACACTCTGCACGATGATACAAGAACGAGCTGACTACAAGTCTCTTGATCCTGCTGATATCCTCGAAGGCTAAATACTCACGAGTTCCACTTGTGAAAAGAGAGATCTCTATGGTTACGGCTATGGAAAACACGTGCCTCAAGGCCAAAGCTGAATCTGAATCGAGAGTGAAGACTCGTAGTAGCCTTGGAGATCCCAAGAATTTGGCCAGGAGCTAGCACTCGCCGTGAAGAAATTCCAGAAATTCACAAGGCGTGGTCGTTTGGAAAATCCTCAAGAAGCAAGATTCCTCATCTAGTGACTATAAGCGAAGACTTTGCCACAAATGCAAGAAACCTGGTCACTATATCCAAGATTGTCCTCGATGGGAAAAGGAATTAAGAAAGAAGAAACACAAGGATTACAGTTACGATGACGTGAAGAAGAAGAAGAAATCATCCAAACCTTCATCATCAAAATCCTCAAAGCCTTCTTCTCACAAGAAGAGCAGCTCCAAAAAGGCTCGGGCATTCATTGGCAAGGAAATGGACTCAAGCTGAATCGAGGAAAATGAGGAAGAGGAGGAGTCTCAAGAATCCGAATCTGGTGTGGCTAGTCCGGCTCTTGCTACGCCTATGTTAGCAAGTCCATCTTCAACGCTGAAGAAACCGACTCCGCGACAAACCTGATGAGGAAAATGATGACTACGCCCCACCTATTGCTTCATGGCAAAAGGTGCCAAGGTACTCAATTTCACCTCCTCTCAATCCAAAGGTGAAAATGAATCGATGAGGATCTTAAGCCCAGCTACTCTAAACTTGCTAAGATTGCTATAAAACAACAAAGGGCTTTTGAAAAGGTTCAAAACATGCTAGATAAGAGTGATGATATGATAGGTGAAGAAATGGATCGCACTCAAGCCCTAATCGAAAATCTTCAGAAGTTCGGTCTAGGCTTGACAGCCTTCAAGGTCATCATAACACTCTCTTATCGATCATGAGAAACTTTCTTATGAATTTCTTCAAAGAAAGCAAGATCTTGAGAAGCTAAGAGCGAGTTATGAAGATCTTGTAAGGAGCGCGATTCATTACTTGCTCAACAAATCAGCGCTTCTCAAGAAGAATTTGTTCCTCCATGCTTAAAATGCATTGAACGTGAATCGCTAATTCTTCACCGGATGTTCAAATGCTTCAACTGTTACAAATTCTTCACCTGCCTCTACTATCACTAATTCCTCATCCGAGGACATTGCTAGTATTATCGACGATGCAGATCGAAGGAATTGTACATGACAGGCATGTACAAAAGCCTCAAAGGGCATCGACTCTTTGTGATGTGCTTAAAAGCGATCCTCAACGAAACCCTAGGAAAGAGGGTATTGCCTTTGAGAGGAAACTCAATGTCGATGGAACGTCTCGAAGCCCGAGCGGTATCCCAAAACCTCATGGGTTGCTGCAAAGGGACCTCCAGCTTGATCCATCCACCTTATCTGGCTTTACATGTGAATTTCCTCATTCGATGATGAGTCATTTGACTCAAACTATAAACTGTTCAAAAATCAGAATGGTGAAGTATTTGCTAGATATGTTGGCACTAAGCTGCAGAACGGTCCCCTATGAAGAAAATCTGGGTTCCCAAGAAGTGCCTTGAAAGTCTTCAGTGAATGTCCTCATGACACCACCAAAGGAAGAAAAGGAACCCCAGATCAAATTCTTCATATGGACAAAATTCCTCATATGGATCCAAGTCCTCATACGGACCAAATCCTCACGAGGATCAAATTCCTCAAAAGGATCAAAGTCCTCATATGATTATCATCGTGCTAACAACTCTGCTTTCGCAGGTAGAGCCAAGGGCTATGAATATGTGCATTATTCTTCAAACCAATATGTTCATAAGTCCTCAAGAATTTCTCTGCTTATTCATATGCTTACCCTAACCCTCTTATGTGAAACGAAATGGTTTGGCCTCTATGCCACCATTCTCATATGGTGCTTGCAGAATGATGAACTCTTTGCCACCCCTTCGATGTGGGTGGTGAAGAAAAGAACTAATCTCTTCTGCGGGTCAGGTCTCCGAGGCGTGTCTTAAACGTCTCAAGAATTTGTTGGGGCCCGACAAAATTGCACGAAAGGACGCAGCCAATCATGATGAAATGAACTTTCATTTCACACGCCCTCATATTGCTTATCTAAATACTTGATGATGAAATTCATCGATGAACTTGATACCATATTCTTCACCGATGAAGTATATGAGATCGTAAGTTGTACTAATTCATCTGCAGGATGATCAACCCAAAGCCACCGAGTGGGTTCTCGATAGTGGATGTACAAATCACATGACTGGTGACAAGAATCTATTGATGGATGCTCCTTATCACCGTCACATCTGAAGCATATCATCTTTGGCCGACAAAGGCAAAAGTCGGTATTGGGACTTGGTAAGGTTGCTATCTCTAAGGACATGCACATGGACAAAGTCATGCTTGTTGAATCTTTAGGATATAACCTCATGTCGGTCTCAATGCTTTGTGATCTTGATATGGTTGTTATCTTTGGCAAGTATCGTTGTGTTGTGATTATGGAAGTGACAATTCCAAAGTCTTCAAGGCTTTAGGAGAGGAGACTTGTATATTGTTGATTTTTCCACAGACCACAACCAGCCGTGTGTCTACTTGCAAAAGCTTCGTATATGGCTATGGCATCGACGACTTGGTCACGCAGGCATGAGGAATTTGCACACGCCATGCGAAGAAGAAGCATGTCATTGGCATTGAAAATGTCAAATTCCTCAAGGATCACTTATGCGGTGCTGTGAAGCTGGAAAAATGACCAAGGCCAAGCATCCAAATAAGACTATCATGACCACTACTCGTCCTTCGAATTGCTTCACATGGACCTCTTTGGTCCCAATCATTACTCAAATTGTCGTTAATGAAGCATCACTATATGGCTTTGTTATTGTTGATGATTACTCTCGTTACTCTTGGGTACACATTGTTACTTACAAAAATCAAGTGCAGGAAATCTTCAAACGATTTTCCTCGAGGGCTTCAACCAACTTTGGTGTGAAGATCAAGCACGCCAGAGTGACAATGGAACTGAGTTCAAGAATTCGGTCTTGATGACTATCTTGATGAACTTGGTATTACTCATGAGTTATCTGCTCCCTATACTCCTCAAAGAAATGGCGTCGTGGGCGCAAGAACAGAACTCTGGTTGAGATGGCTCGCACTATGCTTGATGAATACAAAACGCCTAGTCGCTTCGGATTGAAGCAATTGACATCTGCGTGCCACATCATCAACAGAGTATATCTTCACAAATTCTTCAAAAGACTGCCTATGAACTCCTCAACGACAAGAAACCCAATGTAAGTTATTTCAAAGTCTTGATGCTAAATGCTGGATTAGAGATCCTCACCACACCTCTAAATTTGCACCGAAAGCACATGAAGGTTTTATGCTTGGTTACGGAAAGGACTCGCACACCTACAGTCTTCAACATTACTCTTCACAAGATTGTTGACACTGTAGATGTGCGGTTCGATGAAATTAATGGCTCGCAAAGAGAGCACCTACCTTCTGTGTTAGACGAACCAGCACCTGAGGACTCTATCAGGTTCAAGGCAACTGAGGATGTCATCCCCATCAAGAAACTGCTGAAGAATTCATTCCTCAGACGCGAAGAACGCCGAGTGATGCACTGAAGATAATGTCAAGAAAATGGTGCCGAGGAAAATGATCAAATTCCTCAAGACAACCTGCTCATCCTCGCGTTGCAAAAGAAGTGCAAGTTGACAAGATCATCGATGACATTGAAGCGCCAGTCCTCTCACTCGCTCAAAAGCTTCACACTTATCTAACTTTTGTGGGCACTATGCTTTTGTCTCTATCACAGAGCCCACTAAGGTAGATGAAGCATTTCGAGCCGGAGTGGATTCAGGCCATGCAAGAAGAATTACATCGATTCGAGCTCAACAACGTGTGGGAACTGGTCAAACGTCCAGATCCTCGCAAGCATAATATCATTGGCACAAAGTGGATCTACCGCAACAAGCAAGATGAAAATGGTCTTGTGGTGAGGAATAAGGCACGACTAGTAGCTCAAGGCTACACGCAGTTGAAGGAATTGATTTCGATGAAACCTTTGCACTGTCGCTAGACTTGAGTCTATTCAAGATATTACTCGCCTATGCTAACCATCACAATATCACTTTATATCAAATGGATGTGAAAAGTGCATTCCTCAATGGTAAGCTTGAGGAAGAAGTATATGTTGCTCAACCCCGTGTTTTGAAGATCCAAAGAATCGACAAAGTCTTCAGACTAAATAAGGCCCTCTATGGCCTCAAGCAAGCCCCTCGGCGTGGTATGATACATTGAAGGAATTCTTCGTGAAGAATGTCTTCACACCGGTTCACTCGACCCTACTCTCTTTACTAAATCTTATGATGGTGAACTGTTTGTGTGCCAAATATATGTTGATGATATTATCTTTGGCTGTCTTGACCAACGTTATAGTGATGAATTTGCCTATATGATGAGTGAAGAATATCAAATGTCTATGATGGGACAATTGAAATTCTTCTTAGGTCTTAAAATTCAATCAACAACACAATGGCATATTCATATCTCGGAGAAATACCTCAAAGATGTCCTCAAGAAATTCGCATGCAAGACCGCAAAGGTGTCAAAATTCCTATGCCCACAAATGGCCATCTATGCAATCGATGAAAATGGTATTGACTTCGATCACAAGGTATACCGCTCCATGATTGGTTCTTTATTGTACTTATGTGCATCTAGGCCAGATATAATGCTTAGTGTTTGCATGTGTGCCCGATTTCAAGCTACACCAAGGAATCACACCATAAGGCTGTGAAGCATATTCTTCGATATCTAGCTCACACACCAACATTAGGATTATGGTACCCCAAGGGCTCTACTTTTGATCTCATTGGATATTCTCGACTCGACTATGCTGGTGATCGTGTGGATCGCAAGTCAACATCTGGTACTTGTCATTTCCTCGGACGATCTTTGGTCCGTTGGTCCTCGAAGAAACAAAACTGCGATCACCGTCCAATCGCAGAAGCTGAATACATTGCTGCTGGCTCGTGTTGTGCTCAATTACTATGGATGAAGCAAACCTCAAGGACTACGGCATCAACGTGAAGAATGTGCCTCTCTCTGTGACAATGAGAGTGCCATCAAGATTGCTCACAACCCGTTCAGCACTCAAGACAAAGCACATTCAAATTCGTCATCATTTTCTTCGTGATCATGTGTTGAAGGGCGACATCTCCATCGAGCACGTGAAGATCAAGAACAGCTAGCTGATATCTTCACTAAGCCCTTGGATGAGAAGAGATTTAGCAAGTTGCGGTGTGAGCTAAATATCTTAGAATCTTCGAATGTTCTTTGAAAAGGACACATTCTAACACTTATGCAAAATTGATGACTTAGATGTGCAACACATGAAGAAACGTTTTCTTCAATCAATGAAGAATAACACTCTAAATGTGAAGAAATTAATGAAGAATTTGATTCTCGTAACCCTCGACAATTGTACGCGGTGTCTGAAATCATCATTCTTATACGATGGGTCACGCCACCACCAAAGTTGAAAATCTTCAATTTGAGTTTTTCCTCGTTTTTGAAATTCTTCGTTTTGAAATTCTTCAGTTTTCAAATTCTTCAGTTTTTCAAATTCTTCAACTTTGCAAAATCTTCACTGTTTCCGTCGTCTTTCTTCATTGGCTATATATATATATATGGATTTATGTCCTCTACAACATTCACTTATGGTTATTTCTTCAAGTCGCTTTTTCTGCTAAGTGAATGTGATCGGACCCTTCCCCCTCTATGCTATACTCAACCCAATCCATTCACAAATTCTTCATGTGCATTCTACTTTGAAACTCGTTCAAATTCTTCACTGTGTCCTTAACAGCTGAAGAAATTGCGAACGGAACTTTAAAACGAAACTTATCCAAACTTTCGCTTTTACCGCTCAAACCGTTCCGCATCCCACGATGCATTATTATATTCACCCACGATCGCATTACGATCTCCACTACACAAGATGCGTGTGTGACACATGTCATGAGAAGGGAAGCGGTCAGGCACGTCGTCCTAAATCTTGGACGATCCGTTTTCACCGTGGCTATAAATACCCTCTCTCCTTCCTCACTCTTTTACTCCGCCGACCTCTCTCCCGCCGAGCTCCTCAAAACCCTAGCGCCGCCGCTTCTCCATCGTCGCCGGTGAGGAAAAGCTTCACCGCCTTGACCTCTTCGCCGACGTACTTTCGCCCGACAAGTGGAATATCTTCACTCCGCCATCGCCGTAGCTGATTTCCTCTGCCAAGTTAGGGCGGGAAGATCTAAACGGACGAACTTCCCAACTGTTCATCTCAGTTCGTCGTGTTCTTCACTTCGGGTAAATTAAAAGTTACTTTTACTTCTCGATTTGATTCTCAAATTTTCTTCAAATTATTCAAAGGTGTTTACTCTCAAAATCTTCATACATATGAACACCTCAAATCTCTTGACTCATTTCTCTAAGCAATGATTTTCTTCAAGATTCCTCAATTGTGTGGATCTTCGATCTATACAACTTTGGAACCTAAGACAAAGAACGCTTATTGAAATTCTTCAAGGCTCATCTGGTCAAAATCCTCAAACTTGTTCTTTTTGAAAAACCCTCTGAGAACGCATATGACCTCTTCAAATTCCTCGCACCTATACTCTGTTCACAGGTACAAATGTCTGCTACTGTTCCATCAAAGTCCTCAACTGCTCCGTCCAAACCTTCAGTTCCTGTGCACCTAGCTACTTGTCAAAGGACTGCTGGTTTCTCAATTGCCTCGAGCATCTCTCGCAAGTTCCTCACCTGCCCTCAATTCTTCATCCGGCCCGACTCTGCTGAAGACAAAAGCAACAATGGACGTGGTCCTCGGCCTAGCCCAAGGAAGAAACAGCTTGTAGTCCACGTACATCGATGATGAGGCATCCGATGAAGAACTTGAAGAAATCATCGAGACCGCCAAGTTAGGGCCGCTAGAGCCAAAGGTACATCTGTGCCAACGCTTTTGGACCCAAAGAAAGTCCTCGACTTCATCGACCTCGCACAATGATCCCAATACCCTCTCGCTTGATCTTCCTTTGACACCTGGTCAAAGTCATGCGTTGACTCACTTCATCGCTGAAGAAAATGGAAGTTTGAGAAGGCGAGGGAAATCAAGAAGGCTCAATACAGGAAGGAGAGGTTCTCAAGAAAAATGTTGTCAAGATGACACCGAGGAACTCCTTCAAATCCAAACCGACATTCGAACCTCAGCAAGAACTTGACACATACTATGCTGATTGGCAAGTAGTCAAGACCAGATTCGCTAATCGGCGAAGAAAATCACAAGTGTTGCCGCACTGCAACGTGAAAATCCTCGAGCTGAAGCATCAGCTCAGCCTCATCAAGAAAATGCTGATTCCGTGGCTGATGAAGAAATTCCAGCCACCGAAGAAACTGCCAGGGCACCCACTAGTGGTGCGCTGAAGAAACCGCTCAAGACAGGGAACTGATCAGCTTGCTCTCAAGAAACTGCACCAAATTCCTCGGCTCCTCCTGCGCCAACTCCAGCTCCAATTCTTCCATCCGCTTCGATGTGAAGAAAACCAAGGCATGGAAAGAGCTGCTGTGAAGAAAAGGAAAGCATCAGCTGCGTCAGATTCTTCGGCTGCAAAGAAAATGAAGTCAATGACCAGCTCTGTTGAGAACCCAATTGATGCTGTTCCAATTTCCTCCATACCATCAAAGGAAGTAGTTCCTTTTGGAGAAGAATATGAGGTGCCAACCGGATCTGATGAAGAACATCAATCCTCGCTTCGTCGAGAAAATTGATGAAGAAATTGAAGTGGAAGCAATCCCTTCAACCCCAGTCATTCCTCATCGACCATGAAATCCCTCAAGCTGGTATCGAGGAAATTGAAAATGAAGATGTGGATATTGGGTGTACCACTCCGGTGATCAATGATGACTTTCGGAAAGTCAGCATCCCTATACTCCTCTCTTCACCCCGCTTCAACAAGTTCCTCACTCCCGCATGCATCGTCCAAATAGACTCAAGAAAATCAACCCACGAGTTACGTGCATGAAGAAATTCCAGCCACTAGTGCTGATGAAACTGCTGTTGCTGCTGAAAATCCTCGGATCGCATGTTGAGGACCAAGAAATTCCTCAAGTCAAGAACCCGAACTTACGATTCCCGAGGTGGTGATGCAACTTATCGACACCCTCTCGCCAAAGCGTAAGAATCCGTTCTCAACCAAGCAAAAGTTCAAGGCTGAAGATTTCTTTGCCGAGCACGTGTTCTTCATCAATATAATCCTTATGATTCTGCTCGAATTAGGAAGAGGCGCTCGACTGCCACCAAGCAAACTTCTATTCCTCGGTGCTTTTCAACAAGGACAAAATCTTCGATCATGCTCATATTCCTCATGTGGATATGGAGTCACCGCCGTGCTTTGAGCCCGTCCTAAGTGTTCTTCACGACGCAGGTCTCCTAAACTTCTGACCGATATTTGTGATTGGAACGAAGAGCTAATTCTTCATTCTATGCAACACTTGCACATCACCGGAGACGCCAAGATGTACATTCATGGGTCTTGGATTGATGACCGAAAATACTCACTACAAGGCTCCAAAGAAGTGAATTGCTTCGTGCCCTACCACTCAGTCCTCCGCTTGATGGTGCACGTCGCATCTATGAAGAAAAGGAACTTTCAAATCACTATATGCAAGTGCTGATGAAGCCATTGAAGCCTAGGCAAGCTCCAAGGACCAAATTCCTCGTCAAGGAATTATTATATGTGCCTCGGACCGTCTATCGAATTCTGACGAAGACTATGAGTCCTATCAAAGGTCACGACTCGAACGATGAAGAAGTCGTTGGCATCATGAAGAATATGCTTTTCAACATCATCCATGGCGTTCCCGTCAATTTCCATGATTTCTTCATGATGACTCTGGCTAACATTGCCATGTCACCTTTTGAGTCAAGCCTTATGCACCTTGGATTATGAGATTCATCGGTCAAGATCTTCACCGAATTACAAGGCTGATACTTTAAACCATTGCAGCTACCGGCCCCCTATTGAAGTCCTCAAACGGCCAATTGCCTCACCGATGAAAAGGGAAAGGCTACTGCTGTGATAGATGAAGGCATTCGTCCATTGGATGGACAGTTTAGCAAGCAGATCCTACTCCACCAATGATGACTCGCCACATGACTCAAAGAAGAAATACCTCGCCAAGCATAGTCCTCAAGCTCTCGCACCTGTGGTGATGACTGATCGTGAGTTACTCCTCGGTCTTCATCGGAAGGTTGATCGCAATCACAAGTGGGTCAAACGTCGCTTTGGTACTCTTCTTTACAACCTGACCTCAACTCACAATGCGGTGAAGAAAACCACTACTATCTTCATGAAACCTTCAAGCGCTTGGGCTGTTCTTTCACATGTCTACAATGAAGAAGAACTGCAATCAATGGGTCTCAAGGAAGAATTTGACTGGTCTGCTCCTCCTCCAAGAAATTCAAGAAAGTCAAAGTTCCTTCCTTAGTGGCCAGCTCCTATTCTTCATCTCGCGACATCGATGAAAATGAAGATTTGGAAGACACTCTGCTGGTCCTACTTCAACGAACAACCCCGATAATGTCAAGGCGCTCCGCCTTCAACTTGAAATTCCTCAAGAGCGTTAGTCCTCGCCGATCCTTTTGGTCATTTGATGACAAAGGGGGAGAAAATTAAGTTAGTCTTCAAGCGCGTCTCGTTTTTGTCTATATACAATATTTTATTAAGTTACAACTCTCGTTCTTTTGAAACCTTTTATTGGATCGAGTTGTAATCTTAAACCCGATGGTGCTTTGATACTTTTGATGCATTATGCTTCGCTCTATGCTCGATTACGATAGTGTTGATATGCTCGATATTTGTTATGCTCGATCCTCATGAGCTCGTTGAAAATCTTCAAATCGATTTGGGATCGATACTCATGAAAAGTTTCAAATTCCTCATACGCATTGGGCTCGATACTCTTTATGCATTATTTTGCATGCTCGCATATCATCAAGCACCATATTTCATCATGCATTACAAATTCCTCATATTATATGTCAAATCGTGTATGAATTACAAGATATAGGGGAGATCTCCATGATTCAATTCTTCAAATGTGCATTGCCTCAAAAGCAAATTCCTCACTATGCACACCTTCAGGGGAGTTCTTCTATATCTTGCAATCAAATTCCTCATTATCGTATTTACACTTCATATGTTTATCCCGTTGAAAACTTAACCTATATTGTCATCAATCACCAAAAAGGGGGAGATTGTAAGTGCATCTAGTGCCCCTTAGTAATTTTGGTGTATTGAAGACTTATAGGTTAAGTAACTAATGCGTTTGTGAGTGTACACAGGTCTATAAGTCTATGAGGAGTTTGATATTTACAGAGAAAGTCGACCCCTAAAAATGAAGTTCTTCAACTGAAGACTTTGATATTCTGAAGACTTTCTGAAGACTTTGAAAGTGAAGAAATTGGTGTGACCTTGAAGACTTGGTATTCATTTGAGGAACATGAAGCGTGAAGACTTTTGTTTTCGTAGTTTCATTTTCTCTTTCTTGAGTCATAGGAAACACCGTCTCGTTAAAGGGGTCGAGGAAATACTAAGGAAAAATTTCCATTTGATGCTCAACTCAAAATCCTACACCTACCAATCCCTTCGAGTGAAGCTTTTGAAATCTCATACAGATCAGTCAATTTCTTCATGGATGAGACGAAGCTCTTCCGTCGCCGAGAATTTGTTCTCGACCGAGGAGTTAGGAATTCGCCAGTCTGCGAATTGCCTACACAAAGAGGAACATGATAGCCCCGAGGAATTTGATGTTCAAATTTCCGACCGTTCTTTGTCTTCTTGCCACCTGTCCCAAATATCTTATCCACCTAACGGTCATATCATTGAAGGGCATTTATGTCTTATCATGTCGGGCTGCTCCCTAGGCTATAAATAGCCGCCTCTACAACCACTAGTTGGTTGGCTGCTCCGAGAGAACTTGACACTTGTCATTTGAGAGCAACCCATCCTCCGAGGACTTTGAGCGAAAATCATCAAGTGAGGAAAATCCCAAAACCAAACCCTACAAACCCAAAGTGATTGAGCATCATCAAGAAATTGATCCGCATGGATCCGACGCTTTTACCTTTGAAGACTGTGCTTCTTCCAGACGGTTAGGCGTCAAGGTCTAGAGCATCCAAGAGAAATTGTGGATCGCCGAGTGACCAAGTATGTGAAGGTTTGGAAGTCGCTCAAGACTTACCACGAGTGATTGGGCGAGGTCTGCGTGACCCTAGTTCAAGGAGAATACGGTGAGGACTTGGTGTCCTGAGCTGCGTGCTCGAGGATGGGTGTCCGGACTGCGTGTCCTCGAGTTTAAATACTCAGCCGCTCCAACCAGACGTACAACTGAGACAGCAGTTGGAACTGGTCTACCAAATCATTGTCTTCACCAACCTAACTGGTTCTATTTCCTCAACCCTTTCATTTCCTCATTACTGTGTTGAGTGTTTGTTCATATCTGTGTTTGAAGACTTTGACCGAAGACTTTCTCAATTTCCTCAGTTCAATTTCTTCAGTCTGTTTGTCTTCATCTTGTGTTATCCTGTGATTACGCTTTCTGTACTCTGTGAGTGTCTTCATTTCATCTTGATGACTATGCATGTAATCTGCTATGCTTACTTCTGAGTACTTATTCCGCTGCATGTATTTCTTCGCTAAGGAATTTCCTCACCAGCAAATTTCTCAGTGAAGAATTTGTAAAATTTTCTAAAAATCGCCTATTCACCCCCCTCTAGTCGATATAACGCACTTTCACTAACCAACTACTCCACGTTGATGATCCTCTGGTTGTTGTGCCGGCGCATATCCTTGATGTACACGCAACAATATCCCATGTTTAACATAATGGACTTCCATAAACTAACGTGATCCTAATCTAGCAAAACAGAAGTTTGGTTGATTCTGAATAAAATTTCAATTAAGCCAGCAAAGTACTTACATTTCATAAACTACGCGACATCGCACGAAACATCCCTCCCGTGTTACCCCCACGGGCGACTAGCTCCGCCACCCGGGGTCCCTTCCTCCCTCTCCCCACTCCCTCGCCGCCAGTAGAGGCCTGCACCAGCGGCGGCAGGGTCTTCTTCGTCCCCTCACGCGGGAATCAGGTGCGGGCCATATCTTACAGGAAAAACCCTGCAAGGAGATAAGGCCATTTTTACAGGATCCTGTAAAATTATGGTCATTTTACGGAAATTGTTGGGGTTTTTTTTTTGCTCCAACTTCCTGCAAACGCCGATTATTTTAGAGATACGGGAGCTCTTGGAGATGCTCTAATCTCCTGAAACTTCATCACGCACCCCGCATTTTTTTGCAATCCCTATTGCGGCGCGTGTGGCAACCTGTTGTTGTGGCACCGGACGGTTCTTTGACGCTGACCCTCAGGTGTGTACAACTGACCTTTTCTCTCCTTCCAAGTAATGAAAAGCCGCAACGCCAGATTTTTGTCAAAAAAAAAAACTAGCGTGTACATAACAAGATTTATAGTCAGTGTTTTGTTGGTACTTACTCCTTTGATTTACTTGAGCTATTTTTTTACTCATGCAGAGCGCGTTAGACTATCCATGTGGCTGAGTCCTCAAAGCCCATGGGTTGTTTAATGAAAACGATTAGACCTGCATGAGGTTAATGGTTTTGGAGAATCTATTAAACTGATTCACAAGAGATTGTCCTCTGTCAGTTTAATTGCATAATTAGTCAGCACGCATGTTGGACCGCATTTGTCTAGTTAGATGACATTTCATATTTACCTGATGGTTTGATTGTAGGCAAAACATTGTTAGTGACTGCCTAGATCTTTCATATCTGCTAGAAAGTAGGTACAGAACAAACCAAATAATTCATTTTTGACAATAGCTTTAAACCACCATTTCCTGTGATCATACGATTTCTTGCAAGTACTTTATTGATTTATCTGTTTCCACAAAATTGGACACTTCAATTGTCATAATATATTACAGCTGTACAGGGTTATCTTAGTTAAAAGCTGTGACAAAAATAGAATGTTCAGATAATTTTGGAAGAGTGACGATCTTCGCAAACAGATGGCAAGAAATTTCCCAAATATTAGGAATATAATGACTTGCCCTGGCACAAATGGTGTCAATGTGGTGCGAAATATTTGGTGAAGAAACCTACTATGCTTTGACATGTCTTTCCTTTATCATGCTCATAATTCTGCATTTGTTCACCAGGTGGCCTGTCAATGTGAATTTCAGAAGTTTGAGGACAAGTCAGATGCCACTAATCCTAGTTCTGGTATAGATGGACGTCTTGCTACAATGATTAAGAAATGGTGGTTTGGAGAGAAACTTCTTGTTGGAAAGCTTGAGCATAAATACATTATTGAAAAAGAACTGGTCAGCCTAATTCCTGCCTTCTCCTCTTTTGCTTGTACGAAGTACAACAGCCACCATCCCAGTTCTGATGTGTCTTCTGCAGAATATTGTCTGCCGCTATGATGAACTTGTCTTGGAAGTGATGTGGGGCATGAAAAACCTGTTACATATCGTAGTTCCTGAAGAGGAATTAGAGCTGAGTGATGAGGACAGCAAGCATAGGAGCAAATGATTACAAATATTCCTGCAAAATCTTAACTTCGACATCAAACCTGATCTATTGAGCTCACTGGTTGCCTTTCCTGATGTCATTTACTCTCTGATATGCACCATGTCATTTACTCTCTGATTGCTTGTTCCCCTGTAATCCGTGAAGTTTACATTGCATTACTAGCTGAAACCTCATACCTACTATGCTTAGATGAATATTACACAATGTTGACACTTTTTTATTCATCATACATCACATATCATTGTTATGAAACTCTTCCTTTCCCCATTTATGTTCCGTTGTTGATCTTATGTCCTTGTATCCAGGTTAATGGACAAATTACAGAAGCAGCATGCTACGTGTATCACTGTCTAGAACATAACAAGGAGATTCTTTGGTGCATGCGTGTGACTGGTGTTCTTGAGAAAGAAGGCATCGACACGCAGGGCTGGGATGCATTGAAGTATGTGACAGGTTTTATGCTCTTGTGTACAAATGAAGATCCATCTGAGCCTAATCAGGTTAATCTTCTTGCTGATATCTTGTACTGTTGTTTTTACTATCAGACAATGGAGTTAGTCTTTTAAGCTACAGTTGTGTTCGTTTCAGGGGTTTTCGGCAGAGGATCTTGCGAAGATAATTGGTGCTAAAGGGAAATATGACAAGGGACTTCTCAAGGACAAATTTATGTTGATTTACAGAAAAGCAGTCAATGTCCACCAAACGAAAGTTGTGAAGTTACAAGAGTTGGATGCTTTGGTTAAGGAGGCTAAAGAAAGGGCAAGAGAAGCTCCGCAGTTGCAAGACGTGGTGGTGTCTGTCACGGAGAAGAGCAAGATAGAGCCTTGAGGAGCCTAGTGCTACATTGCCAAGAGCCAACGAATAGGAATTTCGTTGTTAATGCTGATGGTATGAGAATATAGTGAGGTCATTGCCATCTTGTTTAGGCCCGTATTGTGAGGCTGCTTGCTTATGTCAATACATTTGTCACGCTAATGTCTAGACAAAAGTCTGAAAAATTGGGGACCCGGATTTTTGGGACGTGATGGCACGCGAGGATGAAATCCGAGCAGTCCATCTGTGTTCTAAGATTAGCACTTAATATAGCGAATTAATAAATACCAAAATTATACGGCAGGTTAATTGGACGGATACATGTATGTGATACTCGAAGTACGTGGTTGAGCTAGGCATCTTAAATGAGTTGGTGGGCTAGGCATCAATTTTAATGGTGTTGTGTTAATGCAACGCAGGCCATTTAAAATGTTGGTTGGCGTTTGAACGTGTCTATCTGGAACCTGTACGCCTTTGGTGACACTTAAAACAGGTGTGGGCCTATCATTTTTGTTGATGGTTTGTTTTGCCAAGTTCAGTTTGTGTGGGTTGCACTGGTGTACCAATTCATTAGAGCCATGTGTATCAGTTCATCTGAGCCATGCATATATTAATACTTCTTTATTACATGTGTGTTGACAATGTTGACTCAGCTAAGCTATCACTTGCTATTCACCTAGCATGCACTTGCTCAACTGTTTGTTGTTGTTTGACACTGTTCGGACATAACACTAGCTTCGTATGTTCACCAGCTTCTTGGTCCTCGGTGAGTTAGTGGTGTACGTGCATGTGACTGTTGTCCAGGCCTTAAATGCTATCAATTTAGATGTAGCCGCGTTCAATCAATGGTGCGTTTAAATTCTGCCAGGCATTGATTGTGCGTGTTAAAGATGTATTAATACTCCCTCCTGAGTGTGAACGATAGCATGGATTAGAGAGCACACATGTTTTGCTTATAATTTGTGGAGAAATTTAAAATTTTAGTATGCATAAACAATAACTCACACTGACATCAAATATTTATAATTAACTTGCAGGGAAATATAACATTTAGGCGAGCGCTAGACAGAATAAAGAATGGTAAACTACTAGTATTAGCTAATTATGTTTCCCTAGAAGATACATCTGCACATTTGACTCCAGGACATGAAAATCAATTTCTGGTGATTAGTGTGAGTAGAGCAACCCCATCGCTATAGGCGTCGCTCGAGGAGCTAAAGAATTACTATGATCTCTTATTTTGCTTTGGGGCATTGATGAACATATGAATGATACTAGGACATGAACATAAAATACTGGTGCTGGAGGAGCTAGGGAGAGGGTCGAGAGAGAGAAAGAGAAGACGAGGAATATGGACTGTAGTATAGCCACGACTCTATATCTTCAAAAAAAAAAAAAAACTCAAAAAAGAGCCATCTCCACGGATGAGTTCCACCTAGCTACACATGAACAGAGCAATGAACTGGAGAAGGAGGACGAGTGAGAGAGGATCTGTTGTATTTGGATGGAATAAGGATGGGGAGCAAATGCAGCCTGCAGGTGGTGGTGCAGGCTGTCCATTAACTCTTGTAAACAATAACTTGGAATCAATGCAGTTATTGTGTGATGGGGCATGCACATTTATTGACCGTGTAATACGTGAACTATACGACATTGACATGATGCCGAGAAACTGATATACGAGGCTCGTTGTATACAAACTGCATGCATCACGCACCAACGGACGAAGGTGATACCATCCTCGCATGGAACCATGTCCACTCGTCATTTATCGGAAAAATTGGCTATTAATTCTGGACCCCCATAGAATAGCTGGCTGATGGCTGTCGTCAGCTGGGAGCGATCCTCCAACGAACGAAATCGTTCGCTAGAGAAGTAAACAAGAAGCGACGAGGGGAGCAACTAGTTAACGAGCGCTCCTTCGGGAGCCTCGTAACGATCAGCGCCATTTGGCACGCTCTCAGCCATTCGCCACGTGTCGCGCTCTGGACGCTCCCTCCATATTTTGTTTTTTTTAATTTTTTCACACGCATTTTCGGCTTTTTAAACGATTTTTTACATGTTTTTTCGACGTTTTGGTTTTCCCGCGGTCTTTCTTAGCTTTTCGATGGAAAAAAAATTCAAAAAAAAAATTTGCGCAAAAAAACGCGTTTTCTTTTTTTTTCTTTTGCGAAAGTCACGGTTTTTCTTCCGCGAGAGGCACGGTTGTGCTTTAGCGAGAGTCACAGCCGTGCCTTTCAGAAACAAAAAAGACACGTTTTTTGTTTTTCTTTCTTTCACGAGAGTCACGGCTTTGCTTCCGCGAGAGGTACGGTTGTGCTTTCGCGAGAGTCACGGCCGTGCCTCTCGGCAAAGGGAAAAACAAAATGCGTTTTCTGTTTTTTTTTCTTTCGCGAGAGTCACGATTTTGCTTTCGCGAGAGACACGGTTGTGACTTCGTGAGAGTCACGGCCGTGCCTCTCGGAAAGGAAAAAAAAATATGCGTTTTTTGTTTTTTTTCTTTCGCGAGAGTCACAGTTTTGCTTTCGCGAGAGGCACGATTGTGCTTTCGCGAGAGTCACGGCCGTGACTCTCAGAAAACGAAAAAAAACGAGTTTTCTGTTTTTTTTCCTTTCACGAGAGTCACGATTTTGCTTCCAGGAGAGGCATGGTTGTGATTTCGCGAGATGCACTGGCGTGCCTCTTTCGGAAAGGGAAAAAAACCGTGCTCCCGGTTCTATTTTTTCGCCCGGTTTTTTTCGTCCGGTTTTTTCGTGAAAAAAAAGTTCGTCAAAACCTATCAACATGGGATCTAGTTTTGAAGATCTCGACGCGAGGAATCCAATGGTGAAAACGGTTCGAGATTTGGACGCACGGTTTAAGAGATAAAACATTTTGAATAAATGGATCTACGAAAAAAGGGAAAACTCCCCGGTTGCGACAAGTGGCGTTGCGTATGCGCTTACTGTCGCAACCCTGAAAGAGAATGTTCTTCAGAATGAAGACTTTAATTAGTGATTTCCACGAGAAGGAATGCCTGGATCGTTCGCTCCTGTAGCGCTCCAGCGCGACCCCCCTCGATTGGCCCATGGAGCGTTGACCCATGAAGCACGCCAGAAAAATGGAGATAGGCCCAACTACCTCAATTTTTGGACACATTTTTTGCGGGATTTTTTTCCAGGATTTTTGGAAAAGAATTGCCACCAATAAAATGCTATGAACAAAAAAATAGGAACAAATTTATAAATTGGGAAGATGCCATGCTCTGATTTTTTTGCAGTGCTACATTGTAAAACAGCCATCCTCTAGTCTTGATAAAAAGTTTTATCTCCAAAAAAAAAAAATGTCATGCCACTAAAAAAATGCCATCCTCTCAAACATTAAAAAATGCCATCCTATTTACAATAAAAAAATGACATACTCTCAATAATAAAAATGCCATCCTCTCAAACATTAAAAAATGCCATCCTGTCTGTAATAAAAAATGACATCCTCTCAATAATAAAAATGCATCCTATTATTGATTAAAATGACATCCTATTGTTAATAAAACTGCCATGTCATTCAAAATAAAAATGCCATCTCTCAAATAATAAAAATGTCATCTTCTCAATAATAAAAATGCAATCCTATTATTGATAAAAACCAGCACAATGCCCGTGCGTTGCTACGCCACAAAAACGACGATGGGATACTATTGGCTTAGGAAATCATCAAAAGATGATGATGTCTTACGTCTGTTGCATGGTTTATGATTAAAAAGGGAGTGTAAATACAACGAAACGTCATGTTGTAGTCACTAATAATTTTTAAGCGACTATTATAGGTCCTTTGCAAGTTTTACAGTGAGATAAATATTTTAAATTTTAAAAGATAAGTGAATGGACAAAGGTAATTTGAATGCACAAGATCTTGGATTAGGACAACGTGAACTTGATTGGACAGAGAAATTAAAATAAAGACCATAATTTTAAATTGGAATCGTATGCATTTATATGTGTTTTTATAAGAGTGTTATGCTCATATTGGGGTAGCAATGTATATATTTATCTAGGATATGTCTCACAATATTGTTTATTATATCTTTTGGAAGGTAGCTAGTCTCACATGTGGGTAGAAGTGCATTTGTTTATTTGTATGGTCCCACATATGAACTCACCACCAACTCCAACCTTTATAAGTAGGAAAGATACCATCCTATTGGTATTAAAAATGCCATGCGGTTGGTAATAAAAAATGGCATGCCATGAGAAATAAAAATGCCATCTCTCAAAAATATAAATGTGATCTCTCAATAACAAAAATGACATCCTCTAAATAACAAAAATTGCTATCCTCTTAAACAAATGTCATGCTATAAAACATAAAACTGCCATGCGAGGAAATATATTATTTTTTTGTATTTTTTGGACGAACTAAAAAAAAATGAACTTCAAAAAACTATATGTGGCATTTCAAACACAAAATGTTCACAAAGCCCTCTCAGCCTAGTGCCGATGGGTGCTTGTGCACGCACAGGAGGTTATCCATTCGACCCCCCTCACCCCCCCCACACACACACAAACACACCTCGTGACATTTGCGTGCAGTTTTAGGACAAAAATGGCGTGTTTGAATTAGGAAAAAGTCCATCCCTGAACTCGTAGAGGTTCGGCGAAATGAACCCCCAAGTCAAAATCTCGGTCAATTGCACCCTGAACTATGCAATCCCGGTCTAAATCGAACCTTTGGGTTGTTTGGATGGCCGGGATTGGCGGCATTCCGCAGAGGACGCACACCTGCTCAACGCTGGGCCGACCTGCTTTATTTTTTTCGTCAAGAAACAAAAATTCGCAAAGGGCGCTACACCCTTCTCCCTGTTGGGCCCGCCCGCTTCATTTTTTCGTTAAAATACAAAACTAAAAAAGGAATAAAGAATCACCACCTCACCTGAATAAAGAATAAAGTAGAAATCACGTAAAGATCGACATGATAAAACTGAAAAGATAGCAGAACATCTCTGAGCTTGACACCAACGCTCATCAACTGCCTCCAGTACCATCATAGCAGCCACCGAAAAAAGGAATGACGAATCACCACCTCACCTGAGCTGGACGAACGGCAACTGGTACTACTTAATCTGGTGTTGGTTCGTAACTTGTCAAGCCAGTATCTTTTTAGCGTTACAAGCTCGCGCGAGTTCCGCCTGTGCACACTTTTTTTTGAGCAAACAAAAAACAAATGGGCTGGCGCCCTGGTAAACATTGGCGCTCATTGGCCAACTAGCCAGACAAATCCCGGTTGACACTTGGCAGGGTTTAATTTAGATCAGGATTGCATAGTTGAAGGTGCAATGGAGCGGGATTTTGACTTGATGGTTCATTTCGCCGAATCTCTACAAGTTTAGAGTTTTAAATGGACTTTTTTCAGTTTGAATTAGCGTACAACGAATGACTGGATGAGATCTTTGTGGCAATGGCTTTGCGCCAAGATCCGTGCATGTGCAATGTATGGCAATGAGGGCGTTTGCTGGCTCTTGACTCCTGGCTGACCTACGCCAGTTAGTTTCCGTTAAATTTTGTTCTCAACTTTTGGTAAGTAATAGTTTTGTCAAAAAACTGACATGCCAAATCTTGGTATCAAGCCAAGCAACTTCTAAGAATAATCAGTGACACTTAATATGGAACAAAGGGAGTATTTGATAAACTCGTCTAACCCCAAATTTTTGTACGAATCGAAGCCTGGTGGGGTTCTACTGGTCGGAGCTGAAGCAACCTCCCTTGTTCCAGGATGCCAGCCTACCCCAATGTCATCTTCATATTTTAGTATGTCATCTTCATACTTTAGTTTTCAACTGGCCTTAAAATGCTCATAAAGAACTCTTCTCCATTAAATTACGTCATTAATAGATCTTCCCCAATATATGGTTATTGGGTTGGGGACCATAACAAGCAGAAATATCATATGGTTAGCTGGCCAGACATTTGCAAGCCTCGGGAGCAAGGCGGCCTCGGTATCATGTGCTCCAAGCGCATGAATATCGCCCTCCTCTCCCGCTGGCTGTGGCGCATCTCGCAAGGGCACGGCGGGTTATGGCTTGACATCATCAGGAATAAATACCTGTGTGGCCAGCCTCTGGCTTTCTGTCAATGGTCTGGTGGATCCCAGTTCTGGCAATCACTCATCCAGCTGCTTCCCGTCCTCCGCATTGGGACGTCCATATCTGTCGGATCAGGATCAGCGACCATGTTCTGGTTTGACCGTTGGGCGGGAGACACCCCCTTTGCGGCTCGCTTCCCCGACCTCTTCTCCATCGTTGTCGTCCTGACGATCTTCGTGGAACGAGCCCTTATTGACTTAGGGTGCCTCGTGTTCCGGAGACCATTTGGGCCTCCAGAAGCTGCCGCTTGGCAGGAACTTCTCGACTGCATCGCTCTCCACGAGCCGGCTGTCGACGCAGGCCCGGATGAGGTCAGGTGGCTTCTTGAGCCCTCGGGCCAATTCTCCACCAAATCCCTCTACTCGGCCATTGCCCCCTCCTCCGCCCGGCCCCCCTCCAGGCGGTGTGGCCCATTCGTCTGCCCCTGAAGATCCGGATCTTCATGTGGCAATGGATCCGCGGGTGGCTCCCGTCTGCGGTCGAGGTCCGCAAGCGCAATGGCCCCGGATCCGGACTTTGCCCTCTTTGTGGTACTCCCGAGGATTCAAACCACATCTTCTTCGAGTGCGTGTCTGCTCAGTTCATTTGGAGTTGTTTTAGAGAGGCTGTGGGTTGAGATTGGTGCCACACCAACTTCCCCGACCTCTTCATCGAACTCCAGACCTCCCCTCTTCCTAGTCGCCACGTTAGGTGGCTTGAGATTGGGGCTATCGCGTGGACTCTCTGGACAATTCGCAATAAACTTGTGATTCAGCGCACTCCTCTTCGATGGGCTACTGACGCTCTTTCCAAATTGTCTAGTTACTTACAACTTCGGCGGCCGCTTAGTCGCCCTCGGGATTGGGACGCCATCTCCGCCTTCATCGCCGACCTTCGATCAATGGCCGTCCGCCTGTCACTGCCGCCCCCGCCGCCTCCTCCAGAGCCTGATTAGATGTCTGCCGGCCCCGCGGCCCTGGCCCCGGCTGCGCCTCTTGTGTTCTCTTGTGTGTGTTGTGTTGGGCTTGTTGAGCTGTGCCCTCAGCAGTACCTTTGGACCTCTTGTTGTGTGGTGTGGGTGTGTGTGCTCTGAACTAGACCATGTATGTGTGCTCTTGGCGGTTTGCTTTATTTATAAAGCGGGGCCAAAGCCTTTTTCGGTAATATATGGTTATTAGAATTGTTCCAATATTCTTTTGCTACTCCCTTCGTTCTAAAAAGCTTAGTTCTAGATACATCCATTCGAGCGACAAACTTTTTGTGACGGAGGGAGTATATAGTGAAGGAAATATGCCCTAGAGGCAATAATAAAGTTGTTATTTATATTTCCTTATATCATGATAAATGTTTATTATTCATGCTAGAATTGTATTAATAGGAAACTTAGTACATGTGTGAATTCTTAGACAAAACAGAATGTCCCTAGTATGCCTCTACTTGACTAGCTCGTTAATCAAAGATGGTTAAGTTTCCTGACCATAGACATGTATTTTCACTTGATGAACGGGATCACATCATTAGGAGAATGATGTGATGGACAAGACCCATCTGTTAGCTTAGCATTATGATCGTTGAATTTTATTGCTATTGCTTTCTTCATGACTTATACATGTTCCTCTGACAATGAGATTATGCAACTCCCGAATACCGGAGGAACACCTTGTGTGCTATCAAACGTCACAACGTAACTGGGTGATTATAAAGATGCTCTACAGGTGTATCCGAAGGTGTTTGTTGGGTTGGCATAGATCGAGATTATGATTTGTCACTCCGTGTATCAGAGAGGTATCTCTGGGCCCTCTCGGTAATGCACATCACTATAAGCCTTGCAAGCAATGTGACTAATGAGTTAGTTGAGGGATGATGCATTACAGAACGAGTAAAGAGACTTGACTGGCAATGAGATTGAACTAGGCATGAGGATACCGACGATCGAATCTCGGGCAAGTAACATACCGATGACAAAGGGAACAATGTATGTTGTTATGCGGTTTGACCGATAAAGATCTTCGTAGAATATGTAGGAGCCAATATGAGCATCTAGGTTCCGCTATTGGTTATTGACCGAAGATATGTCTCAGTCATGTATACATAGTTCTCGAACCCGTAGGGTCCGCACGCTTAACGTTCGATGACGATTTGTATTTTGAGTTATGTGATTTGATGACCGAAGTTTATTCGGAGTCCCGGATGAGATCACGGACATGAAGAGGAGTCTCGAAATGTTCGAGAGGTAAAGATTCATATATTGGAAGGCTATATTCGGACATCAGAAAGGTTCCGAGTGATTGGGTGTTTTTCGGAGTACCGGGGAGTTACGGGTGAGGGAGTCCTGGACTATGGGGTCCTCGGGCATCCGGCCTGTTAGCCATGGGCCAGATTGATGGGCTGTGAAGATACGAAGAGTGAAGACTGCACCCGTGTCCGGATGGGACTCTCCTTGGCGTGGAAGGCAAGCTAGGCGACCGGATATGTAGATTCCTTTCTTTGTAACCGACCTTGTGTAAACCTAGATCCTCCCGGTGCCTATATAAACCGGAGGACTTTGTCCGGAAAGGGGAGATACTCATTACCATAGTCATACATGCTATACTTCTAGGGTTTAGCTATTACGATCATGGTAGATCAACTCTTGTAATACTCATATTCATCAAGATCAATCAAGCAGGAAGTAGGGTATTACCTCCATAGAGAGGGCCCGAACCTGCATAAACATCGTGTCCCCTGTCTCCTGTTACCATTGACCTTAGACGCACAGTTCGGGACCCCCTACCCGAGATCCGCCGGTTTTGACACCGACATTGGTGCTTTCATTGAGAGTTCCACTGTGCCATCGACAACAGGATCGATGACTCCCCTCGTCCTTAAAGACAATATCACTACCGGAGGAGAACTGGCCCAAGGCCAAACCCTCCGGTTGGGCAGCTTTACCATGACCACCCGTTCGGCCGTTAAGCCGACGATGACCTCTCGGGCATCGAAAATCTTCTTCTTATCGACCCCAAACACTCCAAGCAGATGGATCCGGCGGAGTTTTCATCTTTGAACGAGCTCCTGGATCATATCGCCGCCCTGGGAATCGCCACAGATTACGATCGGATCAGGCTTAAACCCGACCAAAGAGAAATCAAATCTCCACCGATCACCCACCAGATAGCGGTAGTAGAGGAGCAAGACAACGACTCTGCCCCTATACTGAAGACGGACTATGTCCGGATCGCCGACCCTACAGAGCCGGATAGCCACCCCAAAAGGAGGTGACCGGCCTTCCGAACATAGAATCGAATGGAGGGCAAAGACAACCAGAAGATACTCCGGAGCTTAGTCTGTTAAGTCTGGAAAACTTCAGACTCCGGATCATGGATCGGGTTAGGGTCCAGATCCAATTCCACCCACCCACCCATACATAAGCGCTCTCACGAGCATACAACAGCAGTCTCAGGAAACGGTCCACCACTTATGGGCCAGATTTCTCCTTGTTAAGGACAAGGTTAAAAATTGCCGCGACGAGGACGCGATATCAGCGTTCCGCAACAATTGCCTAATCGATGGAATCCTCAACGCCACTAATCACCACCGCATACTACACTTCGCTGACTTGGCAACTATCGTACAGAAGTACAGCGCAATGGAAAGCGCCTGGAGGGATTAGGCAGCTTGTTGGGAGCCATCGCTCCCAGCATCAATGCGGGGGAGGGGGAAGGGATCCTTAGGGCAAGCCTTATTGAGGTCTTTAAAATCATTGACGCTACCGCAGGACACGACTCACTGTGTTTCCTTGATGCATATTCCGGATACCATCAAATCAAAATGAAGGAGTCCGATCAAGCTGCAACATCATTCATTACCCACTATGGGCCATTCTGCTTCAACACCATGCCCTTCGGGCTCAAGAACGCCGGCGCCACATACCAACGCATGATTCAAACATGCCTGGAGAAACAAATCGGCAAGATAGTTGAAGCTTATGTGGACGACATCGTCATCAAGACTAAGCGCGTCGAAACACTGATAGACGATTTGTGTCTCACATTTGATAACCTCCGCATGTATGACATTAAGCTCAATCCGGAAAAGTGCGTTTTCGGCGTCCCCGCTGGAAAGCTGCTGGGCTTATCATTTCTAACAGAGGAATTGAAGCAAATCCAGCCAAAATCTGAGCTCTGTCACAATTAGCTACGCCAACAGACCTTAAACAAGTCCAAAAGCTCGCAGGTTGCATGGCAGCTCTAAGCCGCTTTATCTCCAGATTGGGAGAAAAGGCACTGCCACTCTATCGCCTTCTATGGCGAACCGATTACTTCGAGTGGACGGACGCGGCAACAGCCGGACTGGAGGAAATAAAAACCCTTCTTGCGAGCAACCCAATCCTGGCCGCGCCAAACATCAGCGAACCGATGTTATTATACATATCGGCAACACATCAGGTGGTGAGCGTCGTGCTCGTCGTTGAATGAGAATAGGACGGACACAAATTCCCGCTTCAGAAGACAGTATACTACGTATCCACTATCCTTACACCATGCAAATCCTGGTACCCCCATTTTCAAAAGATAGCATACGCGGTCTTCATGGCATCCCGAAAGCTCCGTCACTAATTCCAGGAGTGTTCGATCACAGTGGCTTCCGAAGTACCACTCAATGACATTATAAACAACCGCGATGACACGGGCCGGATTGCCAAATGGTCCATTGAGCTCCTTCCATTTGATATTACACACAAACCACGTCGAGCTATTACATTCCAAGTACTGGCTGACTTCGTCACCGAATGGACACATGCCGAACTCCCTAAAGAGTATAGCACATATTCCAATTGGGTTATGTATTTCGATGGCTCCAAAATGCTGGCGGGGCTATGAGCGGGCGTCGTTTTAACATCACCTACTGGAGACGTTGTTCAGTACATACTCCAAATACTATACGCAGACTCCAACAATGCAGCCGAATACGAGGCCTTATTGCATGGTCTCCGGATGGCTGTCTCCATGGGCATACAACACCTAGAAGTGCGTGGGGACTCAAACCTTGCAATATCTCAAATAAATGGAGACTTCGACGCCAAGGATTCGAAGATGGCAGCTTATCGTAATGCCGTCATAAAAATGTCGTCCCGGTTCAAGGGGCTCGAGTTCCATCATGTGGCTCGAGAAAGTAATCAAGCAGCAGACGTTATTGCTCGTATCGGTGCTAAGCGCGTCCCTGTCCGGCCTAATATCTTTCTAGAAAGGCTTTTTAAGCCATCCGTGGTGTGGCAGGGGGAAAACGGCAACACTAGTCCGGATCCGAACATAACCCCAGATTCCGAAAACACCGACGTCATCGGAGGCTCAGCCACCGAAATAACACCGTCGGTGCATCTCATCATGGCAGTCATTGCCCCATGGACCGAACCCTTCCTGGCCTACCTTAACAGGAAGGAGCTTCCTGAGGACCAGAATGAGGCCTGCCGCATTGTCCGGCGTTCGAAGGCCTACAAGGTTCACGACGGAGAGCTCTATAAGAAAAGTGCTATCGGAGTCCTTCAAAGATGTATCTCCGAGGAGGAGGGGCGGCAACTCCTGGCTGAGATTCATGCCGGTCTCGGCGGGCACCATGCCGCAGCTCGGGCCCTTGTTAGCAAGGCCTTCCGTACAGGATTCTATTGGACGACGGCCCGAGCGGATGCACAGGACCTTGTCCAACGTTGCGTTGGATGCCAACTCTTCGCCAACCAAAGCCATATGCCCCCCACCATCCTACAAACAATCCCCATCACTTGGCCTTTTGTGGTCTGGGGACTGGATATGGTTGGACCCCTTAAAGGAGTAAGCCATAAGAAAAAAATATTTGCTAGTCATGGAGGACAAATTCACCAAGTGGATAGAGGCTAAACCAGTTAAAACGGCTGAGTCCGGGCCAGTAATAGACTTTATATCCGACGTCGTGCACCGTTACGGTGTTCCGCACAACATCATCACTGATAACGGCTCCAATTTCACAGCCGACCAAGTGAAAACCTAGTGCGCTAATCTGGGCATTAAGCTCGATTACGCCTCTGTATATCATCCACAAACAAACGATCAAGTCGAAAGAGCCAATGGTCTTATTATGAGCGGCATTAAGCCTAGACTAGTGCGGTCTTTGAAAGAGTCAGACAAGCACTGGGTTGAGGAGCTCGACTCTGTACTCTGGGGGCTGCGGACCACGACCAATCGCACTACCAGATACACACCTTTCTTCATGGTGTACGGCGCAGAGGCAGTACTACCTTGCGACATTATTCATGACTCACCTCGAGTGCGCATGTACGAAGAGAGAGAGAGAGAGAGGCTAAGCTCGATCAACAGGATAGCTTAGATGCCCTGGAGGAGGAGCGCGATGTCGCAAAAGCCCATTCCGCATTTTATCAACAGCAGGCTCGCAGGTATCAAAGCAGAGAGGTGCGGGCCAAAACTTACAACATCGGCGAACTCGTTCTACGCCTGCCGGAGAAGAAAAAGGACAAACTCAAGCCCAAATGGGAGGGTCTCTTCATCATCAACGAAGTTCTCACCGGAGGGGCGTACCGCCTACGTGACGCGTCAGACAATCGATTAGAGCCGAACCCCTGGAACGCGGCCAGACTCCGAAGATTCTATGCCTAGCGCGGAAATCTTTGTTCGTCTCCTTCCCCCTATTGTTTCCGTCATTTTTTCTCTCTCTTTCTGTTTTTTCTTTTTAGCTTTAAAAGCTTTCGTGCGGTTAGACCGTACACCCCCGATGCATACATCTTGAAGCATCTACGTCTATTATACCTGGGGGCTTCTTGGACAGATGCTTGCTATTGTTATTTTCGGAGCATCAAGCTCTTCACATATGCATTTTCTCCCATATGTACCTTTTCTTCGCCATTATATGCACCGATATGACTTAAGTTTTGGCCAAGCTGGGTTGCTTGGCTCCTGTGCTTATACCCTACGTTCCCGTTAGTTCGGCTAGGGCATAAAGGGAGCAACTCTGCGATTGTTACTGCCGGGTCATCCAGATGTGTACCTCAGACTGGGTGAAGCCGAAAGCTAGCGTTCTTAAGGGAATATTCGGTCGGTGAACTAAAGATGTTTTTGCATTTGTCCCATCATGAACCCCCAGAAGCTATACACATTGTGATTTCTTCATCACAGTTCGGACATGACATCAATGCATGCACACCCAGGGAAAGGAACCCTTAACGAAACTATTCTCTCTAGAAGATGTTTCTTACACTCTTACTGTAATATAACATAACTAGCCGGATAATTGTTTGTTCAAGCAACTATGACCCCTACGCCTGGTTTCCACGCATACCCCAGTTTCTTTTGCCGCTCAGGTATTCGGAAACACTCCGCACCTTCGGGTCGAGAGATCGAAGCGAAAAGGTCGGCCATGACAATCCTTTTACAATCCAGCTAGAAGGAAAAATACATAGTCACTTAGGAATTAAAAACTTCGTCCTCTATACTGTCCAACAGGCGGTCTAATCTACAATCCTATTGGGAGTATCTAGCAGCCACCTCTACTTGGCCATATACTAAACTAACGGGAATTTCTTCCCCATTTGACCCTAGCGGTCCGACCCGGGCCATGTGATTCGGATCCAGCTTGGTATATCATGTTTTTACCATGGCCCAGGCCTCTCGCGCACCCTCTCGGCAAGCCGATATCGTCCATAGTCGGATACACCGCCGCGCTCCCTTGAACAGCTCTACAAGCTTCTCCATACTCCCTGGAGGGGAGTCGGATGGCCATAAGGCCTTGGCTACACTCCACATTACCTGCTGAGCTTGCTCGTGCAACTGCGATGTAACATCCCAAATTTTCAATTTGGAATGTTATACATTAGGTCATCATGCATATCATATTTTCTCGCATTTTCCGATCCTAGAAATTTCACGCAACTCAAGGACCCTCGGAGAGAGTTGGAAGTTTCATAATTTTCATATTTGGGATCTCTCAAATTTTGAAAATAGGATCATTGGATTATTTAAATTATCTTCATAAAGTTTTTCCTACAAAAATATCTTGAGAGGGAATAATATGACTTTCCCAAACAATTAGGAAAATGAAGATATTATAAATAAACCAAATTTGGTTTTGAAAGATTTATTTTGCTTAGGCAAAATGAGCATTTTAAAAAATTATGCATGTATTTATTTTTAAAGTTCTTTTTGTTCACTCATTTTAGGAGTCGGAGAAAATTTGTTTTAATTAATTTGGAGTTCATTTGATATTTATTTTATTTGTTTTGTTTTAAATTTTATTTTAAAAAAACGCTACCGGGACCGAGGCCCACTGCCCAGCCAGCCAGCCCCAGCCCAGCCACTTCCCATCTCCTCTCCTCCCCTCCCGCCTCCCGCTCCGAAGGCGGCGTCCCACACCTGACGGCCGCCGCCGCCGAGTCCGGCTCCGCCCGGGACCCGTCGCCCCTTCCCCAAGCAACCGCCCCCTCCTCCTTAAATACCCCTGCCCCCCTCTCTCTCTCACATCGCCCTTGCCCGCGACCCGACCCGAGCCGCCTTGTCGCCTCGAACGCCGCCGCGCCCTCGTCGCCGAAGCACGCCATTGCCGTCGCCCGGAGCCCCTCGCCGACCCGCCGCCACCCACCGACCTCACGGAGCCCGCCGGTGATCGCGGAGGTAGCCGCCGCCCAGCGCCCCCAACCGGTTTTTTCCCTCGACCGATCCGGTTTTTTTTTAAAAAATATATATGTTTGGTTTTTTTAAAACCTAGATTGGTTTTATTTTTTGGTTTTCTTATTTAACGGACGCTCACCGAACCGCTCGCTTCAATGAACGCGTTCGTTAGATTCGTTCTGTTAACTAACGCTCGCAATTTAACTCGTTCGCTCGTTTTTCTTTTTAATCGGATTTAATCCGTTATTTTCGATTTGATTTCGATCTGATTTTCAAACTGTTTTATTTCTCGCCGCTTATCGGAATCGGTGATTCAAGCGCTGAGTTTCAGAACGAAACCGCCGTTCGACTACCCTACTTTCACAGAGTTTTGCCACTGTGAAATTTTGACGTAATTTCAGATCACTAAACCGAGACGCTTTCTCTCGAGTTTCGACTTTCGAGTTTGTTTTGATTCGATTCTTTTGCAACCAGGGTTCTTAAGTTGAACTCTCTGGTTAGATCTTTTATTCGAGATTTCCCTGTGCATTAGATGAGTACTTATTGTATGCTTGTTGTTTGTCTGCGTTAGATCACCCGGAGTGCGCCGCTTGTTACTTCGAATCTCTAGGACTCGCGGATCATCAGCAAGGCAAGTAACACTTTGATCATACCCTTCTCATACCCAGTTTTATGCATTAGATCTAAACCCTCAAACACTTGCATGATTAGGATCTAATTAAATTGTGGGTTTTGGGAAGTAGATTGAGGTAGTACCTATTACCTGTTTTACTTATGAAACCTTGGGAGTTACTTCTACGTTTGCTTGTTCATGCCATGCTATGCTAGTAGACGTGGATTGGGTGAGTGAATATCCATGACAGATGTGAGATTGTTAATTAATGGTTTATCTAAGGTGGCAACCTAACACACATCTGGGTGGATTGAGGCACCTGGTTTCTATCGGGACTTGCCTGTATTTCTTCGGACCGCCACCCGTGCTCTAAGGGATCATAAGATTATTCAAACTGAAACTTCCGTGTGCAGCCACAAGCCAATTATGGGCTCTGGCGTAGTTGACTAAGTCGTCATAACTCTTACGGGTAGGCTAGCTGATGTAGGGGATATAGGTTGGTACGGTCTACCCACATGTAAGGTGCTAGCGCTTCGAAAGACTATGTCTCGGTCATCCGCTTCTCAAACACCATGTAGTCACGAGAACCAAGCGGAGGCGATCGAGTCTTGTGGGGAAAAGTCGCAAACCTCTGCAGAGTGTATAAACTAATCATGATTAGCCGTGTCCCGGTTATGGACAATTTGAGTATCCGTACTTGATTATCATGTGAATCTCAACATGTTACTTCTAAATAAAAGCTATTGGGTTTTGATGAGTACTTTTAATTGGGATTGAGGATGTTGTCAACCATCTTCAATGTTTAACAACCACCATGATAGTTAAATAAAATTATTCCTTTGATGTAGGGAAAATCAGCTTTATGCAAATGTAACAGAGAGCCTTACCACCAGCCAAATATGCATGTAGTATAGGCTTATTCATTCATTGCTTTTATGTGTTACATTGCCAAAGATATTCCATGTGTCGAACCCGTTTTGGGCTGCAACTTTTCACGCTTGCGAGACTTTTCGCACGATGAGTAAGGTGTTAGGTCGTGGTTCTATACTCGGTGATGCCGTTGGAGTTGATGGGCTCGCTCATCTTCCAAGCCTTCCATTGTTATCATTAGATGGCCTTAAGCCATATTTTATTCAGTTCCCTTGTGGACAACGATGTAATAAGTGTGTGATTGCTACTCGCTATAAATCCTTCGAGTCTTGTGTGGTGTCAAGATTCATCGATCCGTGGATGACACCGAGCACGAGCGCTAGATCCATTCGGTCTGGTCGCTCACAGAGAATGGTATCGAGCACACGCCGATCGTGTAGGACACGACCACTAAGTTAAAGCCATAGATCACTCTCTCTTCCCATTTTCTAACTCCTCATCTTTTCTACTCTCTTTAGGATGACGGACGCGAAGATCAAGTACACCCAACCGGATGAAGGCACACCTTTTGGATTTCACTTGAAGGAAGTTACTAAGTACCGAACATTGGATTACCAAGCTTCACCGGACTTTCAACGCCACTCTCAAGAGGAGCGCTGGAAGATTCATGCTCACGTTCTAGGAAGGACATTCGCCCCAATCACCAAGCCAATAGATAGTGTTTTCAGGCACCAACTTGAGTCAGGAAGGAGCATGGCAGCTCACATCACCATGGGACGCATTGGAGAAGTCTATCAAGAAGATCTCAAGGACACCATCTACCAGATTTGCGGACGCCGAGATGACAACTGGACGTCGTCAACACCAAGAAGGATAGATCCATTGCAGCGTTCATCCAGAGTTAAATCAGCACATTCGACGCCAGAGAATCAAATGTGCAATGACATGTTTGAGTTGCGTAAGACGAAGGAAAGGATCATCGAATTGGAAGAAGAACTAAAGACTACACGCAAGGACTACATGGACGAGATCGTAGCTCGGCAAGACACAATAACGATCTTAAGTACGAGATCAAGAACTCAAGGAGAAGTTGGCGCCAGAATGAAGACCAGTATGTCGAACACCCAATCGACTACATCAACATCGACGACACCGATTCGGATCCAAGTGAACCCGATTTTGAAGACGAAGCTGAGCGAGACATCATGGAGTCTTCCACGGTTCAAATTAGTAGAAGTCCCCCACATATTAGTAGTATTCCCTCCATGTAAACCTTTATAGTACACGCACTTTTGCGATAGTTAGATCATTGTAGCTCTTGTTTGATTGAATGAAGTGATTTGTGTGCATTTGCTCATGTGCATTTGGGTAGTGATTCCCTTAGACCTCATTCTATTCTACATTCTCTTCTTTTCTAAACCCATCAGATGCCTCCGAGACGCGACCCCGAATTCGTTTTCCCGCCAGAGATCACCCAATTGATCCAGCAGCAGAATACCCTGATTCAAACATTGGTGCGAACAACAACAACAACAACAACAACAACCCACCGCCACCACCACCACTGCGGATCATCCGACTCGCTTCTTAGATGAACCCGCGGTGTATTCCAAGAGCACCGAGCCTATTGTAGCAGATGACCTGCTCCGCAAGATAGGAAGGAGCTGACTCTGCAGGATGCACGGATGGTGAAAGAGTGAAGTTTGCAGACATCAGCTTGAAGGACCCGCAGCAGCATGGTGGGAGAATTTCACACCACTTATCCGTGAGACACCGCCACATGGGACCAGCCAAGAAGCTTTTCGCAGCCCATGTTTCAGCAGGAGCCATGGCCATGAAGAAGCGTGAGTTTCGCAACTTACGCCAAGGAGGAAGGATCTGTTGGCGATCGTGGATGACTTTAGCAAATTAGCACGTTATGCCCCGGATGACGTTACTACGGATGCAGCTAAACAGAGAAGTTTCTAGAAGGACTGAATGATGAGTTCAGATGCCGTTGATGGTAGCAAGTTTCAATAACTACCAGGAGTTAGTAGACCGAGCTCTCATGATTGAAGGAAGCAACAAGAATTGAGAACTGCAAGCGGAAGTATGGACAAGGGAAGTATAACTCAGATCCCAAAGAGGCCACGTTATACCCCTAAATCAGGAATTCAGTTTCAGCATACCCATGGAGGAGGTAATTCGCACAACCATAATGGCACCAAGAATGGGAACGGAATGGAGGAAGCAACGGACGAACCGCACCAACCCGTCTACACCATCCAAGGTAGACCTGAGTCACATTACTTGCTTTAAATGCCGCAAGACTGGGCATTATGCAAATGATTGTCCAGAAGGCCAGAATGGAAATGGCAATGGAAGCTCTGGAAAGAAGCCCAACCCTTTCAACAGGGGACAGTGAACCACATTGATGTGGAGGAGGTTGAAGATCAGCCCGATGCGATGTCGGTAAGTTTTGGTTAAGTCTTTTACTGCAGTTGTTCTTTTTGATACTGGTGCATCGCATTCATACATATCGAGGGGATTTGTGGATAAGTACAAGTTACCAACCCAAGCCCTTAGGTCACCCATGCTAGTAACCTCACCCGGAGCAGAGTACATGGCTAGTAAATGGTGTGATCGATCGCCACTAAGGATCGGACACTATGTTTTCCCTCGCACCTAATAGTTCGGAATCCCAAGGATTGGATGTGATATTAGGAATGGATTGGTTATCAAAGTATGGAGGAAACATAGATTGTACCACAAGGTCAATTTTGCTCACCACACCGTAAGGAAGAAGGATTAAGTATGTATCACGGCACGAGCCGAGGAGAGCACAAGTTAATTGCTTAACAGGAGTGGTACAGGGAAGAAGTACCGATGGTGAAGGATTATCCCGATGTATTTCCTAAGAGTTGCGTGAATGCCGCGGATAGAGACATTGAGTTTTTGATCGAGCTGTTGCCGTGAACAGGCCCGATATCGGGCGACCGTGCAGTGATGCCCGCAAAGGATTTGGCAGAAATTAAGAAGCAAATTAAGGAACTATTGGATAAAGGTTATATTCGCCCAAGTTCTTCACCTTGGGGATCACCCGTTTTATTGGTGGAGAAGAAGGATGGATCGTTGAGAATGGTTGTTGATTATCGTGGATTGAATGAAGTAACGATCAAGAACAAGTACCCACTACCGATGATAAATGATCTGTTTGATCGCTTGCAAGGAGCCAAAGTGTTCTCTAAGATCGACTTGCGATCGTGGTACCATCGCTTGAAGATTCGGGAGCAAGACATACCCAAGACAGCATTTACCACGAGATATGGATCTGTATGAGTATACCGTTATGTCATTTGACTGACTAACGCACCAGCCTATTTCATGAACCTGATGAACAAAGTGTTTATGGAGTTTTTGGACAAGTTCGTCGTGGTGTTCATTGATGACATTTTGATTTTCTCAAGAATGAAGAGGAACACAAGGAACATTTGAGATTGGTTTTGAGAAACCGAGGGAACACCAGTTGTATGCCAAGTTCAGCAAATGTGAATTTTGGTTAAAGGAAGTTGGATTTCTCGGACATGTTATATCCGGAGAAGGGATAGCAGTTGACCCCACAAAGTTGAGACCGTAACCAAATGGGAAGCACCAACGACAGTTGGAGAGATTCGAGTTTCCTTGGACTCGCAGGATACTACCAAGATTCATTGAGAATTTCTCAAGGATTGCAAAGCCTATGACAGAATTGTTGAAGAAGGAAAACAAATTCATATGGACCGAGGACTGTGAGGCAAGTTTTCAGGAGTTGAAGAAAAGATTGGTTACCTCACCAGTTTTGATATTGCCGATCAAACTAAGGATTATGAGGTGTATTATGCGCTTCACGCCGAGGACTTGGAGCAGTGCTTATGCAGGAAGGAAGAGTTGTTTCAGATGCTTCACGACAACTTAAGCCCCATGAGTTGAATTATGCCACTCATGATTTGGAGTTAGCAGTTGTGCATGCCTTGAAGACGTGGAGACATTTTCTCATTGGAAATCATTGTGAAGTATATACGGATCACAAGAGTTTGAAGTACATCTTCACACGTATGAATTGAATCTCGAGACAGAGGAGATGGTTAGAGCTAATCAAGGATTACGATATGAGATTGCACTATCACCCGGAAAGGCTAATGTCGAAAGCAGGCGCATTGAGCCGTAAGAGCCACGTCAATACCCTAATGATGGGAGGAATACCCAATGAGTTAGCCGAGGACCTTCGAGAACTATGTTTGGAAATAGTTCCAGAGGCTATGTAGCAGCATTGGAAATTCAATCGACAATCGATGGACAAAATCGAGAAGCCCAAAAGGCGATAAGGAAGTTGCCTCTATAAAGGAGAAAATGAGCAAAGGAAAAGCTAAAGGATTTCGTGAGGATGAGCACGATACCCTATGGTTTGAAGACCGTGTTTATGTGCCCAATGACCCGAGATCGGAAGTTGATTTTACAAGAAGCCCATGATTCACCCTATTCGATTCACCCAGAAATACCAAGATGTATTTGGATTTGAAGAATATTTTCGGTGGACCGGAATGAAGAAGGATATTGCGAGTATGTAGCAATTTGCGGCGTATGTCGAAAGTAAAGGCGAACATCGAAGCCAGCAGGATTGTTACAACCATTGCCGATACCGAATGGAAGTGGGATAAACTAGGTATGGATTTCATCACAGGTTTGCCAAAGACCCGCTCAGATATGACTCGATTTGGGTCATAGTCGACCGTTTGACCAAGGTAGCTCATTTCATTCCAAATCAAGACTACCTATAGCAGTGCTAAGTTGGCAAAGATATACATGACCAGAATTGTGTGTTTACACGGAGTTCCGAGGAGCATCGTGTCGCATGAGGAACCCAGTTTACTTGAAATTTTGGAACCAGTTGCACGAAACATTGGGAACCCGATTGAATTCAGCACAGCTTTCCACCCACGATCGATGGACAAACCGAGAGAGTCAATCAGATTTTGGAAGACATCTTTGAGAGCTTGTGCACTAGATTATGGATCTAGTTGGGATGACAATTTGCCGTATGCAGAATTTTCCTACAATAACAGCTTACCAAACCAGTTAAAGATGGCACCTTTCGAGGCCTTGTATGGAAGAAGGTGCAGGACACCGTTGTCATGGGATGAAACCGAGATCGCCGATTGTTTGGACCAGATTTGATTAAGGAGTCTGAGCAGAAAGTTAAGTTGATTTGAGACAGCTCAAGGTAGCCCACCTGCATGTAAGAGCTATGCCGATTCAAAGCGCAAAGCGATTGAGTATGAAGTTGGAGACAGAGTATATCTCAGAGTATCCCCGCTTCGAGGAGTGAAGCGTTTTGGAGTTAAAGGAAAGTTAGCACCCCGTTTCGTTGGACCATATAAGATTTTGCAACGCATGGGAGAAGTTATGTATAAGTTGGAATTGCGGAAGGACTGTCAGGAGTTCATGATGTATTCCATGTTTCTCGATTGAAGAAATGTCACCCGAGATAGCAGAGGTACCGTTAAGAGACACAATGCCCTTTGGAAGCAATTCAGTTGAAGGATGACTTGACATATGAGGAAAGACCGGTTAAGATTCTCGATTATGCCAGCAGAGTTACCCGCAGCAAGGTTATCAAGTTTTGCAAAGTTCAAGTGGAGCCACCACACCGAGGATGAAGCCACCGGGAAAGAGAGGAAGTTTTGCTTAAGGACCACCTCACCTATTTTCTAGCCAACCCGAATCTCGAGGGCTAGATTCATCTTAAGGGTAGGTTTGTAACATCCCAAATTTTCAATTTGTAATGTTATACATTAGGTCATCATGCATATCATATTTTCTCGCATTTTCCGATCCTAGAAATTTCACGCAACTCAAGGACCCTCGAGAGAGTTGGAAGTTTCATAATTTTCATATTTGGGATCTCTCAAATTTTGAAAATAGGATCATTGGATTATTTAAATTATCTTCATAAAGTTTTTCCTACAAAAATATCTTGAGAGGGAATAATATGACTTTCCCAAACAATTAGGAAAATGAAGATATTATAAATAAACCAAATTTGGTTTTGAAAGATTTATTTTGCTTAGGCAAAATGAGCATTTTAAAAATTATGCATGTATTTATTTTTAAAGTTCTTTTTGTTCGACTCATTTTTAGGAGTCGGAGAAAATTTGTTTTAATTAATTTGGAGTTCATTTGATATTTATTTTATTTGTTTTGTTTTAAATTTTATTAAAAAAAAACGCCCACTGGACCGAGGCCCACTGCCCCACCCAGCCAGCCAGCCCCAGCCCAGCGCCCCCGCCCCATCTCCTCTCCTCCGCTCCAGCGCCCGAAGCGGCGTCCACACAAGACGCAGCCGCCGCGCCGAGTCCGGCTCCGCCCGGACCCGTCGCCCCTTCCCAAGCAACCGCCCCCTCCTCCTTAAATACCCCTGCCCCTCTCTCTCTCACATCGCCCCTTGCCAAGACTCGACCGAGCCGAGCCGCCGCCGCGCCGCCGCCGCTGTCGCCCTCGTCACGCCGAGCACGCCGCCGCCGCCCGGAGCCCTCGCCGACCCGCCGCCACCCACCGACCCGCGGAGCCCGCCGGTGATCGCGGAGGTAGCCGCCCGCGCCCGAACCGGTTTTTCCCCTCGACCGATCCGGTTTTTTTTTAAAAAATATATATGTTTGGTTTTTTAAAACCTAGATTGGTTTTATTTTTTTTGGTTTTCTTATTTAACGGACGTTCACCGAACCGTTCGTTTCAATGAACGCGTTCGTTAGATTCGTTCTGTTAACGAACGTTCGCAATTTAACTCGTTCGTCGTTTTTCTTTTTAATCGGATTTAATCCGTTATTTTCTGATTTGATTTCAGATCTGATTTTCGAAACTGTTTTATTTCTCGCTCGTTTATCGGAATCAGGTGATTCAAGCGCCTGGAGTTTCGTAACGAAACCGCCGTTCCGACTACCCTACTTTCACAGAGTTTTGCCACTGTGAAATTTTGACGTAATTTCAGATCACTAAACCGAGACGTTTCTCTCTCGAGTTTCGACTTTCGGAGTTTGTTTTGATTCGATTCTTTTGCAACCAGGGTTCTTAAGTTGAACTCTCTGGTTAGATCTTTTATTCGAGATTTCCCTGTGCATTAGATGAGTACTTATTGTATGCTTGTTGTTTGTCTGCGTTAGATCACCGGAGTGCGCCGCTTGTTACTTGAATCTCTAGGACTCATGGATCATCGCAAGGCAAGTAACACTTTGATCATACCCTTCTCATACCCAGTTTTATGCATTAGATCTAAACCTCAAACACTTGCATGATTAGGATCTAATTAAATTGTGGGTTTTGGGAAGTAGATTGAGGTAGTACCTATTACCTGCTTTTACTTATGAAACCTTGGGAGTTACTTCTCGCTTGCTTGTTCATGCCATGCTATGCTAGTAGACGTGGATTGGGTGAGTGAATATCCATGACAGATGTGAGATTGTTAATTAATGGTTTATCTAAGGTGGCAACCTAACACACATCCGGGTGGATTGAGGCACCTGGTTTCTATCGGGACTTGCTCAGATTTCTTCGGACCGCCACCTGTGCTCTAAGGGATCATAAGATTATTCAAACTGAAACTTCCGTGTGCAGCCACAAGCCAATTATGGGCTCTGGCGTAGTTGACTAAGTCGTCACGAACTCTTACGGGTAGGCTAGCTGATGTAGGGGATATAGGTTGGTACGGTCTACCCACATGTAAGGTGCTAGCGCTTCGAAAGACTATGTCTCGGTCATCCGCTTCTCAAACACCATGTAGTCACGAGAACCAAGCGGAGGCGATCGAGTCTTGTGGGGAAAAGTCGCAAACCTCTGCAGAGTGTATAAACTAATCATGATTAGCCGTGTCCCGGTTATGGACAATTTGAGTATCCGTACTTGATTATCATGTGAATCTCAACATGTTACTTCTAAATAAAAGCTATTGGGTTTTGATGAGTACTTTTTAATTGGGATTGAGGATGCTGTCAACCATCTTCAATGTTTAACAACCACCATGATAGTTAAATAAAATTATTCCTTTGATGTAGGGAAAAATCAGCTTTATGCAAATGTAACAGAGAGCCTTACCACCAGCCAAATATGCATGTAGTAGAGGCTTATTCATTCATTGCTTTTATGTGTTACATTGCCAGATATTCCATGTGTTGACCCGTTTTTGGCTGCAACTTTTCACGCTGCAGACTTTTCGCACGATGAGTAAGGTGTTAGGTCGTGGTTCTATACTCAGTGATGCCGTTGGAGTTGATGGACTCGCTCATCTTCCAAGCCTTCCGCTGTTATCATTAGATGGCCTTAAGCCATATTTTTATTCAGTTCCCTTGTGGACAACGATGTAATAAGTGTGTGATTGCTACTCTGCTATAAATCCTTCGGAGTACTGTGTGGTGTCAGCATTACTGATCCAGGGATGACACTGAGCACAGAGCGCTAGATCCATTCGGGTCTGGTCGCTACATGCGACAGCCCTTGCAGGAGATCACTTGATGATCCGGAAACTTCCTCTTCGGGACGGCCCATCAATATACCTGCAATCACAGCTATAGCAGCTACTTTTACCTTCAAACTGTTATAAGGTCAATTCGGCCACGTACTGAATATGCCGGCTCGCAGCCTTTTGTTCTCCTTCATGGAGTCGGCTAGTTGGGTTCGTACATCTTTCAGTTCTTTGCCCTGTTTGGTGTTTGAATCATGGAGTTTGTTTTTCTCCTCTCTAACTCGGGCCAGGATACGCTCGCCTGCGGCGTGTAGTCTTTTTGCCTCTTTCTCTCCCGCTTGAGCGGTTTTCAACTTCTCTTCCAGTTGACCTGATGATCCTATTATGAGATAAGCAACAGTATTAGCACAACTACTGTATAATTGTTATTCCTCGATGGAGGGGATCCTTACGAAAGATGCCTTCTTGGACTCTTTCACCGACGGTAGAAGCATTTAGTCGTGTCCGACAATCGCTCCAGCTCTTGAGCTAGCAGGTTGGTCCTCTCCGTCGAAACCTGAGTTATACATCGATCCTTAAATCACTTGTGCCAACTGCTTTCAGTCTCGGGGGCTACTAGCACATGCTTATCCTTTTCGGACAAAATAAATCTTACCTGCACATCCGTTAAATGCTGCTTTGTGGCTCTGCCAAGCCCATCTCGAGCAGCTCAGATGTATGTGTCAGCCAAGCTGAAGGCATCAAACGCCTCTTTCGAACAGCGGGGGTCTCGTAAAATGGCCCTCTAGCACCGATGATTCATGGCGCTTGATACGTCCATTTTGCATCATGCTTTTATATCGATATTTATTGCATTATGGGCTGTTATTGCACATTATGTCATAATACTTATGCCTATTCTCTCTTATTTTACAAGGTTTACATGAAGAGGGAGAACACCGATTTTGAATTCAAATGGAAAAGGAGCAAATATTAGAGACCTATTCTGCACAACTCCAAAAGTCCTGAAACTCCACGGAAGTCTTTTTGGGGATTTATAAAAAATACTGAGCGAAGAAAATACCAGAGGGGGCCCACACCCTGGCCACGAGGGTGGAGGCGCGCCCCCCTACCTCGTGGGCCCCCTGGCAGGCCTCTGGTGTCCATCTTCTGCTATATGAAGTCTTTTACCCTGAAAAAAATCATAAGCAAGCTTTCGGGACAAGACTCCGCCGCCACGAGGCGGAACCTTGGCAGAACCAATCCACGGCTCCGGCGGAGCTGTTCTGTCGGGGAAACTTCCCTCCGGGAGGGGGAAATCATCGCCATCGTCATCACCAACGATCCTCTCATCGGGAGGGAGTCCATCTTCATCAACATCTTCACCAGCACCATCTCCTCTCAAACCCTAGTTCATCTCTTGTATCCAATCTTTGTCTCTAAGTCTGAGATTAGTACCTGTAGGTTGCTAGTAGTGTTGATTACTCCTTGTAGTTGATGCTAGTTGGTTTATTTGGTGGAAGATCATATGTTCAGATCCATTATGAATATTAATACCCCTCTAATTATGAACATGAATATGATTTGTGAGTAGTTACGTTTGTTCCTGAGGACATGGGAGAAGTCTTGCTATAAGTAGTCATGTGAATTTGGTATTCGTTCGATATTTTGATGAGATGTATGTTGTCTCTCCTCTAGTGGTGTCATGTGAACGTCGACTACATGACACTTCACCATTGTTTGGGCCTAGAGTAAGGCATTGGGAAGTAATAAGTAGATGATGGGTTACTAGAGTGACAGAAGCTTAAACCCTAGTTTATGCGTTGCTTCGTAAGGGGCTGATTTGGATCCATATGTTTCATGCTATGGTTAGGTTACCTTAATACTTGTTTTGTAGTTGCAGATGCTTGCAATAGGAGTTAATCATAAGTGGGTTGTTTGTCCAGGTAAGGATAACACCCAAGCACCGGTCCACCCACATATCAAATTATCAAAGTACCGAACGCGAATCATATGAGCGTGATGAAAACTAGCTTGACGATAATTCCCATGTGTCCTCGGGAGCGCTTTTATCTATATAAGAGTTTGTCCAGGCTTGTCCTTTGCTACAAAAAGGATTGGGCCATCTTGCTGCACTTTATTTACACTTGTTACTTGCTACCCGTTACAATTTATCTTATCACAAAACTATCTCTTACCTCTAATTTCAGTGCTTGCAGAGAATACCTTGCTGAAAACCGCTTGTCATTTCCTTCTGCTCCTCATTGGGTTCGACACTCTTACTTATCGAAAGGACTATGATTGATCCCCTATACTTGTGGGTCATCAAGAATCTTTTCTGGCTCCGTTGCCGGGGAGTGAAGCGCCTTTGGTAGGTGGAATTTGGTAAGGAAAAATTCATATAGTGTGCTGAAATTTACTGTCACTTGTTACTATGGAAAGTAATCCCTTGAGGGGCTTATTCGGGGTATCTTCACCCCGACCAGTAGATCAAAGAGTTGCTCCTCAACCAATTGAACCTACTAAAATTGAAAATGTTTACTTCGAAATTCCTTCGGGTATAATAGAGAAACTGCTAGCTAATCCTTTTGCAGGAGATGGAACATTGCATCCCAATTTACACTTAATCTATGTGGATGAAGTTTGTGGATTATTTAAGCTTGCAGGTATGCCCGATGATGTTATCAAGAAGAAGGTCTTCCCTTTATCTTTGAAGGGATTTGCATTGACATGGTATAGGCTATGTGATGATATGGGATCATGGAACTACAAACGATTGAAATTGGAATTTCATCAGAAGTTTTATCCTATGCATCTTGTTCATCATGATCGTAATTATATATATAATTTTTGGCCTCGCGAAGGAGAAAGCATCGCTCAAGCTTGGGGGAGGCTTAAGTCAATGTTATATTCATGCCCCAATCATGAGCTCTCAAGAGAAATGATTATTCGAAATTTTTATGCTCGGTTTCTGACAACAATCGCTCCATGCTCGATACTTCTTGTACTGGTTCTTTTATGATGAAGACTATTGAATTCAAATGGGATTTATTCGAAAGAATTAAACGCAACTCTGAAGATTGGGATCTCGACGAAGGTAAGGAGTCAGGTATAACACCTAAGTTTGATTGTGTTAAATCTTTTATGGATACCGATGTTTTCTGTAAATTTAGCACTAAATATGGGCTTGACTCTGAGATAGTAGCTTCTTTCTGTGAATCATTTGCTACTCATGTTGATCTCCCTAAGTAGAAGTGGTTTAAATATAATCCTCCCGTTGAAGTAAAAGTAGTTGCACCTATTAAAGTCGAAGAAAAGACTATCACTTATAATGATCCTGTTGTTCCTACTGCTTATGTTGAGAAACCACCTTTCCCTGTTAGATTAAAAGATCATGCTAAAGCTTCAACTGTGGTCAACAAAAGTAATATTAGGACATACAAACCCCCTGAGCAAGTTAAAGTCGAACCTAATATTGCTATGGTTAAAGATCTCTTGGCTGATAATATTGATGGGCATGTTATTTACTTCTGTGATGAGACTGCTAGAATTGCTAAACCTGGTGCTAAATATAAACATAGACCTATTGTGGGCATGCCCGTTATTTCTGTTAAAATAGGAGATCATTGTTATCATGGCTTATGTGATATGGGTGCTAGTGCTAGTGCAATACCTATTTCTTTATATCAAGAAATTATGCATGATATTGCACCTGCTGAGATAGAAGATATTGATGTTACCATTAAGCTTGCCAAGAGAGATACTATTTCACCAATTGGGATTGTTAGAGATGTTGAGGTCTTGTGTGGGAAAGCCAAATATCCTGCTAATTTTTTTGTTCTTGGTTCCCCTCAAGATAGCTTTTGTCCCATTATATTTGGTAGACCCTTCTTGAATACTATTAATGCTAAGATGGACTGCAAGAAGGATGTTGTTACTATTGGATTGGATGATATGTCTCATGAGTTTAATTTTTCCAAATTTCATAGACAACCTTGTGATGAGGAATTGCCTAGTAAATATGAAATTATTGGTCTTGCTTCTATTGTCGTACACCCTAATGATCCTTTAGAACAATATTTGCTAGAGCATGAAAATGATATATTTATGAATGAAAGAAGGGAAATAGATGAAGTATTCTTTAAACAGGGACCTATTCTGAAACATAACTTTGCCAGTTGAAATCCTAGGGGATACTCCTCCACCCAAGGGTGATCCCATGTTTGAGCTTAAACCATTACCTGATACTCTTAAATATGCTTATCTTGATGAAAAGAAGATATATACTGTTATTATTAGTGCTAACCTTTCACAGCATGAAGAAGAGAAATTATTGAAAACTCTGAAGAAGCACCGTGTGATACGTCCATTTTGCATCATGCTTTTATATCGATGTTTATTGCATTATGGGTTGTTATTACACGTTATGTCACGATACTTATGCCCATTCTCTCTTATTTTATAAGGTTTACATGAAGAGGGAGAATGCCGGCAGCTGGAATTCTGGGCTGGAAAAGGAGCAAATATTAGAGACCTATTCTGCACAACTCCAAAAGTCTTGAAACTCCACAGAATATCTTAAAATAAATAAAGAAAAATCGTCACCAAAGATGAAGGCCAGGGGGCCCACACCCTGCTCATGATGGTGGGGGGCGCACCCCCCCTGGGGGGCGCCCCCTACCTCGTGGGCCCCCTGGTGGCTCTCCGATGCCCATCTTCTCCTATGTGAAGTCTTTCGATGAGAAAAAAATAAGAAGCAACCTTTCGGGACGAAACTCCGCCGCCACGAGGCGGAACCTTGGAACCAATCTAGGGCTCCGTGAGCTGTTCTGCCGGGACACTTCCCTCCGGGAGGGGGAAATCATCGTCATCATCATCACCAACGCTCCTCTCACAGGAGAGGGAAATCTCCATCAACATCTTCACCAGCACCATCTCATCTCCAAACCCTAGTTCATCTCTTGTATCCAATTCTTGTCTCCAAGTCCGGGATTGGTGCTAGTAGGTTGCTAGTAGTGTTGCTTACTCCTTGTAGTTGATGCTAGTTGGTTTAATTGGTGTAAGATCATATGTTCAGATTCATTATGCATATTATTACCCCTCTGATTATGAACATGAATATGCTTTGTGAGTAGTTACGTTTGTTCTTGAGGACAAGGGAGAAGTCTTGCTATTAGTAGTCATGTGAATTTGGTATTCGTTCGATATTTTGATGAGATGTATGTTGTCTAGACTCTAGTGGTGTTATGTGAACATCGACTACATAACACTTCACCATTATTTGGGCCTAGAGGAAGGCATTGGGAAGTAATAAGTAGATGATGGGTTGCTAGAGTGATGAAGCTTAAACCCTAGTTTATCCGTTGTAGCGTAAGGGCTGATTTGGATCCATATGTTTCATGCTATGGTTAGGTTTACCTTAATACTTTTGTTGTAGTTGCGGATGCTTGCAATAGAGGTTAATCATAAGTGGGATGCTTGTTCAAGTAAGAACAGCACCCAAGCACCGGTCCGCCCACATATCAAATTATCAAAGTATCGAAAACGAATCATATGAACGTGATGAAAACTGGCTTGACGATATTCCCACGTGTCCTCGGGAGCGCTTTTCCTATTATAAGAGTTTGTCCAGGCTTGTCCTTTGCTACAAAAAGGATTGGGCCACCTTTCTGCACTTTATTTACTCTTGTTACTTGTTGCTCGTTACAATCTATCTTATCACAAAACTATCTGTTACCTCTTATTTCAGTGCTTGCAGAGAATACCTTGCTGAAAACCGCTTATCATTTCCTTCTGCTCCTCGTTGGGTTTGACACTCTTACTTATCAAAAGGACTACGATAGATCCCCTATACTTGTGGGTCATCAAGACTCTTTTCTGGCGCTGTTGCCGGGTAGTGTAGCGTCTTTGGTAGGTGGAATTTGGTAAGGAAAATTTTATATAGTGTGCTAAAATTTTCTGTCACTTGTTACTATGGAAAGTAATTCTCTGAGGGGCTTGTTCGGGGTACCTTCACCCCGTCCAGTAGAGCAAAGAGTTGCTCCTCAACGTACTGAATCTATTGAAAATGAAACTCCTTTTGAAATTCCTTCGGGTATGATGGTAAAACTGCTAGCTAATCCTTTTACAGGAGATGGAACAAAGCATCCTGATGAGCATTTGATATATGTGGATTATTTAAGCTTGCAGGTATACCCGATGATGTTGTTAAGAAGAAGGCCTTCCCTTTATCTTTGAAGGGAGACGCATTGACATGGTATAGGCTATGTGATGATATGAGATCATGGAACTATAAAAGATTGAAATTGGAATTTCATCAAAAGTATTACCCTATGCATCTTGTTCATCGTGATTGCAATATATATATATATATATATATATATATATATATATATATATATATATATATATAATTTTGGCCTCATGAAGGAGAAAGCATCGCTCAAGCTTGGGGAGGCTTAAATCAATGTTATATTCATGCCCCAATCATGAGCTCTCAAGAGAAATAATTATTCAAAGTTTTTATGCTCGGCTTTTTGATAACAATCGCACCATGCTCGCTACTTCTTGTGCTGGCTCTTTTATGATGAAGACTATTGAATTTAAATGGAATTTATTGGATAGAATTAAACTTAACTCTGAAGATTGGGACCTCGATGAAGGTAAGGAGTCAGGTATGACACCTAAGTTTGATTGTGTTAAATCTTTTATGGATACCGATATTTTCCGTAAGTTTAGCACTAAATATGGACTTGACTCTGAGATAGTAGCTTCTTTTTGTGAATCTTTTGCTACTTATGTTGATCTCCCCAGGGAGAAGTGGTTTAAATATCATCCTCCCATAGAAGTAAAAGTAGCTGCACCTATTAAAGTTGAAGAAAAGACTGTCACTTATAATGATCCTATTGTTCCTACCTCTTATGTTGAGAAACCACCTTTCCCTGTTAGAGTAAAGGATCATGCTAAATCTTCAACTGTGGTTCGTAAAAGCAATATTAGAACTTATACACCTGCTGAGGAAGTCAAAGTAGAACATATTGCTATTGTTAAAGATCTCTTGTCTGATAATATTGATGGGCATGCTATTCAATTTTGCGGTGAAACTGCTAGAATTGCTAAACCGTGTGCTAAAGATAAACATAGACCTGTGGTAGGCGTGCCTGTTATTTCTGTTAAAATAGGAGATCATTGTTATCATGGCTTATGTGATATGGGTGCTAGTGCTAGTGTTATACCTATTACCTTGTATGAAGAAATTAAGCATGAAATTGCACCCGCTGAGATAGGAAATATTGATGTTACAATTAAACTTGCCAATAGAGATACTATATCTGCAATGGGAATTGTTAGAAATGTTGAAGTATTGTGTGGAAAAACCAAATATCCCGCTGATTTTCTTGTTCTTGATTCTCCACAAGATAGCTTTTGTCCCATTATATTTGGTAGACCCTTCTTGAACACTGTTAATGCTAAGATAGACTGCAAAAAGAATGTTGTTACTATTGGCTTGGATGATATGATTCCTGAGTTTAATTTCTCTAAATTTAGTAAACAACACCGTGAAGAAGAATTGCCTAGTAAGGATGAAATTATTGGTCTTGCTTCTATTGCCGTACCTCCTAGTGATCCTTTAGAGCACTATTTGCTAGACCATGAAAATGATGTGTTCATGAATGAAAGAAGGGAAATAGATGAAGTATTCTTTAAACAGGAACCTATTCTGCAACATAATTTTCCTGTTGAAATCCTAGGGGATCCTCCTCTACCCAAGGGTGATCCTGTGTTTGAGCTTAAACCGTTGCCTGATAATCTTAAATATGCTTATCTTGATGAAAAGAAAATATATCATGTTATTATTAGTGCTAACCTTTCAGAGCATGAAGAAGAAAGATTATTGAAAACTCTGAAGAAGCACCGTGCCGCTATTGGATATACTCTTGATGATCTTAAGGGCATTAGTCCCACTCTATGTCAACATAAAATAAATTTGGAAGCGGATGCCAAACCAGTTCGTGATCCTCAACGACGTTTGAATCCTAAAATGAAAGAAGTGGTTCAATGGGTAAGTCCTGTCCATTGTGTCCCTAAGAAGGGAGGTATTACTGTTGTCCCTAATAATAAAGATGAATTGATCCCTCAAAGAATTATCACAGGTTATAGGATGGTAATTGATTTCCGCAAATTAAATAAAGCTACTAAGAAAGATCATCACCCCTTACCTTTTATTGATCAAATGCTATAAAGATTATGCAAACATACACATTATTGCTTTCTAGATGGTTATTCTGGTTTCTCTCAAATACCTGTGTCGGCTAAAGATCAATCAAAGACTACTTTTACATGCCCTTTTGATACTTTTGCTTATAGACGTATGCCTTTTGGTTTATTAATGCACCTGCTGCCTTTCAAAGATGCATGATGGCTATATTCTCTGACTTATGTGAAAAGATTTATGAGGTTTTCATGGACGACTTTTCCGTCTATGGTTCCTCTTTTGATGATTGCTTGAGCAATCTTGATCGAATTTTGCTGAGATGCGAAGAAACTAATCTTGTCTTGAATTGGGAAAAGTGCCACTTTATGGTTAATGAAGGTATTGTCTTGGGGCACAAAGTTTCTGAAAGAGGTATTGAAGTTGATAAAGCCAAGGTTGATGCTATTGAAAAGATGCCATGTCCCAAGGACATCAAAGGTATAAGAAGTTTTCTTGGTCACGCCGGATTTTATAGGAGGTTCATTATGGACTTTTCAAAAATTTCTCGGCCTCTGGCTAATTTATTACAAAAAGATGTACCATTTGTCTTTGATGATGATTGTGTAGAAGCATTTGAAATACTTAAGAAAGCATTAGTCTCTGCACTTGTTGTTCAACCACCTGATTGGAATTTACCCTTTGAAATTATGTGTGATGCTAGTGATTCTGCTGTAGGTGCTATTCTAGGGAAAAGAGTTGATAAGAAATTAAATGTTATCCATTATGCTAGTAAGACTCTAGACAATGCTCAAAGAAATTATGCTACTACCGAAAAGGAACTTTTAGCAGTTGTATTTGCTTGTGATAAATTCAGACCTTATATTGTTGATTCTAAAGTAACTATTCACACTGATCATGCTGCTATTAAATATCTTATGGAAAAGAAAGATGCAAAACCTAGACTTATTAGATGGGTTCTCTTGCTGCAAGAATTTGATTTGCATATTGTTGATAGAAAAGGAGCTGAGAACCCCGTTGCAGACAACTTATCTAGGTTAGAGAATGTTCTTGATGACCCACTACCTATTGATGATAGCTTTTCTGATGAACAATTAAATGTCATAAGCACTTCTCGTAACACTCCATGGTATGCTGATTATGCTAATTATATTGTTGCTAAATTTATACCACCTAGCTTCACATACCAACAAAAGAAAAAGTTTTTCTATGATTTGCGGCATTACTTTTGGGATGACCCACATCTTTATAAAGAAGGAGTAGATGGTGTTATTAGATGTTGTGTACCTGAGCATGAACAGGAACAAATCCTACGCAAGTGTCACTCCGAAGCTTATGGAGGACACCACGCTTGAGATAGAACTGCACATAAGGTATTGCAATCCGGTTTTTATTGGCCCACTCTCTTCAAGGATGCCCGTAAGTTTATTTTGTCTTGCGATGAATGTCAAAGAATTGGTAATATTAGTAGACGTCAAGAAATGCCTATGAATTATTCACTTGTTATTGAACCATTTGATGTTTGGGGCTTTGATTATATGGGACCTTTTCCTGCCTCTAATGGATATACACATATTTTAGTTGCTGTTGATTACGTTACTAAGTGGGTAGAAGCTATTCCAACTAGTAGTGCTGATCATAACACTTCTATTAAAATGCTTAAGGAAGTTATTTTTCCGAGGTTTGGAGTCCCTAGATATTTAATGACTGATGGTGGTTCACACTTTATTCATGGCGCTGTCTGTAAAATGCTTGCTAAATACGATGTTAATCATAGAATTGCATCTCCATATCACCCATAGTCTAGTGGTCAAGTAGAATTGAGCAATAGAGAGCTCAAATTAATTTTGCAAAAGACTGTTAATAGGTCTAGAAAGAATTGGTCCAAGAAACTTGATGATATTATGGGCCTATAGAACTGCATATAAGAATCCTATGGGTATGTCTCCGTATAAAATGGTTTATGGAAAAGCATGTCACTTACCACTCGAACTAGAACATAAGGCATATTGGGCTACAGAAGAGCTCAACTATGATTTTAAACTTGCCGGTGAGAAGAGGTTATTTGATATTAGCTCACTTGATGAATGGAGAACCCAAGCTTATGAAAATGCCAAGTTATTTAAAGAAAAAGTTAAAAGATGGCATGACAAAAGGATACAAAAGCGTGAGTTTAATGTAGGTGATTATGTATTGCTATACAACTCTCGTTTAAGATATTTTGCAGGAAAAATTCTCTCTAAATGGGAAGGTCCCTACGTTATCGAGGAGGTCTATCGTTCCGGTGCCATAAAAATCAACAACTTCGAAGGCACAAATCCGAAGGTGGTAAACGGTCAAAGGATCGAACATTATATCTCAGGTAATCCCATAAATGTTGAAACCAACTATATTGAAACCATAACCCCAGAGGAATAGATTAGGGACACTTTCCAGACCGTTTCAGACTCCGAAAAGGAATAGGTATGTGATACGGTAGGTAAACCGACTCCAAAACAATTTTTAAGGCAATATTTCTCCGTTTTGGAATATTTAGAAAAATAGAAAAATAAGTGGCAGTCCGGGAAGGACACAACGGCCCCACGAGGGTGGTGGGCGCGCCCTACCCCCTGGGCGCGCCCCCCTACCTCGTGAGCACCTCGTGTGCCCTCCGGATTCCGTTTTCTTGCACGATATGTATTTTGGTCGGTAAAAATTCATTATATATTCTCCCGAAGGTTTTGACTCTCGTATCACGCAAATATCCTCTGTTCTTGTTTTGAGTTGTTGCTGCTGCAGATTAGAGCAAGATGTCTTCTCAAGAGTCAGTCGGGGAGAGCCGGGTATCTAATCCGGCACCGGAACCAAGGGCAAACAGCGATGCTGACCACTTTGGGCCAGCAACGGAGGAAGAGATGGAGACTGACTTGATGAGGGTAGATGCCATGGAGGATCAAGAAGTCACCTCTCGCCTCCGAGCTGGGTTTACAATGGGGGAAGTGCAGAGCTCAGCTATTCCAAACTCGGTTATCCCTTCCAATGTTAGATTTCTTTCTTATGAAAATATGAGGAGAGTGTCTCTTGTTCTCCCGCAGCTATGCAACACCCTTGGGTGCAAGGAGCTTTAGCAGTTATAGGAAAGCTTCGCAAGGAAATAATGGACCTCAAGCAGCAAATCAATAAGCTCGAGGAGGAGAACCGTATCTTGAAGGGAATCATCGCCAAGAATACTACACCAACAACAAAGAAGGAGACATAATCACATGGGTATGGGCACTCCCCTTGGCAACTGCCAAGCTTGGGGGAGGTGCCCCGGTATCATATCACCATCACAACTCCTATCTTTACCTTTTTCATAGTTCGATCCTAGTAGTAGTATCTTGATCTAGTAGAATAAAGTTTATGGCATGATCTAGTTTCGAGTTTTGCTTTATGATCTCTCTATGTAATCGAGTCTGTGAGCTATATATATAATAAAGTTTAGTGTTGAGTCAAGGGCTTGATTATTTTGCCATGATCTTGGGTGAATATAAGAATATAAAGAAGTAAAAGAATAAAAAGAAACAAAGAGTTCATATTGATCTTATTGAGAGTAATGACTTCACATAGAAAGAGTATGATGATTAAAAGTTGTTGGGAGTTGGCAAATATAGCTTAGGTCATTGTTGCAATTAATAGGAAGTAATAAGGAAAGAGAGGTTTCTCATATAGATATATTATCATTGACATCTTTTATGATTGGGAGCACTCATTAAAATATAACATGCTAAAGAGTTGATGTTGGATAAGAAAGACAACGTGATGAGTTATGTTTTCTTATATCTGAGATAAAGTATGTTGTCACGGATCCTCTAACATGTTGAGCTTGCCTTTCCCCCTCATGCTAGCCAATTCTCAGCACCAAGTAGAGATACTACTTGTGCTTCCAAATACCCTTAAACCAGTTTTGCCATAAGAGTCCACCATATCTACCTATGGATTGAGTAAGATCCTTCAAGTAAGTTGTCATCGGTGCAAGCAATAAAAATTGCTCTCTAAATATGCATGACTTATTAGTGCAGAGAAATAAGCTTTGTACGAACTTGTTGTGGAAGTAATAAAAGCGACGGACTGCATAATAAAGGTCCACATACAAGGGGCAATATAAAGTGACGTTCTTTTGCATTAAAATTTTGTGCATCAACCCTAAACGCGCATGACAACCTCTGCTTCCCTCTGCGAAGGGCCTATCTTTTATTATTATCCTCTACCTTATGCAAGAGTCACGGTGATCTTCACCCTTCCTTTTTCATTTTATCCTTTGGCAAGCCCAGCATGTTGGAAAGAACATGATATACATATCTAATTGGATGTAGGGGAGCATGAATCATTATTGTTGACATTACCCTTGAGGTAAAAGGTTGTGGGGCAAAACTATAAGCCCCTATCTTTCTCTGTGTCCGATTAAAACTCCGTAACCACAAGTATTGCGTGAGTGTTAGCAATTATGAAGGACTAAATGATAGTTGAGTATGTGGACTTGCTTTTAAGCTCTGACATATAGTCTTTCCGACATTATGATAAATTGCAATTGCTTCAATGACTGAGGTTATAATTTGTTGGTGCTCAATAAGGTTTCTGATTCATGCCTTTGCATTGTGAAAAGATCATCACTTGAACATAAGTAATCATATGACAAAATCTATATATGTTGCTATTTTGAGAATAATCATGATGCCTTCATGTCCGTATTTTATTTTTATCGACGCCTCTACCTCTAAACATGAGGACATATTTATTGTTATCGGCTTTTCGCTTGAGGACAAGCAAGGTCTAAACTTGGGGGAGTTGATACGTCCATTTTGCATCATGCTTTTATATCGATATTTATTGCATTATGGGCTGTTATTACACGTTATGTCACAATACTTATGCCGATTCTCTCTTATTTTACAAGGTTTACATGAAGAGGGAGAATGCCGACAGCTGGAATTTTGGGCCGGAAAAGGAGCAAATATTAGAGACCTATTCTGCACAACTCCAAAAGTCCTGAAACTCCTCGGAATATCTTAAAATAAATAAAGAAAAATCGTCGCCAAAGATGAAGGCCAGGGGGCCCACACCCTGCTCACGAGGGTGGGGGCGCCCCCCTACCTCATGGGCCCCCTGGTGGCTCCCCGATGCCCATATTCTCCTATATGAAGTCTTTCGATGAGAAAAAAATAAGAAGCAACCTTTCGGGACGAAACTCCGCCGCCACGAGGCGGAACCTCATGGAACCAATCTAGGGCTCCGCAGAGCTGTTCTCTGGGGACACTTCCCTCGGGAGGGGGAAATCATCGTCATCATTATCACCAACGCTCCTCTCACCGGGAGAGGGCAATCTCCATCAACATCTTCACCAGCACCATCTCATCTCCAAACCCTAGTTCATCTCTTGTATCCAATTCTTGTCTCCAAGTCCGGGATTGGTGCTAGTAGGTTGCTAGTAGTGTTGATTACTCCTTGTAGTTGATGCTAGTTGGTTTAATTGGTGGAAGATCATATGTTCAGATCCTTTATGCATATTATTACCCCACTGAATATGAACATGAATATGCTTTGTGAGTAGTTACGTTTGTTCCTGAGGACAAGGGAGAAGTCTTGCTATTAGTAGTCATGTGAATTTGGTATTCGTTCGATATTTTGATGAGATGTATGTTGTCTAGCCTCTAGTGGTGTCATGTGAACGTCGACTACATAACACTTCACCATTATTTGGGCCTAGAGGAAGGCATTGGAAAGTAATAAGTAGATGATGGGTTGCTAGAGTGACAGAAGCTTAAACCCTAGTTTATGTGTTGCTTCGTAAGGGGCTGATTTGGATCCATATGTTTCATGCTATGGTTAGGTTTACCTTAATACTTTTGTTGTAGTTGCGGATGCTTGCAATAGAGGTTAATCATAAGTGGGATGCTTGTTCAAGTAAGAACATCACCCAAGCACCGGTCCACCCACATATCAAATTATCAAAGTATCAAACGCGAATCATATGAACGTGATGAAAACTGGCTTGATGATATTCCCATGTGTCCTCGGGAGCGCTTTTCCTATTATAAGAGTTTGTCCAGGCTTGTCCTTTGCTACAAAAAGGATTGGGCCACCTTGCTGCACTTTATTTACTCTTGTTACTTGTTGCTCGTTACAATCTATCTTATCACAAAACTATCTGTTACCACTTATTTCAGTACTTGCAGAGAATACCTTGCTAAAAACCGCTTATCATTTCCTTCCGCTCCTCGTTGGGTTCGACACTCTTACTTATCAAAAGGACTACGATAGATCCCCTATACTTGTGGGTCATCACCGTTCTGCTATTGGATATACTCTCGATGATCTTAAGGGGATTAGTCCCACTCTATTCCAACACAAAATAAATTTGGAGAAAGATGCCAAACCATTTATTGATCACCAATGATGGCTAAATCCGAAGATGAAAGAAGTGGTAAGAAAGGAAATATTAAAGCTCCTTGAGGCGGGTATAATTTATCCCGTTGCTGATAGTCAGTGGGTAAGTCCTTTCCATTGTGTCCCCAAGAAGGGAGGTATTACTGTCGTCCCTAATGATAAAGATGAACTGATCCCACAAAGAATTATTACAGGTTATAGGATGGTAATTGATTTTCACAAATTAAATAAGGCTACTAGAAAAGATCATTACCCCTTACCTTTTATTGATCAAAGGCTAGAAAGATTATCCAAACATACACATTTTTGCTTTCTAGATGGTTACTCAGGTTTCTCTCAAATACCTGTGTCAGCTGATGATCAAGCAAAGACCACTTTTACTTGCCCTTTCGGTACTTTTGCTTATAGACGTATGCCATTTGGTTTATTTAATGCACCCGCTACCTTTCAAAGATGCATGATGGCTATATTCTCTAACTTTTGTGAAAAGATATGTGAGGTTTTCATGGACGATTTCTCCGTTTATGGATCCTATTTTGATGATTGCTTGAGCAACCTTGATCGAGTTTTGCAAAGATGCGAAGAATCTAATCTTGTCTTGAACTGGGAGAAGTGCCACTTTATGGTTAATGAAGGCATTGTCTTGGGGCATAAAATTTTTGAAAGAGGTATTGAAGTTGATACAGCTAAAATTGATGCTATTGAAAAGATGCCGTGTCCTAAGGAGATCAAAGGTATAAGAAGTTTCCTTGGTCATGACGATTTTTATAGGAGGTTCATTAAGGACTTCTCAAAAATTTCCCGGCCTCTGACTAATCTCTTAAAAAAAGATATACCTTTTGTCTTTGATGATGATTGTGTAGAAGCATTTGAAATACTTAAGAAAGCATTAATTTTTGCACCTATCGTTCAGCCACCTGATTGGAATTTACCCTTTGAAATCATGTGTGATGCTAGTGATTATGCTGTAGGTGTTGTTCTAAGGCAAAGAGTTGATAAGAAATTAAGTGTCATTCAATATGCTAGTAAAACTCTAGACAATGCCCAGTGAAATTATGCTACTACTGAAAAAGAATTCTTGGCAGTTGTATTTGCTTGTGATAAGTTCAGACCTTATATTGTTGATTCTAAAGTAACTATTCACATTGATCATGCTGCTATTAAATATCTTATGGAAAAGAAAGATGCTAACCTAGACTTATTAGATGGGTTCTCTTGCTACAAGAATTTGATTTGCATATTATTGATAGAAAGGGAGCTGAGAACCCCGTTGCAGACAACTCGTCTAGGTTAGAAAATGTTCTTGATGACCCACTACCTATTGATGATAGCTTTCCTAATGAACAACTGAATGTCATAAATGCTTCTCGTACTGCTCCATGGTATGCTGATTATGCTAATTACATTGTTGCTAAATTTGTACCACCTAGTTTCACATACCAGCAAAAGAAAAAGTTTTTCTATGATTTAAGATATTACTTCCGGGATGATCCACATCTTTATAAATAAGGAGTAGATGGTGTTATTAGGCGTTGTGTACCTGAGCATGAACATGAACAGATCCTACGCAAGTGTCACTCCGAGGGTTATGGAGGACACCATGATAGAGATAGAACTGCACATAAGGTATTGCAATCCGGCTTTTATTGGCCTATGATGACCCACAAGTATAGGGGATCTATCATAGTCCTTTCGATAAGTAAGAGTGTCGAACCCAACAAGGAGCAGAAGGAAATGATGAGCGGTTTTCAGCAAGGTATTCTCTGCAAGTACTGAAATAAGTGGTAACAGATAGTTTTGTGATAAGATAAATTGTAACGAGCGACAAGTAACAAGAGTTAATAAATTGCAGCAAGGTGGCCCAATCCTTTTTGTAGCAAAGGACAAGCCTGGACAAACTCTTATAATAGGAAAAGCGCTCCTGAGGACACATGGGAATATCGTCAAGCTAGTTTTCATCACGTTCATATGATTCGCGTTCGGTACTTTGATAATTTGGTATGTGGGTGGACCGGTGCTTGGGTGTTGTTTTTACTTGAACAAGCATCCCACTTATGATTAACCTCTATTGCAAGCATCCGCAACTACAACAAAAGTATTAAGGTAAACCTAACCATAGCATGAAACATATGGATCCAAATCAGCCCCTTACGAAGCAACACATAAACTAGGGTTTAAGCTTCTGTCACTCTAGCAACCCATCATCTACTTATTACTTCCCAATGCCTTCCTCTAGGCCCAAATAATGGTGAAGTGTTATGTAGTCGACGTTCACATAACACCACTAGAGGCTAGACAACATACATCTCATCAAAATATCGAACGAATACCAAATTCACATGACTACTAATAGCAAGACTTCTCCCTTGTCCTCAGGAACAAACGTAACTACTCACAAAGCATATTCATGTTCATAATCAGAGGGGTAATAATATGCATAAAGGATCTGAACATATGATCTTCCACCAAATAAACCGACTAGCATCAACTACAAGGAGTAATCAACACTACTAGCAACCTACTAGCACCAATCCCGGACTTGGAGACAAGACTTGGATACAAGAGATGAACTAGGGTTTTGAGTGGAGATGGTGCTGGTGAAGACGTTGATGGAGATTGCCCTCTCCCGATGAGAGGATCGTTGGTGATGACGATGGTGATGATTTCCCCCTCTTGGAGGGAAGTGTCCTCGGCAGAATAGCTCTGCCGGAGCCCTAGATTGGTTCCGCCAAGGTTCCGCCTCGTGGCGGCGGAGTTTCGTCCCGAAAGGTTGCTTAATGTTTTTTTGTCATCGAAAGACTTCATATAGGAGAAGTTGGGCGTCGGAGAGCCACCAGGGGGCCCACGAGGTAGGGGCGCGCCCGGGGCGCCCCACCCTCGTGAGCGGTGTGGGCCCCTGGCCTTTATCTTTGGCGATGATTTTCTTTATTTATTTTAAGATATTTCGTGGAGTTTCAGGACTTTTGGAGTTGCGAGAATAGGTCTCCAATATTTGCTCCTTTTCCACCTGAAATTCCAAATTACCGCATTCTCCTCTTCATGTAAACCTTGTAAAATAACAGAGAATAGCCATAAGTATTGTGACATAATGTGAAATAACAGCCCATAATGCGATAAATATCGATATAAAAGCATGATGCAAAATGGACGTATCAACTCCCCCAAGCTTAGACCTCGCTTGTCCTCAAGCGAAAAGCCGATAACAATAAATATGTCCTGATGTTTAGAGGTAGAGGCGTCGATAAAAATAAAATACGGACATGAAGGCATCATGATTGTTCTCATAACAGCAACATATATAGATTTTGTCCTATGATTACTTATGTTCAAGTGATGATCTTTTCACAATGCGAAAGTATGAATCAGAAACCTTATTGAGCACCAACAAATTATAACCCCAGTTATTGAAGCAATTGCAATTTATCATAACATCGGAAAGTGTCTATGTTAGAGCTTAAAAGCAAGTCCACATACTCAACTATCACTTAGTCCTTCATAATTGCTAACACTCACGCAATACTTGTGGTTATGGAGTTTTAATCGGACACAGAGAAAGATAGGGGCTTATAGTTTTGCCCCACAACCTTTTACCTCAAGGGTAATGTCAACAATAATAATTCATGCTCCCCTACATCCAATTAGATACATATATCATGTTCTTTCCAACATGTTGGGCTTGCCAAAGGATAAAATGAAAAAGGGAAAGGTGGTGATCACCGTGACTCTTGCATAAGGTAGAGGATAATAATAAAAGATAGGCCCTTCGCAGAGGGAAGCAGAGGTTGCCATGCGCTTTTATGGTTGGATGCACAAAATCTCAATGCGAAAGAACGTCACTTTATATTTCCCCTTGTGATATGAACCTTTATTGTGCAGTCCTCGCTTTTATTTCTTCCATATCACAAGATCGTATAAAGCTTATTTCTCCCACACCAATCAATCATACATATTTACAGAGCAATTTTTATTGCTTTGCACCAATGACAACTTACTTGAAGGATCTTACTCAATCCATAGGTAGATATGGTGGACTCTCATGGCTAAACTGGTTTAAGGGTATTTGGAAGCACAAGTAGTATCTCTACTTGGTGCTGAGAATTTGGCTAGCATGAGGGGGAAACGCAAGCTCAACATGTTAGAGGATCCATGACAACATACTTTATCTCAGATATAAGAAAACATAACTCATCACGTTGTCTTCCTTGTCCAACATCAACTCTTTAGCATGTTATATTTTAATGAGTGCTCCCAATCATAAAAGATGTCAATGATAATATATCTATATGTGAAACCTCTCTTTCCTTATTACTTCCTATTAATTGCAACGATGACCAAAGCTATATTTGCCAACTCCCAACAACTTTTAATCATCATACTCTTTCTATGTGAAGTCATTACTCTCAATAAGATCAATATGAACTCTTTGTTTCTTTTTATTCTTTTTCTTCTTTCTTTTCTCTAATTCACCCAAGATCATGGCAAAATAATCAAGCCCTTGACTTAACACTTAACTTTATTATATATATATAGCTCACGGAGTCGATTACATAGAGGTATCATAAAGCAAAACTCAAAACTAGATCATGCCATAAACTTTATTCTACTAGATCAAGATACTACTAAAAGGATCGAACTAAGAATAACGGTAAAGATAGGAGTTGTGATGGTGATACGATACCGGGGCACCTCCCCCAAGCTTGGCAGTTGCCAAGGGGGAGTGCCCATACCCATGTGATTATGTCTCCTTCTTTGTCGGTGAAGGTGGAGGTGATGGATAGTCGCACATCTAGCGTAAGAGGCGCTCCAACTGGCGAATAATTCCCTTGAGTGCAACGATATGCTCCTTCAACAAAATATTTTCACTTGTGAGATACTTGTTTTGAGTACGAGCTAACTCAATCATCTTGAAAGCTTCGATTTCAGTTGGGGTAAGAAGGTTGTGATCAAGTTGAAGGATGTCTTCTGCTGCCGGGGTTTGGTTCTCCGTGGCCTTCTTGATCCCTTCATCCTTGTTGATCTCCATGGGTTCTTCCCTCTTCAGCTCTATCTTCATTAGCCAAGCATCTTTGTCGCTATTGTTAGAGGAGGGAGACGACATGATGCCTGGCCTTGACAACCCTGACAGAGAACAGCTCGAAACAAGAATAGAAGAGATTTGCGTGATACGAGAGTCAAAACCTTCGGGAGAATATATAATGAATTTTTGCCGACCAAAATAGGTATCATGCAAGAAAACAGAGTCCGGAGGGCACACGGGGTGCTCATGAGGTAGGGGGGCGCGCCCAGGGGGGTAGGGCGCGCCCACCACCCTCGTGTCCTGTCGTGGAATTGTCACGGCAGATGTCCTCTTGTAAGGACTTAGTCGTGAGGCCAACACATCTATGTGGTAGCTTGAGAGGGGTTGGGCGGAATCGAGAGACGCAAGGCGGATCATCACACAAGACGAGGATTTAGACAGCTTCGGGCCCCGGGAAACATCATCCGGAATAGCCCTACATGATGTTTGAGGCTAGGTCTCATTATGCTCATGGGGGAGCCGCCGCATAAGCTGGCTCCCCCTTTGTATCTAGCCCTAGATATTGTTTCTTGTTCCTTGTCCCTCCTGGGGAGCCCTGCCCCTCCTTATATAAGTTTAGAGGGGCGGTTTACATGTGGAGTCCAAATAGGATTAGGACTAGCCTATCTTCTACTACAAGCCGGATACAAGTCCGGGTCTTTATTCCTTGTAAGGAAGATATTCCTCACGCCTTTCCTCTTAAGCCGGCCTACCATAACGTAAGCCGGCCTTCTAGGCCTTGAGCCTCCTGGGCCCCCGGGTCTTGTCGCTCCTCTGATCCGCTTGCCAGGTCACCCATAAGTCGCCAGGATCGGGCGGGTCACTTTAGTGTGTAGTCCAGCCAGGGCGGGTCATTAGTGAGTCGCCAAGTCCGGCCGGGTTACACCACAGGGTATATCCCCGACATTAGCCCCCAAGTTTAGCTTGGATTTATCCATGGTAAACTTATGCTGCAAAATAAACACAAGAACAAATTTGACAGGTTGTGCTCCGGGTTAAGAATTCTTGTAAACCGGCACCTGAACAACCTTAAGTCCTTGCCATTTCCTTCTTCTAGAAAATCCGGGTCAATAGACCAGCTTCACAATCAATTTGATGATGTTGGTTTCTCACAGAAAAATATTGTGAAGAATAATCCACTTGAGTCGGCTTCCAAGGCGCCGGGTTAAATAATTTTGGTCTTCAAATACTCATCTGATATTCAGCCGGCTTGAAGATATAAAACTTGCCGGTTTATCATTACCAAAAACTGCCGGATTATAAAACAGACGATGCCGGGTCATAATTGTTGTTAACACCGGTTTATGTAATTGATCCTCCTGATTTGCTCAAAATTGATAATTTGAAGATTTTCTCCCTTATATCCATATGACCTGTAGCCCCCAAGTCTTGAGCAGAACAAAGTGATGGTCTAAGACTAGCTCCAATAAATGTTGCAACCTTGAAGAAATCCGGTTTATTCATCTCAATCATATAAACTGAATATTCCACATGTAGCCCCCAAGTGCGGGTTGTCATGCTTGCAAAGAACACAGGACTTGTAATTGCTTTATGCTCATGAAAATTTCAACCAGTGTAGCCCCCAAGGGCCGGGTCATTATGAAATAATGAGTAGGGACTTTGTAGATATAACCATGTAAATTTGAACAGCAATGTGTAGCCCCCAAGGGCCGGCTTAGTAAGATAATATTGAGCTGGGACTTTATATAGTCTCCACCATAGTGCTTGAACCCACGTCCACAAGGTTAAGAGCTTTGTACTCCACCAACTGAATAATGGACCGTTCAATATAATGGATTAATGCTTGTGTACCTTGAATTTTTGACAGGAGCAATTGGTAACCCCCAAGGGCCAACTCATTTAGAATGTGATGAGTCGGGTCTTCAATAAGTTGAGCAAAAATGACTTTGCATTAGCCCCCAAGTGCCGTGGTGCATCTTTGGCGGTGACATAGGACTTGCATATTTGATATAATCCCAATCTGAATAATATAGCCCCCGAGTGCCGGGTCGTAAGCCTGCAGCGACTCGGGACTATTCCTTCCATTGTAGAATAAATCATATCCATTGATAAAAATAATAGCCGTTGCACTAAAGCGACTTTGAAAACCTCAATCATAACACTGGTTATTGATAATCACAATAGAAATCTGGCCATGTTGGCTATTCGAGATTTGAATAATATACTCCGGTATGAAAACCTCATTCAATATCATCATGAAAATCCAGTCAGTCTTGGCTATTAAAGATTTGAATACCACATCGGTTGACAAGTAAATCCGGAGTTTAAATGCCTGGCGGCTCTTGGCCGATGACGACTTAATACGCCTCCATTGTAAGCCGGAATTTTTATAACCCGGCGGCTTATAGCCTTTGAGAAAATCAAGAATTGATAACCCTTTTGAAACACCAATTTCAATCTTTGATGATGGGCTTGAACTTGATCATTTATGTAAGCCATAGCTCTGTAAATCCTGCACAGAGTTTAAACAACATATGCCCTGGCGACTTTAAGTAAAAAGCCAGGGCGGGTAACCACCCAAATATAGTCTTATCCTGCACGCAAGTAGATCACAAGATCCATATGATCATTTGAATGATACCGCCAGTTTATGTGACCCGGACAGTGAAGTTGATAACTCAACTCTGTAAGAGTTGGCACATATGATATTTGTGACAACTCAAATATTTGTGATTGTATAAAAACAGATAAAATTTTTTAGGCTTCTGATTCGAATACGATAAGTAAACCGTTCCAAAGGGGTTAAGCTAAGATTCGAATACGATCATATAGCCCCCAGTGGCGTTGGCGTTGCCGATCAAAGTGGGTATCGACAGCTATGTTCTCTTTGGTTCGAATACGACCTATGTTTGAACAGGAAGCCCCCAAATGACCTTAAGAGTTGTTTAGCGACGCTGATTCGAATATGATCCACGTCGATTCCCAAAGGGGTTGAGCTATGATTCGGATACGATCAAGAAGCCCCCAAGTAGGTTCAGCAGTTTGCTAATCAAAAGGGTATCGACAGCTATGTTCTCTTTGGTTCGAATATGACCTATGTTTGAACAGGAAGCCCCCAAGTGACCATATAAGTCTTGGCATTGCACCGATCAAGAGGGTACTGATAGCTATGCCCGATGAGCAGGAAGCCCCCAAGTGACCATATAAGATAAGCCGTAAGGTAGGATACCCATGTTTGAACCGCGCATCATGGCAGCAAGTTCTTTTTGGCACCCTTTAATCTTTCTGAGAACTCGAACTTGCGAGAGATTAATTCTTTTTGAACTGGAACTTTAAACTGGATTTGAAAGCTTCAAAACTTTGTGAGAGATAAATTTACCTTGAACCAGAGTTGAGAGCTTCAAAGCTTTGTGGTAAATAAATTTCCCTTGAACCGGTTTTAAACTGGATATTAAGAGCTTCAGTTCTTTGTGGGAGAAAGATGTCTCTCGAGCCGGATTTTTAAACCAGAAGCATCATTGTGAGCCGGAATTTTTCTGACGGCCTTTTAAATTTTCATTGATATAGCAGTAATCTCCGGGGCCGGGTTACTTTTCCCTCCAATGACCCGTAGTTCTTGAATGCATTGAAACCGACTAATTTTGCCGAGTCATACCATTGTAGCCCCCGAGTCTCAAGACGACTCGAGGAGTTGACTTGAGATTCTCCATATTTGACCAGAGCAGATTGTGTATATCATCGGCGTTGATAGCGCGATGTGAATCCGCAGAAGGTTGAGGTGACTGCGGCGGGTTGTAAATGATCCCTTATGAACCGTGTCAGCAACTCGGCCAATGGTTCCTTCCAACTGGCTGTTTGAAGTTAACCAAACCGTAGTGCGGCGACTTGTGCGCCTGCCCATTGAGCCACACAGTGCAGACGGCGGCTAATAATACATGATAATTTGCCTCCAATTTGTTGGAAGAAAACCGGGCTTCCCAAGTAGTGACTTGCTCATACTCAATAAACAACTCATGCAGACAGGTGCGGCCCGATGTGTTGATGTAGACCAGGCCACTAGAGACGGGCGGTAAAGACGACCGCAACATCTGAGGCGGCACAGACAGATAAACCGGCCGTGGCGTTGTAAGCTGGTGCGGACGGGCAAGTCAACCGCAGGCGCGGACGGGCGAGTCAACCGCAGGCGCGGTAAAACTGCTCGGACGGACATGTCAACCTCGTCGTGTTGATGTAAACTGGGCCGCAGAAGTAGCGACTTGCACATATTTTTGTTGAGCATTATGGCGGGTCAGATGCTGACTCATGATATCCATGTCATGACCATCACTCTTACAGTAAGTACTTGTCCTGCATCAAAAAATATCACAAGCCAAAGTAATTGCCCTTTCTTATGAGATTAATATGTAATAAAAATATACTGGATGGATTTCACCTGATATGTTAGGTCGAAAATTAAAAACCAATCACGGATGAGTCGCCCGTAGGAGCAGACGGATGAGTCGGCCGTGGCATTGTAAGCCGGCGCAAATGCGCAAGTCGTCCTCCTCGTTGTAAGTCGGCGCAGTCGCGTGAACCGGCCGCGAGAGCGGACGCACGAGTCGTCAGTGGCGTTGTAAGCCGGTGCGGACGAGAGAGTCGGCAATGGCGTTGGAAATGGCACGGATGCAGGCAAGTCGATCACGGGCACGGACAATGTGTCAGTCCCGTGTGTTGATGTAGCGGGGGTGGCAACTTGCGCAGGACGAGCGCTAGTGCCAAAATAATATTTGCTCACGCCCCTTTTGCGACACCTTTTGTAAGGAATAATGGTCCTGCGAAAAAATACCACAGACCAGAGTAATTGTTTTGAAATAAAATACGTACTGATAAAATACTTAGAAGAATAGCACCTGATGTTTGTCAGATGAGTGCAGACTTTGATAATGTGCAGCATGGACAAATAATAGATGAAATTCTGCTCTGCGAATGTCATAGCACTTGTAGTATTGTACCAGGCCTCCACACGTGGTAGCAGTCCACCAATAGTTAATCAAAAGGTCTTGACGTAATTGATCTACCAGTGTACTTTGCTTCTGGTCTTTGGGATTTAATCCAGCATTTTGACCGCCATCAACCTGTTGTAAACATAATAGTAGTATTTGCCCACAGCAGGGGCGCCTTGGCAAGCGGAGACGAGTCTTGGCAGAAGAAACAGCAGGAGCGGCCGCGCATGGCATCTCAAGGTGGAAACCGGATCAGGCTCAGCGTGCTATAGCAGAGGACAGCCTGGGCGGCGGCGACTTGAAGCTCGGGCAAGGCAAGAACGAGTCCCTGGCGGCTCAAGGCAAGAAGTACGCGACGGCAACGGCGACTTGGCAGTGCGGCAGTGCGGCGATTCACCTGCTGCTGTTAAAACGAGCGGCAGTTTAGCACTGATGTGGTTGCCGCAGCAGGGGAAGCCGGCCATGGCTACGCGCGAAGGCAGACGACGGCTCACGGCGGTGGAGTGACCCAGAGGCGCGCCAGCCACAGCGGCTCGATGCAACGGGGAAGACCGTGGTGATGGTGAGGCGGCGATGGCCGGTGAGGCCGCCCGTGCCTAAGCAGGCGATGGGCTGCTCGCGCCGGGGCGGCTCAGTGGCTCGGCAACTGGCAGTTCGAACGACGGGGCGCGACGGCGGCGACCGGCCCAGAGGTGATGGGTGGTCGTGGCGGGTCGGAGAAAGCGATGGCACGGCCGGCTTCGGCGTGGTTGGAACGAGGGAGGCCCCTGGTTCAGTGGCGGCGACTCAGGGCCAGCAGAGCGGCGCATCCGACGAAGACGGCTAGCGGAGCGAGCCGCGGCGACGGGTTGAATCAGGTCACAAGAAATCAACTCCCATCGCGACTCAGTAAACAGGCATGAAGGCGCTGCGGCGACTCTGGCGGAGGATCGAATCCACGTCCGCTTTCCGTGTCGTGGCCGGCTTAATCAACTCTTGTCCGTGTCCTCCTTCTAGTCGTGGTTGGTTTGACTCTTTTTTTTGACTTGGTTGTTTCTCAGATCCGACTCGTACTAGCAATACTTGATAGCTTTGTTTGTACGACCATAGGAAACGGGGATCAAACTCTGTAGCTTGACATGATGAGTTACCAATACTTGATAATTTGGTATGGGCTATCTGACTAGCTCCGTCTCCATGCGGACGGGTTGATGATTCTGATGGATTTGATGTGTGCGCTTTCAGCGGCGTTGCTTCTGATTGTCCATCCGTCCTGGCGCAAAGACGGCCATAGCAGAGGAGAGCAGCCGCGGGTTAAGACCAACAGAAACAGCTCCGCTCGAGGTAGAGGTGACACGAGCAATCGTCGCACGGAGTCCATGACCCGGAGGCATGGCCGAGGCGACCCGGAGCAAAGCTGGCCGAGGGGGCAACTCGAGGCCGTGGACGCCGAGTCAGGAGGCTTGGGGACGCCGAGTCATCAATCTTTCATGCCGGCTCTTGTTGATCCGGCGAGTCATATCTTCGCGATCCTTAAAAGAGATTCCTTCAAGAACTTAACACCACCGTGCGCAGGCCCCACGGTGGGCGCCAACTGTCGTGGAATTGTCACGGCAGATGTCCTCTTGCAAGGACTTAGTCGTGAGGCCAACGCATCTATGTGGTAGCTTGAGAGGGGTTTGGCGGAATCGAGAGACGCGAGGCGGATCATCACACAAGACGAGGATTTAGACAGCTTCGGGCCCCGGGAAACATCATCCGGAATAGCCCTACATGCTGTTTGAGGCTAGGTCTCATTATGCTCATGGGGGAGCCGCCGCATAAGCCGGCTCCCCCTTTGTATCTAGCCCTAGATATTGTTTCTTGTTCCTTGTCCCTCCTGGGGAGCCCTGCCCCTCCTTATATAAGTTTAGAGGGCCGGGTTACATGTGGAGTCCAAATAGGATTAGGACTAGCCTATCTTCTACTACAAGCTGGATACATGTCCGGGTCTTGATTCCTTGTAAGGAAGATATTCCTCACGCCTTTCCTCTTAAGCCGGCCTACCATAACGTAAGCCGGCCTTCTGGGCCTTGAGCCTCCTGAGCCCCCGGGTCTTTTCGCTCCTCTGATCCGCTTGCCAGGTCACCCATAAGTCGCCAGGATCGGGCGGGTCACTTTAGTGTGTAGTCCAGCCAGGGCGGGTCATTAGTGAGTCGCCAAGTCCGGCCGGGTTACACCGCGGGGTATATCCCCGACATGTCCTTCCCGGACTACTACTTATTTTTCTATTTTCCTAAATATTCCAAAACGGAGAAATATTGCCTTAGAAATTGTTTTGAAGTCGGTTTACTTACCGTACCACATACCTATTCCTTTTTGGAGTCTGAAGTGGTCTGGAAAGTGTCCCTTATGTATTCCTCCGGGGTTACGGTTTCAATAATATTGGTTTCAACATTTATGGGATTACCTGAGATATAATGTTTGATCCTTTAACCGTTTACCACCTTTGGATTTGTGCCTTCGAAGTTGTTGATTTTTATGGCACCGGAACGATAGACCTCCTCGATAACGTAGGGACCTTCCCATTTAGAGAGAAGTTTTCCTGCAAAGAATCTTAAACGAGAGTTGTATAGCAATACATAATCACCTACATTAAACTCACGCTTTTGTATCCTTTTGTCATGCCATCTTTTAAAATTTTCTTTAAACAACTTGGAATTTTCATAAGCTTGGGTTCTCCATTCATCAAGTGAGCTAATATCAAATAACCTCTTCTCACCGGCAAGTTTGAAATCATAGTTGAGCTCTTTAATAGCCCAATATGCCTTATGTTCTAGTTCGAGAGGTAAGTGACATGCTTTTCCATAAACCATTTTATACGGAGACATACCCATAGGATTCTTATATGCAGTTCTATAGGCCCATAATGCATCATCAAGTTTCTTGGACCAATTCTTTCTAGACCTATTAACAGTCTTTTGCAAAATTAATTTGAGATCTCTATTGCTCAATTCTACTTGACCACTAGACTGCGGGTGATAAGGAGATGCAATTCTATGGTTAACATCATATTTAGCAAGCATTTTACGGAAAGCACCATCAATAAAGTGTGAATGACCATCAGTCATTAAATATCTAGGGACTCCAAACCACGGAAAAATAACTTCCTTAAGCATTTTAATATAAGTGTTATGATCAGCACTACTAGTTGGAATAGCTTCTACCCACTTAGTAACGTAATCAACAACAACCAAAATATGTGTATATCCATTATAGGCAGGAAAAGGTCCCATATAATCAAAGCCCCAAACATCAAATGGTTCAATAACAAGTGAATAGTTCATAGGCATTTCTTGACGCCTACTAATATTACCAATTCTTTGACATTCATCGCAAGACAAAACAAACTTACGGGCATCCTTGAAGAGAGTGGGCCAATAAAAACCGGATTGCAATACCTTATGTGCAGTTTTATCTCCAGCGTGGTGTCCTCCATAAGCTTCGGAGTGACACTTGCGTAGGATTTGTTCCTGTTCATGCTCAGGCACACAACGTCTAATAACACCATCTACTCTTTTATAAAGATGTGGGTCATCCCAAAAGTAATGTCGCAAATCATAGAAAAACTTTTTCTTTTGTTGGTATGTGAAGCTAGGTGGTATAAATTTAGCAACAATATGATTAGCATAATCAGCATACCATGGAGTGCTACGAGAAGTGCTTATGAAATTTAATTGTTAATCAGGAAAGCTATCATCAATAGGTAGTGGGTCATCAAGAACATTCTCTAACCTAGATAAGTTATCTGCAACGGGGTTCTCAGCTCCCTTTCTATCAACAATATGCAAATCAAATTCTTGCAGCAAGAGAACCCATCTAATAAGTCTAGGTTTTGCATCTTTCTTTTCCATAAGATATTTAATAGCAGCATGATCAGTGTGGATAGTTACTTTAGAATCAACAATATAGGGTCTGAATTTATCACAAGCAAATACAACTGCTAAAAGTTCCTTTTCGATAGTAGCATAATTTCTTTGAGCATTGTCTAGAGTCTTACTAGCATAATGGATAACATTTAATTTCTTATCAACTCTTTCCCCTAGAACAACACCTACAGCATAATCACTAGCATCACACATAATTTCAAAGGGTAAATCCCAATCAGGTGGCTGAACAACAGGTGCAGAGACTAATGCTTTCTTAAGTATTTCAAATGCTTCTACACAATCATCATCAAAGACAAATGGTACATCTTTTTGTAATAAATTAGTCAGAGGCCGAGAAATTTTTGAGAAGTCCTTAATGAACCTCCTATAAAATCCGGCGTGACCAAGGAAACTTCTTATACCTTTGATGTCCTTGGGACATGGCATCTTTTCAATAGCATAATCCTTGGCTTTATCAACTTCAATACCTCTTTCAGAAACTTTGTGCCCCAAGACAATACCTTCATTAACCATAAAGTGGCACTTTTCCCAATTCAAGAAAAGATTAGTTTCTTCACATCTCTGCAAAACTTCGATCAAGATTGTCAAAGCAATCATCAAAAGAGGAACCATAGACGGAAAAATCGTCCATGAAAACCTCACAAATTTTTTCACAAAAATCAGAGAATATAGCCATCATGCATCTTTGAAAGGTAGCAGGTGCATTACATAAACCAAAAGGCATACGTCTATAAGCAAAAGTACCAAAAGGGCAAGTAAAAGTAGTCTTTGATTGATCTTTAGCCGACACAGGTATTTGAGAGAAACCAGAATAACCATCTAGAAAGCAATAATGTGTATGTTTGCATAACCTTTCTAGCATTTGATCAATAAAAGGTAAGGGGTAATGATCTTTCTTAGTAGCATTATTTAATTTGCGGAAATCAATTACCATCCAATAACCTGTGATAATTCTTTGCGGGATCAATTCATCTTTATAATTAGGGACAACAGTAATACCTCCCTTCTTAGGGACACAATGGACAGGACTTGCCCACTGACTATCAGCAACGGGATAAATTATACCTGCCTCCAGAAGCTTGAGTATTTCTTTTCTTACCACTTCCTTCATTTTAGGATTCAAACGTCGTTGAGGATCACGAACTGGTTTGGCATCCGCTTCCAAATTTATTTTATGTTGACATAGAGTGGGACTAATGCCCTTAAGATCATCAAGATTATATCCAATAGCGGCACAGTGCTTCTTCAGAGTTTTCAATAATCTTTCTTCTTCATGCTCTGAAAGGTTAGCACTAATAATAACAGGATATATTTTCTTTTCATCAAGATAAGCATATTTAAGATTATCAGGCAACGGTTTAAGCTCAAACACGGGATCACCCTTGGGTGGAGGAGGATCCCCTAGGATTTCAACAGGCATATTATGTTGCAGAATAGGTTCCTGTTTAAAGAATACTTCATCTATGTCCCTTCTTTCATTCATGAACACATCATTTTCATGGTCTAGCAAATAGTGCTCTAAAGGATCACTAGGAGGTATAGCAATAGAAGCAAGACCGATACTATCATCCTTACTAGGCAATTGTTCTTCACGGTGTTGTTTACTAAATTTAGAGGAATTAAACTCATGAACCATATCATCCAAGCCAATAGTAACAACATTCTTTTTGCAGTTTATCTTAGCATTAACAGTATTCAAGAAGGGTCTACCAAATATTATGGGACAAAAGCTATCTTGTGGAGAACTGAGAACAAGAAAATCAGCAGGATATTTAGTTTTCCCACACAAGACTTCAACATCTCTAACAATTCCCATTGCAGATATAGTATCTCTATTGGCAAGTTTAATTGTAACATCAATATCTTCTAACTCAGCGGGTGAAATTTCATGCTTGATTTCTTTATACAAGTCATAAGGTATAACACTAGCACTAGCACCCATATCACATAAGCCATGATAACAATGATCTCCTATTTTAACAGAAATAACAGGCACGCCTACCACAGGTCTATGTTTATCTTTAGCACAAGGTTTAGCAATTCTAGCAGATTCACCACAGAATTGAATAACATGCCCATCAATATTATCAGACAAGATATCTTTAACAATAGCAATATTAGGTTCTACTTTGACTTGCTCAAGAGCTGTATAAGTTCTAATATTGCTTTTACGAACCACAGTTAAAGCTTTAGCATGATCCTTTATTCTAACAGGGAAGGGTGCTTTCTCAACATAAGAGGTAGGAACAATAGGATCATTATAAGTGACAGTCTTTTCTTCAACTTTAATAGGTGCAGCTACTTTTACTTCTATGGGAGGATGATATTTAAACCACTTCTCCTCGGGGAGATCAACATAAGTAGCAAAAGATTCACAGAAAGAAGCTACTATCTCAGAGTCAAGTCCATATTTAGTGCTAAACTTACGGAAAATGTCGGTATCCATAAAAGATTAAACACAATCAAATTTAGGTGTCATACCTGACTCCTTACCTTCGTCGAGGTCCCAATCTTCAGAGTTGCGTTTAATTCTATCCAATAAATTCCATCTGAATTCAATAGTCTTCATCATAAAAGAGCCAACACAAGAAGTATCGAGCATGGTGCGATTGTTATCAGAAAGCCGAGCATAAAAATTCTGAAGAATTGTCACTCTTGAGAGCTCATGATTGGGGCATGAATATAACATTGATTTAAGCCTCCCCCAAGCGCGATGCTTTCTCCTTTGCGAGGCCAAAAATTATATATATAATTGCGATCACGATGAACAAGATGCATAGGGTAATATTTTTTATGAAATTCCAATTTCAATCTTTTATAGTTCCATGATCTCGTATCATCACATAGCCTATACCATGTCAATGCGTCTCACTTCAAAGATAAAGGGAAGACCTTCTTCTTAACAACATCATCGGGTATACCTGCAAGCTTAAATAATCCACAAACTTCATCCACATAGAGTAGATGTTCATCGGGATGCTTTGTTCCATCTCCGTAAAAGTATTAGCTAGCAGTTTTCCATCATACCGAAGAAATTCAAAAGGAGTTTCATTTTCAATAGGTTCAGTAGGTTGAGGAGCAACTCTTTGCTCTCTTGGACGGGTGAACATACCCGAACAAGCCCCTCGAGAATTACTTTCCATAGTAACAAGTGACGATGCTTGTCAGACACTATATAAATTTTTCCTTACCAAATTCCACCTACCAAAGGCGCTACACTCCCCGGAAATGGCTCCAGAAAAGAGTCTTGATGACCCACAAGTATAGGGGATCTATCATATTCCTTTCGATAAGTAAGAGTGTCGAACCCAACAAGGAGCAGAAGGAAATGATAAGCGGTTTTCAGCAAGGTATTCTCTACAAGTACTGAAATAAGTGGCAACAAATAGTTTTGTGATAAGATAAATTGTAACGAGTGACAAGTAACAAGAGTAAATAAAGTGCAGCAAGGTGGCCCAATTCTTTTTGTAGCAAAGGACAAGCCTGGACAAACTCTTATAATAGGAAAAGCGCTCCCGAGGACACATGGGAATATCGTCAAGCTAGTTTTCATCACGTTCATATGACTCGCGTTCGGTACTTTGATAATTTGATATGTGGGTGGACCGGTGCTTGGGTGTTGTTCTTACTTGAACAAGCACCCCACTTATGATTAACCTCTATTGCAAGCATCCGCAACTACAACAAAAGTATTAAGGTAAACCTAACCATAGCATGAAACATATGGATCCAAATCAGCCCCTTACGAAGCAACGTATAAACTAGGGTTTAAGCTTCAGTCACTCTAGCAACCCATCATCTACTTATTACTTCCCAATGCCTTCCTCTAGGCCCAAATAATGGTGAAGTGTTATGTAGTCGACGTTCACATAACACCACTAGAGGCTAGACAACATACATCTCATCAAAATATCGAACGAATACCAAATTCACATGACTACTAATAGCAAGACTTCTCCCTTGTCCTCAGGAACAAACGTAACTACTCACATAGCATATTCATGTTCATAATCAGAGGGGTAATAATATGCATAAAGGATCTGAACATATGATCTTCCACCAAATAAACCAACTAGCATCAACTACAAGGAGTAATCAACACTACTAGCACCAATCCCGGACTTGGAGACAAGAATTGGATACAAGAGATGAACTAGGGTTTTGAGAGGAGATGGTGCTGGTGAAGATGTTGATGGAGATTGCCCTCTCCCGATGAGAGGAGCGTTGGTGATGACGATGGTGATGATTTCCCCCTCCCGGAGGGAAGTGTCCCCAGCAAAACAGCTCTGCCGGAGCCCTAGATTGTTTCCACCAAGGTTCCGCCTCGTGGCGGCGGAGTTTCATCCCGAAAGGTTGCTTAATGTTTTTTTGTCATTGAAAGACTTCATATAGGAGAAGATGGGCGTCGGAGAGCCACTAGGGGGGCCACGAGGTATGGGGGTGCGCCCTAGGGGGGGGGGGCGCCCCCACCCTCGTGAGCAGGGTGTGGGCCCCCTGGCCTTCATCTTTGGCGACGATTTTTCTTTATTTATTTTAAGATATTCCGTGGAGTTTCAGGACTTTTGGAGTTGCGTATAATAGGTCTCCAATATTTGCTCCTTTTCCAGCCCAGAATTCTAGCTGCCAGCATTCTCCCTCTTCAAAGATGCAAAATGGACGTATTGTGACATAATGTGAAATAACAGCCCATAATGCGATAAATATCGATATAAAAGCATGATGCAAAATGGACGTATCAACCTACTCTCTTCAAAGATGCCCGTAAGTTTGTCTTATCTTGTGATGAATGTCAAAGAATTGGTAATATTAGTAGATGTCAAGAAATGCCTATGAATTATTCACTTGTAATTGAACCATTTTATGTTTGGGGCTATGATTATATGGGACCGTTTCCTGCCTCTAATGGATATACACATATTTCAGTTTCTGTTGATTACAATACTAAGTGGGTAGAAGCTATTCCAACTAGTAGTGATGATCATAACACCTCTATTAAGATGCTTAAAGAAGTTATTTTTCCGAGGTTTGGAGTCCCTAGATATTTAATGACTAATGATGTTTCACATTTCATTCATGGTTCTTTTCGTAAGATGCTTGCTAAGTATGACGTTAATCATAGAATTGTATCTCCATATCACCCATAGTCTAGCGGTCAAGTAGAATTGAGTAATAGAGATCTCAAGTTAATTTTGTAAAAGACTATTAATAGATCTAGAAAAAATGGTCCAAGAAACTTGATGATGCATTATGGGCCTATAGAACTGCATATAAAAATCCTATGGGTATGTCTCCGTATAAAATGGTTTATGGAAAAGCATGTCACTTACCTCTTGAACTAGAACGTAAGGCATATTGGGCTATTAAAGAGCTCAATTATGATTTCAAACTTGCCGGTGAGAAGAGGTTATTTGACATTAGCTCACTTGATGAATGGAGAACCCAAGCCTATGAGAATGCCAAGTTGTTTAAAGAAAAAGTTAAAAGATGGCATGACAAAAGGATACAAAAACGTGAGTTTAATGTAGGTGATTATGTGTTGCTATACACTACTAGGGAAAACCCTAGTAGTAGCGCGGGTTTAATGCCCACTAGTAGCACGGGCAGCCGCGCTACCAATAAGGCGCTACAGCTATTACTTAGCAGTAGCGCGTGCGACAAGCGCTACTGCTAAGACACATAGCGGCAGCGCTTGTTATGTCCCGCGCTGCTGCTAGTCTAGCTAGTTGTAGCGTGTTTACTATCCATCGCTACCAGTACTCTTTTTTTCATTTTTAGTGTATTTATACGCCGTTATGCAAATTTTGGTACAATACCAATTATGAGGTTTATATCATTATGTCCATAATAGTGTGTCAAATGAAGGTGGAGTAGGTTCAAGTGGAGGCAATATGTGGTGCATGTCAAAAGTATACTACTAATCAAAACTTGATCTAGTTTGGACTAGTAGTACTTTCGATGTGCACCACATGTTGCCTCCACTTGAATCTAATCCGCCAGCATAAGCTATTTAATCATCATCATAGTCATTACCACCAACAGTATTTATTTAATCACCATAGTCATAGTGTAGCACATCATCATCTTCAAACCCATTCAAGCTAGCTAATCACCACCAACACTAGATGCGGTAGCTATCTAATCACCACCAACACTAGCAAATAATCATCATCATAGTCATTACCACCAACAATAGCTATTTAATCATCATACTCATAGCGTAGCACATCATCATCTTCAAACTTATTTCTAGCTAGCAAATAACTCCTGTTGCTCTCTCTCGGGTAAAATAACATAAAACATGTGTAGCTCTCCTCCTTCATCAAGTTGGAGCATGCAGATGAACCTGTCTTCTAATCGTGGTCTGCGTTTGTCATTGCTGCCCCCTAGTACTTCTCTGCGCTCCTCCATCACAAATTTGGTCCTGTCTTTCACTTTTAAGACTTCCTTGCTCTTAGAAATCCTGAATGCACTAAAGTGCATTGTAGGATATCTTGGTCGTAAGCTAACAATACTCATGGTACCATTAGTCTCGATCCCATGAGGCACAACATTCATCGGGAGTCCCTGTTGAAGAACCTCGTATAGTAACATACTTAGCAATGAAGTTTAGCTTAAAAAATAATGTATGCAAAAGATGCACTGAGGACAAATAGTAAAAATCTTACCGTCTTTCCTAAATAGATGTGACCATAGTTCATTACAAACACTATTGGTCGCACGTTTTCAGTACTAACATTTCTAAGTGCAGGAATAAAATTTGTCTTGACAGTATCAAGATCCTCAAGCCATGAAACATAATGACTTAGCTCCTCGCAGTTTAGTTCAGCCCCGGGACAGTAGTAGGTCCTGTCTACCAAGCGCTGGACATGTTTGCTTGAACCAAAATAAGCTGACAATAGAAATTAGTTGTCAACTATTTTTGAATAAACAATATCAAAGGCATAAATATGGTTGAGAAACTCACATAATGGTATAACTGGAGGCGACTGCACATCGACCCAGATGTCGGTATTACCTTCAATATCATCTTCCAGACGAATATCAAAGGTGATAACCATATCAGGCTCAAATGCATAAGTCTTAGTGCTCGCCAAGTTTTGCATCCAAAATAGGTGTAGTCGTCTGTGTTGTATAATTTTGCGTGGAAAATACATGCTCGGTCTTCAAGTAAACTTTCTTTACCTCCATAGTACGACTGAAACCTATCTTATCCAAGACAAAAACTCTTGCATGGCAGGGGATGCGCTAGTAGAATAGTAAAAAAAATTAAATTATAAGTTGAACGAAATGAAGCAGAAGTCATGCTTAATTAGGAAAAAACACTTGTCGTTGTGACTTACTATATCCACTTTGAAGTTCATGTCCAACTTGATGCTGAAGCGCCAATTGTCGGTGTACAAAAGTAGGGGCTCTCCTTTCGACCCCTTTACTTGTGCATGGGCAGTCAGAGCCGCTCGCCATGACCACTCATAACATGGCAGGGAAGGGAAGCCGGAGGGAAGCCGAAGGCACAAGACAAATAAAGCAACGACAAGGACCAAGGCCAGAAGGATTGGATGGGCGAAGCAAGTTTCCTCGGCAAGGACCCTTGCCGGGGCAGCCTCAGCGGCCCCGGCAAGACCCTTGCCGGGGCAGCTTGCCCATGCCAGTCGAGTGAGCCACCCTTGAGCCCACCAACGCTCAACGAACGCATTGGGACAGGGCTCGGGAGGCACCTCCGTGGTGGCATGCAGATCTTTGTGAAGACAAAGAATAGTCAAGATCAAGTGAGGATAGGAAGGCAATCATCCTCACCGAAGAAACCCACAAGACCCCCGGCGAGATCCTTGCGGGAGACGCCCGCGCGCCACGGCAAGGCCCTTGCCGGGCCACCCGGCAAGGCCCTCGCCAAGCGCGCTAGTAGGGCCACTGCCAGGTCCGCACCAGCCAAGTCTCCACCGTCGTTCGCATGCGGCTGCCGACCCAACCAGCTGGGCAGGCATCTGCGTGGCAACATGCAACCCTTCATGGAGGCTCCACCACCGCGCCACCTCAGCTGCCTGCCTGCCTACATGGCACCGCATGCATCGATGGCCAGGGCGCGTGTCGAAGCGAGGAGGAGCGGCGACGGACGGGACGGGCCTCGCTCCCGCCCCCGATAAAGCAAGAGGACACCTAAGCAATGCACTAAATGCATCTTGTCCAGTAATACGAGGGATAACCTCGCGGCACTGTACCCTTTCCACCTCCTGCTTGCCACTGTGGTGACCCTTTTTTCTATAAAAGGAGGCCCGAGGCGACTAGGAGAGGGATTCGGCTTTTTGGAGCTCGTTACACCCCGTAGCTAGCTCAAGAACTCAGAATACATCCACCAAAGCAGAACTAGGGTTTTACGCATCCTCGCGGCCCGAACCTGGATAAATGAACCGCGTACTCTCTGTCAGATCCGCTCTTCTCTCAACCCCGTGCCCCGCAACCGCAGTAGGGATCCTTGTGATCCCATAGGTGTCGTTCCCACCGACATCTTTGGCGTGCCAGGTAGGGGGCGCATTTGTGAGAATTGGCTTTAACAGGTAGTCTGACATTTTCTTAATCGCCATGGCGCCCAAGAAGAAGATGACGGTGGCGGTCGGCTCGTCGGTAGCTGAACGGCCTGTCCCGATGCGGGCGAGCAGCCGACCGATCGCAGAGAGGACCAGGGGCGTGGATCGCGAGCACCAACACCACCCTAGCAGCCGGAGCTTGGAAGGCGGTGATGTTCGTGTGCCTGGCAACGGGCCGCACATTGCCAAATCCAAAGATGGAGCCAGGCCCTCCGCAGGCGGCGCGGGGCCCTCCAAAGGCGCCGTCGCACCACCCAAAGGCGATGCGGTGGCCTCGAAGACACCCACGCCGGCGCCCACAACACGCTCCTCTCAGGCCGCGCGCGACGAATGGCGTCATCATGCTGAAGATCCTGGGTGCCGCCACGAGAAGACTCCCGAACGTCACTCACGGGACGCCGAAGACCCGTCCGCTCGCCGAGGCACTGGCGAAAACGGCATGCGACCGCGAGACCATGATAGAGCTCCTTCTAACGTGGTTAGTAGTCGAAGCGCATCGCGGTCCGTGCAGGTTTCTCCACCGCCGACACCAGCAGAGGCCCTAGCGCGCGCAGTTGCTCCTCGACTTCCCTCCCGCTGCGGGGAAGCTCGACCAATGGAGTGCCACCATCCAGAGCCTTGTTGCCATCGCCAACAAAGGTGAACCAAGGCCGACGCTCCGGAGGAACACCACACGCTGGTGGCGGGAGGACTGGTGGCGCTGCGGCCACGATACGCTCTCCTCCCCGCCAATTGCCACGGACGTTGACCCGTCGCAACGACATGTGTGACGACATCTCCGTAGCGTCTTCCGACCCACGGACCCGCTACGACCAACGCCAAGTTCTTCGGGAGCGAGCCCATGAAGACGCTCGAACCACCATTGAGTGCCGGCGCGAAACACGCCACCAGTCAGACAGGTGAGCAGGGCCTGCTGTGAACCACCCGGCTCCGGTAAGCCCTGAAGGTTTACCTTACGGGGTAGGCTGCCCGGCTTTTACCCGTGAGTTAAGGCAGTTCCAGTGGCCCACTCACCGTACCTTCAAGCCTGACGTTGGCGAGAAGTACAACAGCAAGACCCACCCGTCGGAGTTCCTCAACATCTACACCATCGCGATGCAAGCCGCCAGAGCCCGCGACTATAAGGTGCTTGCGAATTACTTTCCATTGGCCCTTAAGCCCAACGCCATGTCATGGTTGATGCACTTGCCAGTAGATTCTATTTCTTCTTGGTCGGATTTGTGCCATGAGTTTGTTGGCGCCTTTACGGGAGGTCATCAAGCTCATGGCCAAGCAAGCGACTTGCATGTCATTCCCGAGAAGGAAGGTGAGAGTCTGCGCAAGTACATACGAGATATTCAGCGGGTACAATACAATATCCCGGATGTTCATCCTGCCGCCATCATCTGCGCGTTCCATCGAGCGTCGCGCAACCGCAAAAATCTTGCGAGGAGCTGGCGATGAACAAGGTGAAGGATGTGGCGAAACTCTACATTCTTGCCGATAGATGTGCCCGGGATGAAGAGGGAAGGAAGTACCTCGACGAAGATGCTGGCGTGGAAACCGACACTTTGGACGAGGATGCTGCCGCCCCGGTGAAGAAAAGCCGGCGCCGTAACAGGAAGCGTAAGGGTAAAGCTGTGCTTGCCGTCGAGGGATCTGATGACGCCGGCACCGCCAAGAAAACAAGGGCAGACGACCCCGGCAAGGAGATTGCCGGGTGCATCGCCTGCCAGGCCTTGGCGGCTACCGAGAAGCCAGGGAACTCCGACAAGCAATACTGCAAGATCCATCGCACCAAGGGCCATGACCTCCAGAACTGCTGATAGGTTGAGCTGCTCGCCGAGACGCAAAAGGCTGAATATGAAAGGTGGGATAAGGAGAAGGGCCAGGATGGTGCCGAGGGGTTCGGCAAGAAGCGTGATGGCCAAGCAAGCCGCCACGGTAAAGATAAACAGCAAGAGAGGCCCGCCCGGGGCTGTGACAAGAAGCAGGAAGACGATGATCATGACGAGGACGACGAGTTCGGCGACCACGAGTTTCAGAAAGCCACAGAGGCCATGTGCGTCGATGGTGGCGCCTCGCTGCATTTATCCCACCGCCAACTCAAGCAGTGGGCGCGTGAGATTACAGCGGTGGAGCCATCGTTCGACGCACGGAAGCCGCTGAAATGGTCCAGCACGCCCATCATCTTCGACACCGAGGACCACCCTGACCGCGCCACTGCGGTCGGGTGCTTGCCGTTGTTGGTTTCACCAACAATCCGCAACCTCAAGGTGACAAAGATGTTGGTCGATGGCGGGGCCGGCCTGAACTTGATCTCGCCTGTTGTGGTCAAAAGGCTGCAGATCCCCGATGGGGACCTCGAGGAGACGGGTACGTTCCAAGGGGTTAACCCGGGGAGGAGCCAGCCAAAGGGAAATATCCCGCTGCCCGTGACATTCGGAGGCGAGCTGAACCACAGGACAAAGAGATCCCCTTGCCTTACAACGGGATCCTCGGCCGCCCAGCACTGGCTAAGTTTATGGCGGCTTCACACTACGCCTACAACATGCTGAAGATGCCCGGGCCGATGAACATCATCACCGTCCCCTCCGACAAGAAAGATGCGTTCATCTGCGCCGACCAACTCTACCGGGAAGCAGTTGCAGCAGCTGCCGCTAAGTTACCTGCTCCAGCCGACGGAGCCCCGGGGGCGGGGGGGAGAAGACCGGCGAGACTCCTAGCACCCACTCCGGCAAGCGCACCTCTTCAGGATGTTGCGCTCCCGTTGAGGATGTGCCAGAGAGCTCCGCCGGCAAGAGCAAGAAGTCCAAAGCCACGCCACCAGAGACCAAGAAGGTGCCCGTCAAGGCGGATGGTTCGGGAGGAGTTTTTACCATAAGCTGAAGGAAATATGCCCTAGAGGCAATAATAAAGTTATTATTTATTTCCTCATATCATGATACAAGTTTATTATTCATGCTAGAATTGTATTAACCGGAAGCATGATATATGTGTGAATACATAGACAAACTTAAATGTCACTAGTATGCCTCTACTTGACTAGCTCATTAATCAAAGATGGTTATGTTTCCTAACCATAGACATGTGTTGTCATTTGATTAACGGGATCACATCATTAGGAGAATGATGTGATTGACTTGACCCATTCCGTTAGCTTAGCACTTGATCGTTTAGTATATTGCTATTGCTTTCTTCATGACTTATACAAGTTCCTATAACTATGAGATTATGCAACTCCCGTTTACCGGAGGAACACTTTGTGTGCTGCCAAACGTCACAACATAACTGGATGATTATAAAGGAGCTCTATAGGTGTCTCCAAAGGTACATGTTGAGTTGGCGTATTTCGAGATTAGGTTTTGTCACCCGATTGCCGGAGAGGTATCTCTGGCCCTCTCGGTAATGCACATCACTATAAGCCTTGCAAGCAATGTAGCTAATGAGTTAGTTACAGAATGATGCATTACATAACGAGTAAAGAGACTTGCCGGTAACGAGATTGAACTAGGTATTGAGATACCGACGATCAAATCTCGGGCAAGTAACATACCGATGACAAAGGGAACAACATATGTGTTATGCGGTTTGACCGATAAAGATCTTCATAGAATATGTAGGGGCCAATATGAGCATCCAGGTTCCGCTATTGGTTATTGACCGGAAACAGTTCTAGGTCATGTCTACATAGTTCTCGAACCCGTAGGATCCGCACGCTTAAGGTTTCGATGATAGTTATATTATGAGTTTATGAGTTTTGATGTACCGAAGTTTGTTCGGAGTCCCGAATGTGATTACGGACATGACGAGGAGTCTCGAAATGGTCGAGACATGAAGATTGATATACTGGAAGCCTATATTTGGATATCGGAAGTGTTTCGGGTGAAATTGGGATTTTACGGAGTACCGGGAGGTTACCGGAACCCCCCGGGGGCTTAATGGGCCTACATGGGCCCTCGTGGAGAGGAAGAGAGGAGGAAAGGGCTGGGCCGCGCGCCCCTCCCCCCTAGTCCGAATAGGACAAGGAGAGGGGGCAGCGCACCCCCCCTCCTTTCCTTCCTCTCTCCCTCCTCCTTCCCCCCTTCTCCTATTCCAACTAGGAAAGAAGGGAGTCCTACTCCCGGTGGGAGTAGGACTCCCCTTGGCGCGCCCCTCCTTGGCCGGCTGCCCCCTCCCCCTTGGCGCCTTTATATACGGGGGCAAGGGGGAACCTCTAGGCACAACAATTGATCCTTGAGATCTCTTAGCCGTGTGTGGTGCCCCCTTCCACCATAATCCTCGATAATATTGTAGCGGTGCTTAGGCCAAGCCCTGCGACGGTAGAACATCAAGATCGTCACCATGCCGTCGTGCTGACGGAACTCTTCTCCGACATTCTGCTCGATCGGAGTCCAGGGATCGTCATCGAGCTGAACGTGTGCTAGAACTCGGAGGTGCCGTAGTTTCGGTGCTTGATCGGTCGGGGCGTGAAGACGTACGACTACATCAACCGCGTTGTTATAACGCTTCCGCTTTCGGTCTACGAGGGTACGTGGACAACACTCTCCCCTCTCATTGCTATGCATCACCATGATCTTGCGTGAGCGTAGGAAATTTTTTGAAATTACTACGTTCCTCAATAGTGGCTGTGCTCCGATCAGACGCGGTTTGCCTGCTCCGCTGCTGTGCTCCGATCCGTACTCCCGCACCATCGAACTTTCATCCAGGGTCTGTGACACATTTCGTCCCGGGCGTCAATCCTCAGCCGGAGTACTTATGTACTACAGGTAGTACCCGCCGGTGTGGCCATCTACGCCTCGTAACACACCGACGCCCAGCTGTGGTCCCCTCGCCACGGCCACGCGACCACCGGCCGTTCATCTCGAGCAGTGAGTCGCGAACCACGCCACCACCATGAGAATGACATGTGGGCCAGCGCATTTAAGGCCCGCATGTCATTGACTCATAGGCCGGGCACTAAGCCACTCAAGTTTGGTCCGTGGGCCGAGAGGGAAATGTAACTCTGCGGCAGGCCTTGTGGTGCTCCCCGATCTGAGCTCGTGCCAAAACTGGAATTTGTTTCTTATTACTACCAACTAGTACTAGTAAGGTACACGTGCATTGCACGCATGAGATTCTGGTGGTTTGTGCATTATGCTTCTACATGTGGAGTTTTCTGGATTCTAACATGTGGCAAAATCTGGTGGAATGTAAGGTTAGGCAAGTTTGATTAACTCAGGTGAGTGGTTGGTTCAAGCCACACCTTAGGCAAGCCACACTGGCCCCACATGACATACACACAAAAAATGTGGCAAGCTTCCCTTAGGCTTGCCAACTTGTGGCTCTCATTTTGAAGAACTTATTAATAACTTTGCCTGAGATTTGTTGTTGCAAAGTTAGTCATGAATTAAGTTCAACCATGGAGTCTTCTAGATTATACATGTGGCAGAATATGGTGGATGATATCCAATGGCCAGTAGTACTCGGATTTGCCATCTTTGTACCGTCGGATTGGCTTCATCCAACGACCAACTTTCAAAGTTTTTCACACACTATATAGGGGGTATAGATATAGATGTGCCGGTCCGTTGCAAAGGATCCAAAGTATATCTATTTAGTGGAGTGCACTCTAAACACATTATCTATTTATTTTTCTCTAACCTTCCGTAGCCATGAAACCAAGCCACATAAGCTTCATGGGTGCCCCCCACATCATATTATTCATACTACGTTGATTGAAAAAAAGATAAATCACCCAAAACAAGATCTTCCCGTTTTTTGTTCCTACGATGTTGTGCCGTGCACGTACCTACTAGTTTTATAGTGGTAGTACTAGTAATATAGTATTAGGAGTACAAACTTGGTAAGTACTAGTAGGAGTAGTACTAATGCGGAATGCTCCTACTCTATCAACGAGCCCGTCGACACAAAATTTCTTGGCTTCCGTGCTACAGCTAGATCTTCCCTTGTTTCTGCTTTTCCAACCCGGTGGCGGGCGGGTGTCGGTTTGCTCAATGGGCGGTCCCACATGAAAGTGAAAATGCTAGGCACAGGGGCGGAGTTACATGATGGCCAACACGTGCCCTGGCCCGCCCAACCTAGCAGGATTTTCGTAGTTGTACATCCAGTTTTGAGGCATGGAACGTCAACGCAAGGGTAATTTCTATAGCTCGCTAGATCGCACGCCTAACGTTTTGCTTCAAGCTCCGCCATTTGCTAGGCAACACGCCTTCCCTAAGCTATGTGTCGTGCCGGACGGGCCGTGTTGTACTCCCGATTCCTGGGCGTGTGGGGGTGCGACAAGAACGTGGCAGGCCTTTTCCTTTTACTAGCAATGTGCCCGTGCGTTGCGACGGATCCAAAGTAGTAGAATAGTAGTATTTGTTCACAAACTTGAAATAAATCACTATTGTTTTGATATACTCCTAATATATTACTCCCTCCGTACCTAAATATTTGTCTTTTTTGAGATTTCAAATGGACTATCACATACGGATTATATAGACATATTCTAGTGTTTCTAGCAAGATGCCCGCTGCGTTGCATGAAGTTGATGGAAAAGGTAAGCACAACTTATAAATTGACGGATGGAGTACTAGTTACGTTGATGCATATAATTAAGCAAAGGATCACGCATGTCGGTATTGATTGGAGCGAGAATGCAACAACACAATAAAATTAAGGCCACGATGATGAGATCGCGGTGGTGATTCTGAGAAGGCAAGAAGAAAGATGGATCCACAATCGACCTCCTCCTCCTCAACTTAGTGCGCGGGCCACCGACCAGCTGACTAAGGAGTGGCGGCTTTTGTGGCGAGGTCGAGGTGCTTCTCAACAAAGGCATCCAAGGCTTCCAGTCGATTGAGGAAGGCCAACGTCGTAGCGTCCTCACTGGCCTTGTAGATACCTATTTACGATTTGCTCGTGCGCGTGGATGTGAAGGTCGGCGAATTCTTGCGGGCGGGCGCCTCGCGGCGGCGCGACCTCAGTGGACATTCTTCGTGGCGTCGGCGGGCGATCGCACGACCACCGTGCTTGAAAGAGGTTCCGGCAATGGAGGCCGATTAGGGTGGCAGGCAATGAGGAGCCCGGGCGCGCGGGCTGGAGGAGTACAGCGATGTCGTCTGCGAGCTTCTTGAGGATGGTGAACTTGCTGCTGGTGGCAATGATCATATGGTTTAACTGAGAGTCGTAGTTGGCGTTGACGGCGGCCATCCACCAGCCGGTCTTCAACACCGTCTGGAGACAATCCTCGGCGCCATGCCGCAGGCCGGCGTCGTGGACCATCTGGCGCAGCCGCTGGCCGCTCACACGCATCGCCGCCATGGGTCTGGAGCGAGCTCTTTTGCGTTAAGTGTAGGTGCTTAGGAAAGTGCTTAGGTGCGTACGATGTGGTAGATGCATTGGAATGGAGGGCGGGAGCCTTTATATGAGGGCAATGAGGGCAAACTGCGTTGCATTCACATCGTGCAGCCTCTTTTCCCGGACCTCCTCCCATTACTTCCCTCATGCATTAATTTAAGGAGGATGCATTGGCCGTTCAACATATCGGGAACCGCTACTCCCTCCCTCGTCTGCATTAAAGGCGTATTGGGAAATGCGCCGCCCGCTGTCAAATCGAATACTCCCTCCGTCTAGGTGAGTATTAGGCTGCTCATAGTGGGAATAACATAGGTAGTAACATAGCGCATTTCGAGAAAATTCTGCTTATGTGGCAAGTGATTAATGAGAGGTGGTAACATAATATGTTACTGTAACATAGCGCTTTCCAAGACAAGATGAGTGAGGGAGTCCTGGATTAGGGGGTGTCCGGATGGCCGGACTCCTGGACTATGAAGATACAAGATTGAAGACTTCGTCCCGTGTCCGGATGGGACTTTCCTTGGCGTGGAAGGCAAGCTTGGCGATACGGATATGTAGATCTCCTCCCATTGTAACCGACTCTATGTAACCCTAGCCCTCTCCTGTGTCTATATAAACCGGAGGGTTTTAGTCCGTAGGACGAACAACAATCATACCATAGGCTAGCTTCTAGGGTTTAGCCTCTCTGATCTCGTGGTAGATCTACTCTTGTACTACTCATATCATCAATATTAATCAAGCAGGAGTAGGGTTTTAACTGCATCGAGAGGGCCCGAACCTGGGTAAAAACATCGTGTCCCTTGTCTCCTGTTACCATCCGCCTAGACGCACAGTTCGGGACCCCCTACCCGAGATCCACCGGTTTTGACACCGACATAGGTGCTTTCATTGAGAGTTCTGCTGTGCCGTTGCCATCAGAAAGGATGCCTCATCCCGTCTTTAAAGACGGCACTGTTGCTAAAGGAGCTTTGGCTATCAGCCAAACTCTCCGGCTAGGCGGTTTTCTTATGACCGCCTGTTCAGCCGCCGCGCCGATGATGACTTCTCGGGTCATCGAAAGCAATCTTCACGTCAACTCGGAACTCGCCGAGCAGTTAGATCCGATGGAGCTCTCTTTCTTAAATGAGCTCTTGAATCGCATCGCCGCCCTGGGAGTCGCTACAGACTACGATCAGATTGGGCCTAAAACCGATCCAAGAGAGATTAACTCTCCCCAGGTCAGCCATCATGTTGCAGTGGTGGAGGAACAATGTGGCAAGCCTTCATCTATCTTAAGGACTAGTTATGTCCGGATTCCCAATCCCTCCAAGCCGGATACCAGCGGAGGGGAGGACATCACTCAAGCCCTGAACCTAAAGTCAGGCAGCGGGCTAGATTCATTGGACAACATCCAAGAACCCAAGCTTCCGAGTTCGGAAACTCCTTGGCCCCTGAGTCTCAGATTGGGCGAGGTTCCAGATTTAATTCCACCCACCCACCCAAACATAAGCGATCTATCCCAAATTCGGCAAGAGCCCACAGAAATAGTACACCATTACTGGGCCAGATTCCTCCTGGTCATGAACAGGATAAGGGACTGCCGCGAGGAGGATGCAATTTCATTCTTCTGCAATAATTGCACGGACAACGGAATCCTCAACGCCATAAGTCGCCGTGAAATTACATGCTTCGCTGACTTGGCGTCCATAGTACGAAAGTACTGTGCGATGGAAAGCGCCTGGAAAACCAAAATAAAATTTTGGGACAATCCGGTCCTGAATACAACCCCAGTCCGAAATAAAAGGGTGCATTATCGCCAGCACCAGGTTAAACACCAAAAGCAAAAACCCCTACAGGCAGGGAACCGTCTTGGAGGGATGGCTCAATGGACCTGTAAAATTCATAGTACGGAGGCGCCACACCAACTCATAGCCTTAGAGCATGTTGGATACTCCGGCAGGTGGCCAGAAGTGGCGAAGAGCTTCTAACTCCAGAATCCACAAAGCACCAGCCCAGGGATACCAGTACGGTAGTAACAGTCTTCGAGACTTTTGCATCAAATAATATGCGGAAATGAACACTTCGCAGCCTTGCCAAAGTCTACCAAGTAGCAATAACAAACCCATGGAGTGACACGGCTATTACCTTTAATGCCAGTGATGAACCTAAATTCCGAACAACTCGAGCACCAGCCGCATTGGTCCTCAGTCCAATAGTGACGGCTTTCGCCTTACCAAGGTACTCATGGATGGTGGCAGCAGATTGAACCTCATTTATGAGGAAACCCTTCGAAAAATGGAAATAGACTAGAGCCGCATTGAGCGAAGCAGCACAACCTTTAGAGGAATAATCCGCAGTCAGGAAGCGCGCTGTATAGGAAAAATCACACTGGATGTGGTGTTCGGCACGCCGGATAATTACAGGTTCGAGGAGGTTCCAAGTGGCCCCGTTCAGCAGCGGATACCACGCTCTATTAGGGCGAGAGGCATTCACAATTTTTCAAGCTATACCCCATTACGGGTACATGAAGCTCAAAATGCCCGGCCCAGCGGAATCATCACTCTTGCTAGTGACCCGACATAGCACTCCACCGAAAAATGACAGCCGCATTGGCCCTTGAGGCACTATCCAAGCCCTAGCGGCCGAGGAACCGATCGCTGCACTCCACGGTGAGCAGAACGGCGTGATACTCGATAAAAGATCCAAGTCCACCTCCTTTAAACCGGCGGACAAAATAGTCAAATTCCAAGTCCATCCAACGGACCCTACAAAAACGGCCTCCATCGGGGCGCAATTAAACCCTGATGTAGACGCCGCACTACGAGAATTCCTACGCGAAAATTGGGACATTTTTGCCTGGCACCCTTTAGACATGCCAGGAATCCCACGCCGGCTAGCCGAGCACAGCCTAAACATCCTAAAAGGATTCAAGCCAGTCAAGCAGGCTCTTCGGCGCTTCTTCGAACCTAAGAGACAAGCCATGGGAGAGGAGCTAGCCAAACTACTGGAGGCCGGATTCATCGAGATATAAAACATCCCGACCGCTAGCAAACCTAGTGATGGTACCAAGAAGGACAAATCGCGCCTATCGTCGATTTCAAGGACCTCAACAAGGCTTGCCCAAAGGACCCCTTCCTTCCCCGCATCGATCAAATTATCGACGCTACCGCAGGACACGATTCATTGTGTTTCCTTGACGCATACTCCGGCTACCATCACATTAAGATGGCAGAGCCAGACCAAGCCGCAACGGCATTCATCACCCCATACGGCCCATTCTGCTTCAACACAAAGCCCTTCGGCCTCAAAAATGCCGGCGCAACATATCAGCGCATGATTCAGACATGTCTGGCAAACCAGATCGGCAAAACAGTGGAGGCATACGTAGATGATGTGGTCGTCAAAACCAAGCATGTCGAAAATCTAGTAGACAACTTGAGGCTCACATACGATAACCTCCGAACATATGACATCAAGCTTAACCCGGAAAAATGCATTTTCGGCGTACCAGCTGGAAAGCTCTTGGGCTTCATTGTATCCGGTAGAGGAATTGAAGCAAACTCAGCCAAGATCCGAGCTCTATCACAATTGGATATCCCAAAGTACCTTAAACAAATACAAAAATTGACCGGATGCGTGGCGGCTCTAAGCCGCTTTATCTCCCGCTTGGGAGAAAAGGCATTACCCCTTTATCGCCTCCTCCGGCGCACCGAACACTTCGAGTGGATGGATGCCGCCATGGCCGGACTCGAAGAAATAAAAGCCATATTGGCAACAAACCCGGTCCTGGCCGCGCCTAACATCGGCTAACCAACGCTATTATACATCACGACAACTCATAAAGTTGTAACCCCAGTGCTCGTCGTCGAACGAGAAACGGACGGACACAAATTCCCCCTTCAAAAGCCAGTTTACTACGTGTCCACTGTCCTCACTCCATGCAAGTCACGGTACCGCATTATCAAAAGATAGCGTCTGCGGTATTTATGGCATCCGGAAGTTGCGACACTACTTTCAAGAGTGTTCGATAACGGTAGCCTCAAAGTACCTCTTAACGATATTATAAACAACATGACGCGACGGGACGGATTGCCAAATGAGCCATTGAGCTCCTCCCGTTCGACATAACCTATAAGCCACGGCGAGCTATTAAGTCGCAAGTTTTGGCCGACTTCGTCGCCGAATGGACTGAAGACGAACTCCCTAAAGAGTACGGCACATATTCCAACTGGATCATGCACTTCGACGGCTCCAAAATGTTGGCTGGCCTGGGGGCTGGCGTCGTTCTGACGTCCCCAACAGGAGATACAGTTCAATACGTACTCTAGGTAATGTATACGGACTCCAACAGTGCAGCCGAATACGAGGCCCTTCTACATGGTCTCCGGATGGCAGTCTCCATGGGCATCCAACGCCTAGAGGTGCGCGGGGATTCAAACCTCGCGATATCCCAAATAAATGGAGACTTTGATGCCAAGGATCCGAAAATGGCAGCTTACCGCAACGCCGTCCTAAAAATGTCAGCTTGGTTCGAGGAGCTTGAATTTCACCATATAGCCCGGGAAAACAATCAGGCAGCAGACGTCTTGGCACGCATTGGCGCAAAGCGCGATGCAGTCCCCCCAACATTTTCTTGGAGAGGCTATTCAAGCCATCTGTATTATGGGAAGGGGAATCCGGAAATAACAGCCCAGACCCACCCGCACTGCTCGACACCGAACATTTTGACACAACGGGAGGCTCTGGCAACGAAGTAACATCCTCAGCCCACGTAATAATGGCAGTCATTCCCCATGGACAGAACCATTCCTAGCCTACCTAACCAGGTAGGAACTTCCCGAGGACCAAAACGAGGCACGCTGCATAGTGCGGCGATCTAAAGCCTATAAAGTCCACGAGGGAGAGCTTTATAAGAAAAGCACCACCGGAGTCCTTCAAAGGTGTATCTCCGAAGAGGAAGGGCGGAATCTTCTGGCTGAAATTTATGCAGGACTCGGCGAGCACCACGCCGCAGCCCGGGCCCTTGTAAGCAAGGCCTTCTGTACAGGATTTTATTGGCCGACGGCCCGGGCAGATGCTCAGGACTTAGTCCAAAGATGTGTCGGTTGCCAGCTCTTTGCTAACCAAAGCCATATGCCACCCATCGCCCTCCAAACTATACCCATCACCTGGCCCTTCGCGGTCTGGGGGCTTGACATGGTTGGACCCCTTAAAGGAGGAACCCACAAGCAAAAATACCTACTGGTCATGGTGGATAAGTTCACCAAATGGATAGAGGCCAAGCCTGTTAAGACGGACGAATACGGACCGGTGATAGACTTCATATCCGGGGTCGTACACCGTTACGGCATCCCCCGCAGCATCATCACTGATAACGGCATGAACTTTAAGGCCGACGAGGTCAAACTCTGGTGCAAAAACATGGGCGTCAAGCTCGACTATGCTTCAGTCTATCACCCACAAACTAACGGTCAAGTCGAGCGAGCAAATGGTCTAATCATGAGCGGCATCAAACCCAGCTTAGTGCGGTCCCTCAAGGAATCTAACACACACTGGGTAGAGCATCTCGACTCCGTGCTCTGGGGGCTGCAGACCACGCCGAATCGCACCACCGGATACACACCATTCTTTATGGTATACGGCGCAGAGGCAGTTCGCCATGACTTAATTCATGACTCACCTCGCGTGCGCGTATGCGTAGAAAGAGAAGCCGAACTTCGATCGGCGGAGGACAGTTTGACGCCTTGGAGGAGGAGCGTGACGTGGCAAAAGCCCGCTCCGCATTCTATCAACAGCAGGCTCGAAGATACCAAAGCAGAGAAGTACGGGCCAAAACTTACAATGTTGGCGAGTTAGTTCTACGCCTGCCAGACAAGAAAAAGGACAAACTCAAGCCCAAATGGGAAAGTCCCTTTATTATTGACCAAGTCCTGACTGGTGGAGCGTACCGTCTGCGAGATGCATCGGATAACCGACTCGAGCCAAACCCATGGAACGCAGCCCGTCTCCGAAGATTCTACGCCTAGCGTCGGACTCTGTGTTCGTCTCCTTCCTTTGTCTATTTTTTACACATTAGTTGTATTATATTTCTCTCCTTCTCCCTCCCTTTCTCTTACAACCTTTAAGGGCTTGTTCGCGCCCTGTTCGCACACAACTGACGCGCTATCCGCGCTCATTATACCTGGGGGCTTCTTTAACAGAAGCTTATTTATACGGGCTTCATGCCCAACATGTGTCACACTTCCGCATGTACCTTTTATTCACCATTATATGCATCGATATGACTTAAGTTTTGGCCAAGCTGGGTTGCCTGGCTCCTGTGCTTACCCCTACATTCCCGATTGTTCGGCTAGGCGGTAAAGGGAGCACCTCTGTGATTGTTACTGCCGGGTCAGCCGGATGTGTACCTTAGACTAGGTGAAGCCGAAAGCTAGCGTTCTTAAGGGAATATTCGGTCGGTGAACTAAAGATGATTTCTCACTTGTTTATTTATCCGCCCCCAGATGCTTTTCTGCTTTTTCGCAGTCCGGACATGCACTTTAGGGCATGCCTCCCAGGGAAAGGAACCCCTAACGGAACTATTCTCCCTGGAAGATGTTTCTTACTAACCATGTAATATAACATAACTAGTTGGGCACTTGTCTGTTCAAGCACTAATGACCCCTACGCCTGGTCTCCATGCATGCCCCGGTTCTTACATAACCGAGAGGGTATTCGGACACACTCCGGACTATCGGGTCCCGAGGTTGAAGCGAAAAGGTCCGCCATGACAAACGATCTACAATCCGGCTAGAAGGCATTTTACATGTCATCTTAAATTACATAGTCAATTTGACTGGGTATATTCCTCTTCAATACCATCCAACATGCTGTCTAGTTTACAGTCCTGTTGGGAATATTTGGCGGCCAACTCTACCTGGCCGTACACTAAGCTCACAGGGATCTCCTTCCCATCAGGCCCCACAGGTCCGACCTCGGCCATGTGGTTTGGGTCAGCCTTCGTGTACCGCGTCTTCACCATGGCCCAGGCCTCCCTGGCGCCTTGACGGCAGCCGATATCTTCCATAATCGGAAGCGCCGCCGCCCCCTTAAGCCTCTCCGCAAGCTCTCCAAGGCCTTCGGCATGGAGACAGATGGCCACAAGGCTGGGGCGACGCTTTTCATCACCTTCCAACTCGCTCGTGCGGTTGTAAGAGCTCGAAGAAGGTCACCCGTAGAACCGGGCATTTCCTCTGCAGGACGACACGTGAGCATACCTCAGACATAACTCGTTAGTCGACTTCCTCGCCAAACTCTTTTTCAAAGTTCGCTCAAGCACTTACTAAACATGCAGCGTCAAAGCCGTCGATTCTCCTTAACGGAGTCCGGCAGTTGAGCACGAACATCCTTTAGTTCCACGCCCACCGGGTGTTGGCATCTTGGAGATCATTCTTCTCCTGCCTCACCTTTGTCAAGACGCTCTCACCAACCTCTAGCTGGCGTAGGAGTTGTCTTGCTTCTCGGATCTAATCCGTGCCATCTGCAATTTTATTGTCGACTTGCCTACACGCCGCCTCTACATAATACTTATCAATTGAGGCATATAATACGGAGGGGTCTTCTTGGGCTCCCTGCATTGCGGCTAGTGCGACTGAAGTTGGGCTTTGCACTCTTCTAGCTCCCGGACAGTAGGGTATTCTTTTACAGAAGAACTCAGATAATAAATGATCCTTAAATCAGTTATTCTAACTGTTTCAAGTCTCGGGGCTCTTGATATATAATCATTAAATTTTCTCACCAGATGTCTTTTACATACTGCTCCATGGCCCTGGCTAGACCATTTTGAGCGGCACGGAGGTACGCATCTCCCGAGTTGAAGGCATCCAATGCCTCTTGGGAGAAACAAGCGTTGCGAAGAACTATCCGGCGGCGCCTGTGATTCATGGCACTCACCACCTCGGAATTGGCGGCGGACAGTCTGTCCGCATCCTCTGTTGGAGGAGCGTCCGACACATGCCTCGTGTTCGCCTCTGCTTTTGGACCGGGCTTTGGAGCCTGGCTGGTGCATGCGCGATTGGCAACCTCTCCGGATATAGTCCGACGAGCCCTCTTTTTCCTAAAAAGAGCACGGGCATTAGTATGCATCCCAAGAATAATACCTTGGAATAAGGCGGCACGCCTTACTGCTGCGCCGGTGCCTCGACCCGGACTGCGTGTCTCTTTAGCCTGCCCGCCCTCACGGTCCCTTGTTGGCTAGTCGCCGCAGGCTCGGCATTCCGCCTCGAGATCCTCCCCTGCGAAACACCATTGATATACGGTGATCAATAATAAGCACGGACAGATCATCTTCGAAGTATTGGGACTTCGGTCTCGGTTACCTGTGAGGCGGGGAGCAGTCCGGGATAATCGGCTGTAATAGCCACCAAGGCATTGTCGATGCTCAGTTGGTAAAATACCCCATCGATCAGCTCCACGGACATGTCCGGATCCTCTTGGGAGGCCGGATCGAGGGACCGTTCCGGATCCTCGGGTTGTGGAGGAGGGCTGTTTATATCCTTTACGGCCTGGCGCAGTTCCTGCGTCGAAATCACAAGATGAGATACTTAACCACGGGAATATGGAACGGATGGGCAAAAAGAAGTGTCCGCTTACCCAGTTTGGGGGATTGTGCATAGAAAATCCGCCCTGTGGATTGACGCGGAGAAATTCCTCCTCTTCTCCCTTGTACAATGCGGACAAGATCTTCATCAGAGCGGCAACCGATTCCGGCCCCTTACGGCCGCAGCGAGTGGCATCATCCTCCCCGTTGAAATCCCACATGGGGTGGCCTCTATACTGAAGCGGCTGCACCCCCCGCATAATGCATGTGGCCATGACCTCGATCATGGTCAGTCCGGAATGAGCTAACAACCTTATCCGGCTCATCAGGTGAAGGACGTCCTTGTCATTTTCCTTCTGAGGGCTCCGTGGACGCCAGCTTAGGCGCTTCTTTAAAGGAACATTATCAAACTCAGGGAGGCCGATCCGAATAGGGTCCGGCAGGGGGACATCTTCTATATAAAACCATTCTGAAGGCCAGTCTTCGGACGCCTTCTTTGGGGTTCCGGATAGATATCCGTTCCCGGTGATGTGCCATAGTTCGGCTCCGCCCACTTGATATATCGACCCCTCCTGAGAACGGGGCACGAGCTAGAACAGCTTCTTACACAGCGCGAAATGAGCCTCACAGCCCAAAAACAGCTCGCAAAGGGCTACGAAGCCCGCAATATGCAATATGGAGGCTGACGTAAGGTTGTGCAGCTGGAGGCGTGCAGCTGGAGGCCATAGAACTCCAGCAGCCCCCGGAGAAACGGATGAATTGGAAACCGGAGCCCTCTTATCAAATAAGGGATAAGGCATACCCGCTCTCCTTTTGAGGGATTAGGGACTCTCTCCGCTTGCTCTCCGCCATTATAGGTGGCAAGTCCGGCTCAAACCGGGACCATGTAGGCTGGGGGAAGGAATCCCTTGGCTTGGAGCGCCACTAGCTCGCTGTGCGGGATGGAACATCTCTTCCAATCTCCAGGTTGAGGACTGGGAGGGCGATAGGAGGAGCTACGACGATCGGACATGATGGAATGGATCTCTGTCGGGTGTGCTCTGATGAAAGCTCGCGGAGGGAAGGTGGTGTGATTTGGATCTAAATCCTCGTCTCTTTAATAGACAGCTCATTTGCGCAGCTAGGGGGGTAAATGTAAAACACCCTGGCCTTTTGCATTCATTTGACACGTGGAAGAAGGCCACTATTGGGCGCGGAAGCCAAGGAGCGCAATATTCACGAGGAGCCGAACACTATTCAACAGGTACACGGAATTTGGAGAAGAACCCGCCTTGCAATGCCGAAGACAATCCGCGCACCGGACTCGCTGTAATTGAAGCCTGGTTTGGGGGCTACTGAGGGAGTCCTGGATTAGGGGGTGTCCGGATGGCCGGACTATAACCTTTAGCCGGACTCCTGGACTATGAAGATACAAGATTGAAGACTTCGTCCCGTGTCCGGATGGGACTTCCCTTGCATGGAAGGCAAGCTTGGGGATACGGATATGTAGATCTCCTCCCATTGTAACCGACTCTATGTAACCCTAGCCCTCTCCGGTGTCTATATAAACCGGAGGGTTTTAGTCCGTAGGACAAACAACAATCATACCATAGGCTAGCTTCTAGGGTTTAGCCTCTCTGATCTCATGGTAGATCTACTCTTGTACTACTCATATCATCAATATTAATCAAGCAGGAGTAGGGTTTTACCTCCATCGAGAGGGCCCGTACCTGGGTAAAAACATCGTGTCCCTTGTCTCTTGTTACCATCCGCCTAGACGCACAGTTCGAGAGCCCCTACCCGAGATCCGCCTGTTTTGACACTGACAATGAGTCTATGAGCTAATAAATGAAGCCATCTATGATACTACTATTATGTTACTTTGCATTATAAAGGTAGTAACTTAGACTAGTATCATATACATGACACTAGTCTAAGTTACTCCCTACTATGACCAGCCTTAAGTCATCTTACGAAAACCAAATACTAGTAAACACATAGGCGTGGTGCATTAACTCTCATGTTGTTTCTTATTTTTTGACATAAATAGAGGAATCAACCAAGAAGAGATGTGGGGCTTGTATGCTTTTAATGACTTGAGACTGTCAAACATGACATGCAAAGGGTCGAGTTAGCTGCGAGAAGAACAAATACAACCCACGTCAGCACACACGCATCTTATAGCATCACATCCAATGGCTATAAAAGATGAATGAGACCAAATTATATCTCATATAGATGAGTTCTAGCAAAATTGTATGAATAATGCTTAGTACTCTTGCGCCATGTATCATATAAGTATCATGTAGTACTTTATTTATTGCCATGCATGACACATAGTTCACGAGCGCTCTCTATATGTACCACCTTTTTTTTAATTTCAAGTTTTGCTCCATGGCGCAATCCATCGATACTACTACTGTACAAAAGTGGAGTATATACATTTTTTAAAAGGCTAGAAGGTGGGGCAGTCTAGCTCGGTCGGTTTCACGAGAGGCGAGGGCCTTTGTGATTTGATGGCTCATTAATGCTGTCAAATCGAATAGTACTGCGCCGCCCGCTGCACGCCCGACGCCTCCATTAAACCCCTCCGTTAAACCCGCATGCAAACCGAGAATCCTACTCCGGCCACACGTCCGTTCATGAGCAGGCCGGAATTAAACGCAACACCGACCGAGCTCCTCCCGTCCGCCCTCAGTTTAAACGAGGCCAGACGCCAGCCAAGCTCCTACCGTCCGCCCTCTATTTACACGAGGCCAGACAGACAGCGGGCAAGAATCGCACCCCTCCGCCGCTCCTCTATCTCCTACTTCACCATTTTCTCCACCCTTCCGATGGCTTCCGATGAGCCGTTCTCCGGCATATTACCCGGCTGGGTGGCCCGCCGAGCCCTCCGGATACGGGCGAGGCCGCTTGGTGCTTCACCAACCTCACTTGGCCCGACGGAGCCAGTTGCCGCCCCAAGCAAGCGCGTGGTTTAGCAACTCGCCGCTCCAGTTCAGCTCAATGAGGAGTGGCGAGTTGCTCCATGCCGGCACGGCGGTGAGCACGCCGGTACAGGCGCCGTCGCTGCCGCGTCGTACCGCGCCACCAGTGTCTGCGGTGGCCGCGCCTCCCGTGTCTGTGGGCGCGCCTCCCGTGCCTGCGGCAGCGCCATGCGGCGAGCAGCGAAGCCAGTGCGTGGAGAGCGATGAGTCGGTGGCCAGCTTCTCCGTGTCCGCCGCCATCATCGACGAGAAGTAGAACACAGGAGGCCGCCGCCACTTGGGACCCATGAAGGCCGCCGCCGAGGCGACGACCGCGGATTCATGTGGTTTCTTTGCTGCTTCGTCTCTTCCGAGGACCTTCGTCGACCCCGCAAGTGTCTGACGGACATGAGTAAGACAAAGGGATCCGCGGGCGGCCATTTAGAACTAAAATAAGTCTAGATATATCCATTTCTAGGACACGTATTTCCGAACGAAGGGAGTATTAATTATACAAGAGAGCCGGATTGGCACCTCTTAGTTCATGTAAATGTAATGAAATCCATCATGTTTATATGAAGATCCGGCTTTTATACTGAAATCCTTCATGCTTATATGAAATCAGTCCGTGTTTGCACGAATTTCATCTGGTTGGTTAGAGTTGTAAAATGGCTGATACCGGCGTTTGATGTCGTCATCTGCGGAAGGAAGCGGGAGGAAATTTGCCGGCTGCCGTTGGAGATGCTCTTTATGCTGGAAATAATAGAGTGACATCCAATCCATTTGAGTTAATTGCCTGTATGATTATCCTCTATAAAAACTTAATTGCATTTACAATTACACGTGACTTGCGTGGTGGCTACAACTTCGCATGAGAAAGTTAAAAAGAAACAAGTCCATCCTTAATATTCTAAGTACTCTGTGGGTTCCACTGTCAGTACAGTAGCGAAAGAAGTATATATCAAATAAGTAGAGTAATATATGATATACAAATCTAAAGTTAAAAGACAGAATTCGAACTCATGTCATCGCGTTGCGAGCATCCGGTGCTAACCAGCCCAACACATTTTTGTTGTAGACCATGCTGGAGATATATCTCCATGTCTACTCTTATATATACTCCATTCGTTCCTAAATATTTGTCTTTTTCAGATTTCAAATGGACTACCACATACGGATGTGTATGTAGACATATTTTAGAGTGTAGATTCACTCATTTTGCTATGTATGTCTTTTCAGGAAGGGGTCAGATTTTTCCTTGATTTATTTATGAGGTATCCAGATGGCACTGCACCGCCAAGAAAAGAGGGTAACATCAAAATTATGGACTACTTTTTGAGTATGTTGGTAAGGTCCGTCATAGTCACTTGTTGAAATCTCTAAAGATAAAATACTCTCCGTCAGAATACTTGTCATCAAAATGGATAAAAGGAAATTTATCTAGATGTATTTTAGTTTTAGATACATCTATTTTTATCCATTTTGATGACAAGTATTTTCGGACGGAGGGAGTAGAAAACAGAGTTGGTGATGATGGCGTGCGTGCCATCCTGCAATATAGGCCGTCGGATTTATATCTAACGGATAGGAAAGAAACTCTGGCAATTTTGCAAAAATATACCCACACGTCTCTCCATGTTCGCAAATAAGGCCTTCCCTCATTCAGCCTTTTCTCTCACAAGATAAACTTACTCATACAAATGCATCTTGATGTTCCGTGCAACGCACGGGCAGCTAGCTAATTTCTTTTAAAATAGTTGCTGCGATAATTGGGTTGAAGTGATATATTTTATGTCTGCCCCGAATGATTTCAGATTCACTAGTAGTAACAAAGAAAAGGTTGCCTTGTTAATTAACAGAAAACAGGGTGAAAACTATCACATGACGCCGGTAAAAACAAGGCACACTGGGTTTAGCGTCATCGTCACTACAGCTGTGCGCACGCAAGAAGTCTACATATCGACGGGGCTACCGAGTGAGGCACCGAGACACAATGTTTGAGAGAGAAACCAATTGATAGATTATGATCAGATCGAGTTTTCACCCTTCTCTTTGTCATTGTTGGGGGGGGGAGGAGAAAAGACGACGAGAGTGTGCGCAGAGGCACAGAGGCACAACTAGCGAGTGTGTGTGTGTGTTTGAAAGAGGAGTCGATAGATTATTATCAAGATCGATGTGCCACCCTAATCCTTCGGTGCCGAGTAGTGTGTGTGTGTGTGTATGTTTGAGAGAGAATCCAGTCGATAGATTAGTATCAAGATCGAGGTGTCACCCTACTCCTTCGGTGCTGGGAAGTGTGTGTGTGTGTGTGTGTGTGTGTGTGTGTGTGTGTGTGTTTTGAGAGAGAAGCCAGTCGATAGATTAGTATCAAGATCGAGGTGTCACCCTACTCCTTCGGTGTTGGGAAGTGTGGGTGTGTGTGGGGGGGCAGTGACACTCACATATCTCTACTCATATAAAAAAACAGAGTTGGTGATGATGGTGTTCCTGCCATCCTGCAATATAGGCCATCCGATTTATATCCGATGGATAGGAAGGAAAATATGGCAATTTTGCAAAAAGATACCCACACCCCTCTCCGCATTTGCAAATAAGGCATTCCCTCGTTCATCATTTTCTCCCACAAGATAAACTTCTCATACAAATGCATCTTGATGTTCCGTGCAACGCACATGGGCATCTTGCTAGTAGGGAGAAGGAGTTTGTGTGACACATATCTAGCTATATTAAGGGATAGGTAGATAGCATATGTGTGAGAGACATTATTATACTTTGAGACATTAGTGGCTGTGGGTGGGCAGAATTAAAGGGGTGGGCGTGTTAGACATAGAGAGCGTGTGTGTTTCTGTGTGAGAGACTTGTAGGACGGGGTAGAAAGACGAATTTAACCCTGACGGAGGGAGAGAAATACACGAAGTGCATGTGTGTGATTCGGATGCCCACAGGGAAATGAGATATGTAGATTGCACAATTCATTCACGTATCACTATCTAGCGATCGTCGACGTGCATCGCTTGAACATAAGTCAATCTCTACTTCATATCGTGGCCAAAGGTACAATATCGATTCAACGCTATAAAGATTGGACACTCACATATCACATTTTTTTCTATTTAAATAAACCTTTTCAGTTGTGCATGCCAAATTTACAGTGATGTTTCTTCAAACAACCAAGTAGCTATCATGCACATGCACCATTGTTACTCTTGCATTCAAATTCATTAGTCTTGGATGATTTAAGTTTCTATTTTGAAGTAATATATGTAATATTCATATATGAATTCAACGGGTACGCAATTTATGAAATGGAGGCTATGTAATCATATGAGGTAACACTTTTAAGTAGCTAACTACAACATCCATTTCTTTTTGTGCGCCTCTACACTAACACGTCAATGCATTATGTTTAAAGTAAATAACCAATGGCACTAAATTATCTATTTACATGAGAAATACATAGGCTGATCGCTTGATCTCTTTTTTGTGAACGCGCACTACACTGTGACGATTGGCGGCGCCTGTGTGAACGCCCAAGTTATCGGCGCATCATCCCGAAAGTTATTGTCTTTTTTTCGGGTGGACTTCACACCGTTATTAATCTTGACGCGTGCACCGTGTACACAGCCTAGCATGACCTTCCCGCTAGCATGGTCCAAAATTAGTTGAAACTGGATACGAACGATCCCGCGGGCGGCAAAATCTCCCACCTCCTTCTAAAATTTCCGCCACCTTAGTCTTTAGCATGCGAAATCGCCCTTTTGTCCTTGGTGCACGGAGACCAACAGTTACAATACCGCCCTCATCTACATGATAGGTCGGGGCTGCTTTGGTAACTTCCGGTTCCCCCCACTACACGGCACCCCCATTTCCTCTCCCCCTCCCACAAAAACGACTAACTCCACAGCACTAGAGCATCTTACATCACGTCGTTCGTACTTCATCGCCTCTTTCTCCTCCCTCTCAAACCCTAGACTGCTCATCCACCGCGCACCATAGCCCATTCATCGCCAGCGGTGTCCACCTCGCCGGATCTGCTTCGTGGCGCATCTACCCTCCCACCTCCCTAGAAACAAGTAGACTGCTCATCCACCACTGTACCACAGCCCATTCAGTGTCGGCCTTGTCCACGGCGCCGGATCTGCTTCGTCGGTACTCTCGTCAACCTCCGTGCATCTGCAGCGGCTCATTCATACTCCCCACCGGAGACGCTTCGTCCACACCCCCCGGAGCCGCCCCACCAACGCCCCCTTCGACGGCCTCTGATCCTCTTCGCCGACACCTTCCTCAACCCTACCGGAGCTGCTTCGCCGACAGCTTACTCAACCCTACCGGAGCCGCTTCGCGTCAACCCTACCGGAGTAGCTTCGCCTATACCATTCTCAACCCTACCGGGGCCGCTTTGCCAACTCACAAGTCCATGGCCTCAGATCCGCTTCCTCGCACCCTCATCCAACCTACCGGAGCAGCTTTTGACGCCCCGTCCACAGCCGCAAATCCGCATCGTCGACACCACCCTTAACCCAACCACTGGAGAAGCTTCTAACGCCCCGTCCACGACCGTAGATCCGCATTGTCGACACCATCCTTAACCCAACCACCGGAGCAGCTTCTGACGCCCCGTCCACGGCCGCAGATCCGCGTCGTCGACACCATCCTTAACCCAACCACCGGAGCAGCTTCACCTCGCCTCGCCCACGGCCACAGATCCGCTTCGCCCACACCGTAGTCCACCCTACGGAGCCGCTCCACAAACACCCTACTCGACGGTTCTAGATCTCCTTATCGGACCCGACAGCCAGCAAGAAGGTCATCACCATCGACGCTTTCTAACCTGATTCCCACTGCTCGAGAGATGCCAAGCACCCGCCACGGCCTAGGTACTTGTCACCTTTAAACCCGCCCAAAGATCACCGCTCGATGTACTTCAAATATACTAACCGGTCATTGTTACCTGTTATGCAGTTGGCAAAAACTACAAGGACGATGTTTCTTCCGGATCTAACAGCTTGGCCAACAAAGATCCCGGATCGAGGCATTGCTATGATCTTGTAAGCACATCTCTCTCTCTTGTATTGTTCTATGTCTCGCCAAATGTGCTTTTCTAGGATTTTCGACCAAGAATCCCTTTGTGCGCATAATGATTTCTACTATTGGCTGCTAAATTAGATATGTAGATGTCATACATGATACTACCTCGTACCTCCGTTCCTAAATATAAGTCTTTCTAGAGATTTCACTATAGGCTACATACGGAGCAAAATGAGTGAATCTACACTCGGAGATGCATCTATATACATCTGTATGTGGTCCATACTGGAATCTCTACAAAGACATATATTTAGGAACAAAGCAATACATTACACAAAATCGTAGGTGGCATGTAGGAATTCCCGTGCACTACATTAGGCTCCCTTAGAGTGCCTGCCAGTCCAGCATACAGAGTCATGGCTAGTTTATGGTACGCACACAATCGTTAATTGGTGGTTTAAATATGCACAAGGGATATGCAATGTAGTATCATGTAGAGATGTCTGAAATTAGCCGTGTCAACTTGCAGATAGGGTAACACAATGAAAAAGTACAAGATGTATGTGGAAATTTCATGGAACATCGCAAAAAAAGGAGAGGCAGCGGTGAGCCTATACAGTGTGTTGTGGTACATCACTCCTCGATTGCAATCATCATGACATGTTATTTGTATGCCAGTTCTATTAGCCAAGTTTCTTAGAGACAGTTATTACGAGTGATCCTAAGAAAATAAGCACCTGTGAATATAAGCTCCATGTAATACGCCAACCAGTTCTTTTCATTGTGTTTTCAGCTTATCTTTGGTATGATTAGTGGAAAGTCTAGATTGCATTATATATTTTTTTCATTTTGCTGCCCATATGGAAATTAATTTGACTTGCAAACATCACAAATTGAACCCAGTGCAGTAATTAATATGATAGGAAAACAGACCATCACTATTTGCTCAAAATGCAAATACAAAGATACCATCTACTTGGCACAATCTACTTTGGTCAATGTTTTGCATAGAGATCACATTGCCTAATTTAAACAAAGAACACATGACCCACATTTAAATGAAGAACAATTATTTATTGAAATTCGATGGTCCAAGTGGCTGGTTATTATCATATAGCAGCACCACCTGAAAGCATCATATAGCAGCAGCAGCAGCTCATAGCAACTCATCATACAGCAGCAGCAATCTGCAATTCATCATATACCAGCAGCAGCTCATAGCAATTCATCATATAGCAGCACCAGGAGCAGCTCATAGCAATTCATCATATAGCAGCAGCATGAGCATCTCATAGCAATTCATCATATAGCAGCAGCAGGAGCAGCTTGTAGCAACTCATCATATAGCAGCAGCAGCTCATAGCAATTCATCATATAGCAGCAGCAGCAGCTCATAGCAACTCATCATACAGCAGCAGCAGCTCATAGCAATTCATCATATAGCAGCAGTAGGAGCAGCTCATAGCAATGCATCATATAGCAGCAGCAGAAGCAGCTCATAGCAATTCATTGTATAGTGGATCAGAATGAAAATTTGGCAAAAAATCAGAGGAGCTCCTCACCTTGTTGGATGAGCTCATCCTTCAACAGCACCTTAAGGCCATGGCCTGGGAGGAGGGGAGGGGGAACAAGGTGCCTTCTGCCGCAGTGTGGCATCGTCCGTAGTTGTGCAGCGCCCGCCGGAGTAGTGCGTTGGACGAACCACAATGGAGCAGCTGCTAGAGACCATGAGAATGAGGGGCGGCGCTAGAGGGAGGAGCAGCCAGGGAGATTTGCCCCTACCCGCCGGCCATGTAGCCTAGCTGGACATAGCATCGTCGAGGACCAGGCTAGATGGGACTAGTGGCGACGGCTCGCTGGAGGAACCCTAGTGCTACAGGTAGGGGATCGAGGTAGATAGAAAGGGGAGAGGAGATGCAAGCGGGCAGGGCAATGAATGCTTGCGTGTTTGTTTTTACTTGAGGGTCAGGAGTGACACGGGCGTCAGCAGTTGCATTTTGAGTGTAATATAGGCAGACAACATAGTCATTTCACTATTCCCCTTCCCTTCAATTTTTAGTGAGGTTCTACCCGAAACACCCCCCTCCAAAGCAAAATTAGTTAATCCCAAGCCCATAACTCAAAAATGTCTTCTTTACATCTTTTATGGCTTATTTTTACAATATGCCCTGAAAAGGAGGAATCGAACTGGCCCTTAACCTGCAATTCAATTGTGCGTGCAATGATGAATCACTCCTGCCTGCTATCTGTACATTTAGGCATCATCATACATGGCATAACCTAATAAATGTGCATTCCATTGTAGAATCTGGAGTATGCAATGTTTATGTTAGTTCATACGTTGCACATGATGTTTAAATGCCCTTAAATCTGGTCACCAAGTGATGGTCTTTAAGCCTCCTTCTTTGCTTCTTTTCTTGATATGTAAGATTTGCTCACACATCTATTCAATTGCTTGTTTGCATCAGCCAGCCATACTAGGACTGTTTGCTTTGATTACTTATTGTTCTTGACCTAACACTCTAACAGAGCTTGTCAATTTAAACACTAAGGGCTGCTGTAGTGGGGCCTTGTCTAACTCATAGGTGACATAAAGGTTTGGTTGTACACTACAGTAGGCTCTCCAAGAGTACCTGGAGATCCAGTTCGAAGGTATGCCTAGTTTTTACATAGTGCAGACATAGTAAATCCTCATTTCATTGTGTGCAAGTGCAAGAGATGCGGCATGTTTCATTATGTGGTGTCGTTTTGTTATAATCTCATCCTTTTGTGTTCACAGACTCGAAAGTATGCATATTTATCTTCCAAGGAGACGAGTAACTAGTTTGTGTCACCTTGTAGAGGGGGTGCAATGAAGATAAGATTGAGGATTTCCAAGTACAAGATGTTAGGAAGGAGCCTTGCAAGAGAAGTAGGAGCTGCGCTGAGTCTCTTCAACCTGCTAAGGTAAGTCACTTTATGCAACTCAACAGTACAATTCCTTGTTTGTTTCAGGCATAGTTAATTTTCTCTTTTCAATTGCTTTATTTGTCCTCACTTAATGAGATGCCCAAATAATTATGCCTGATGTTCGGTACTTGTATCACTATTAGTTGACATAATTAAAGGCCTTACCATTTAATTACTCTGCCGAAGTGTGCCTGAAGCTTTGAAGTCTATTAACCAACTATTATTGCATGAGTCTCACAATCTAGTTTATACTACGCTAATGATTGCATAGTTTTGCCTGCTGTAGTATGTTTGTATGAAAGCCTCTGCTGTTCATTATGCTCCCTAAGACTTTAATTGAGGTACAGAATGGCCAAGTGCTTGCTTACTTATACGCAACATGCTGTCTAAATTTGTAACTTGTCTGTGTTTTCGATTGGGCCCCAACATCATGCTCCTCTGGTGAGCTAAGAGGGATTTCTGTATGCAGGCTGCACAGACTATCATTTTTATAATTTTTGAAATATCACCTGCTTATGCTTCATGACGTGTAACATTTTTTTTGTGAAAGTGACGTGTAACATTATTGTTAGTCCTGTTTTGCCGTGTAGTACAAAATAGTGTCTTGTTCGCTTCACTGTTGTAACTATATTTTTGCCCTAGTCATGTGTACTTACAGAAACATTTCAGGATGAAGTGACATCAACACAAAAATCTGCGAGCAAAGCGGCATGGCCACTACCGAATGATTATGGATTGAATTGGAATGTGCTGATGTTCTCGAGCATCAACTAGAGGTGGCAAGACAACGTGTACATGATTGTGAACGTATAATCAACAAGTTGAGACCGGACATGCAGGTATTAGATGCAGGAGTCAAAAAATGAAACAAGACACCGAGGTAACCATGAAGGAATTGGAGATTTTGCAGACTGAAATTTGTGCTATCTGAATCCGGCCAATCCTATTTTCTGAAGAGATTATAGTTCAAATGGAGTTAAGTTGATGCGCGTCCATGATGTATGAGCCGTATTTGCCTAGTGTATGTAATTTGTTGTTTGTGTATGCTTTTATTATCTCACCTGTGTTGTACCATAATGCCCAGTGGGTATAATCGGCTGTAATTTCTTTATTGTATAGTGTAGGATTATTCTACCTTTCTATGCCTTGATCTCTTTGTTGTATAGTGTATTCTTTTTAGAGGTGATAGTATTGAGTAGGATAATTCTTTGATTATGCTATATCGTTCAAACGGGGGCCAACTCGCCCGACCATGGGGCCTCTACGTCTCGTAGGATCCATGGGCCTTCTACGTCTCGTAGGATCCATGGGCCTTCTACGTCTCGCAGGATCCATGGGCCTTCTACGTCTAGCAGGATCCATGGGCCTTCTACATCTCGTAGTGTCCATGGGCCTTCTACGTCTCGCAGGATCCATGGGCCTTCTACGTCACGTAGGATCCATGGGCCACCGACTCATTTATGGGTCTTGTACTGGCCTTTAATGGGCCATAGACGGGCCTATAATGGAAATCATACGTTTTATGGGATGACCATAACAGGCCATTAATAGGCCATATTTGGTGATGCTATGAAAATGGCCCAACAGACTAACGGACCACAAACGGGCCGACTGTAATGACGGGCTGAATTTGGCCCACAAGCAGAAAATGACAGTAACGGGCCGTAAGTAAACGAATGCTGCAAATGAGCCCAAGAATAAATGGGCCCTCGTAAGGCGAAAGTTAACTTGGGCTGAAACGCCCAACGGAATAACGGCCCGTTAATGGGTATAAAGTGTTACATTTGTTCATTACGGGCCGTTTCATCGCAGCCGTTAATGGGTGTAAAGTAATACACTGCTCATTACGGGCGCTTTCAAAGACGGGCCGCTAATGGGCCAAGAGTTACAAAGGGCCTCATATGGGCCAAAAGACGTCATGGGCCATACATGGGCCAGAAGTGAATACGGGCTAAAATCCTATTGGATGGCCTAGATGATGCTACTGGGCCTAATTCGTATAGGGCGTAACGGGCCTTGGGTTAGCGGGCTGTAAATGGGCTATATGCTAACAGCCGTTAACAAGGCTTTCCATGGGCCGCCCGCCACTTTTGACCAAGTCAAACGGGCCGCCTTTTCACGTGAATGGGCCATCAAGGGTCATGCCACGTGTCGACGTATCATAGGCGCCTTCTGTCCAGTGAGTGGATGACATCTGTCCCAATGATGAGCCGACACGTGTTTCCTCCAGCCAATGATGATTTTACACGTGGAAAATCCCCATTGGTCGGGGCTGTTAACGGGTAATCGGATCCAAAACCCGACCTGATAGCTTAACGGCGTTCCATTACGGTGGATGCCACGTGTCGGTCACCCTTGACGAAAGCACTTATGTGACGCGCGATTTATCATCATGGAAGTGGACACTTCCGTGATGATAATTTTGGTAATGTCATGGAACACTTCTACGACAGCACAGGTATGACTATCCTGATTCTTTCATAAATTTGTCATGGATGTACATGCATGACAAAAAACGCGACCTACTGTGACAAACACGTATCATCACGGAAGTGTACTTTTTTTGTAGTGCTGCTTGCAGTAGAGCACTCAGTCTCAGGCTTAGGTCCAGATTTGGGTTTCTTCTCTTGAGCAGGAACTTGCTTGCTGTTCTTCTTGAAGTTCCCCTTCTTCTTCCCTTTACCCTTTTTCTTGAAACTGGTGGTCTTATTGACCATCAACACTTGATGCTCCTTCTTGATTTCTACCTCCACAGCTTTTAGCGTTGCGAAGAGCTCAAGAATAGTCTTGTCCATCCCTTGCATATTATAGTTCATCACGAAGCTCTTGTAGCTTGGTGGCAGTGAATGAAGAATTCTGTCAATGACTCTATCATCAGGAAGATTAACCCCCAGTTGAATCAAGTGATTATTATACACAGACATTTTGAGTATATGTTCACTGACGAACTATTCTCCTCCATCTTACAGCTATAGAACTTATTGGAGACTTCATATCTCTCAATCCGGCATTTGCTTGAAATATTAACTTCAACTCCTGGAACATCTCATATGCTCCATGACGCTCAAAACATCGTTGAAGACCCGGTTCTAAGCCGTAAAGCATGGCACATTGAACTATCGAGTAGTCATCAGCTTTGCTCTGCCAGACGTTCTTAACGTCGTCAGTTGCATCTGCAGCGGGCCTGGCACCCAGCAGTGCTTCCAGGACGCAATTCTTCTGTGCAGCAATGAGGATAATCCTCAAGTTACGGACCCAGTCCGTGTAATTACTACCATCATCTTTCAACTTAGCTTTCTCAAGGAACGCATTAAAATTCAACGGAACAACAGCACGAGCCATCTATCCACAATAAACATAGACAAGCAAAATACTATCAGGTACTAAGTTCATGATAAATTTAAGTTCAATTAATCATATTACTTAAGAACTCCCACTTAGACAGACATCTCTCTAGTCATCTAAGTGATCACGTGATCCAAATCAACTAAACCATGTCCAATCATCATGTGAGATGGAGTAGTTTCAATGATGAACATCACTATGTTGATCATATATACTATATGATTCACGTTCGAACTTTCGGTCTCCGTGTTCTGAGGCCATATCTGTATATGCTAGGCTCGTCAAGTTTAACCTGAGTATTCCGTGTGTGCAAGGGTTTTGCACCCGTTGTATTTGAACGTAGAGCCTATCACACCCGATCATCACGTGGTGTCTCAGCACGAAGAACTTTCGCAACGGTGCATACTCAAGGAGAACACTTCTTGATAATTAGTGAGAGATCATCTTAAAATGCTACCGTCAATCAAAGCAAGATAAGATGCATAAAGGATAAACATCACATGCAATCAATATAAGTGATATGATATGGCCATCATCATCTTGTGCTTGTGATCTCCATCTCCGAAGCACCGTCGTGATCACCATCGTCACCGGCGCGACACCTTGATCTCCATCGTAGCATCGTTGTCTTCTTGTCAATCTTATGCTTCTACGACTATCGCTACCGCTTAGACATAAAGTAAAGCATTACAAGGCGATTGCATTGCATACAATAAAGCGACAACCATATGGCTCCTGCCAGTTGCCGATAACTTGGTTACAAAACATGATCATCTCATACAATAAAAAATAGCATCACGTCTTGACCATATCACATCACATCACAACATGCCCTGCAATAACAAGTTAGACGTCCTCTACTTTGTTGTTGCAAGTTTTACGTGGCTGCTACGGGCTGAGCAAGAACCGTTCTTACCTATGCATCAAAACCACAACGATAGTTCGTCAAGTTAGTGATGTTTTAACCTTCGCAAGGACCGGGCGTAGCCACACTCGGTTCAACTAAAGTTGGAGAAACTGACACCCGCTAGCCACCTCTTTGCAAATCACGTCCGGAGAACCGGTCTCGCGTAAGCGTACGTGTAATGTCGGTCCGGGCCGCCTCATCCAACAATACCGCCGAACCAAAGTATGACATGCTGGTAAGCAGTATGACTTGTATCGCCCACAACTCACTTGTGTTCTACTCGTGCATATAACATCTATGCATAAAACCTGGCTCGGATACCACTGTTGTGGAACAAAGTAATTTCAAAAAAAATCCTACGCACACGCAAGATCATGGTGATGCATAGCAACGAGAGGGGAGAGTGTTGTCCACGTACCCTCGTAGACCGAGAGCGGATGCGTTATAACAACGCGGTTGATGTAGTCGTACGTCTTCGCAGCCCGACCGATCAAGCACTGAAACTACGGCACCTCAGAGTTCTAGCACACGTTCAGCTCGATGACGATCCCCAGACTATGATCCAGCAGAATGTCGGGGAAGAGTTCTGTCAGCACGAAGGCGTGGTGACGATCTTGATGTTCTACCGTCGCAGGGCTTCGCCTAAGCACCGCTACAATATTATCGAGGACTATGGTGGAGGGGGCACCGCACACGGCTAAGAAATCTCAAGGATCAATTGTTGTGTCTATGGGGTGCCCCCTGCCCCCGTTTATAAAGGAGCAAGGGGGGGGGGGGGGGTTGCGGCCGGCCAAGGGAGAGGGCACGCCGGGAGGAGTCCTACTCCCACCGGGAGTAGGACTCCCCCCTTTCCTAGTTGGATTAGGACTTGGGAGGGGGGAGGAGTGGAGGAGAAGAAGGAAGGGGGCCGCCGCCCCCCTCTCCCTGTCCTATTCGGACTGGGGGGAGGGGCGCGCGGCCCAGCCCTAGCCGCTTGTAGCGACCCGACCTCAGACGGTCAAGCCTCTGTGTTGCTGTGCCATCCCTGGATCAGTATGTTTGCACACACAAGACATAAATGTATATATCAAAGTGCAATCACATGTATAATTAACGTAAAACTGATATATACCTCATAAGTCACAGCTGAAACAATTAGTCGGGTGTGGAGTCCCATCAACGCCATCGGCAGGTTGAGTGTAGACCGTAACCTGCACTGCACTCTTACTCGTCGAAGAAAGTATCTGCAACATGATACGTTGCAGCCATGTAGGTCAGTACATTGAATGTACCGGCAAGATCACAACATGAGAAAACAGATGATAAAACTATACTATATGCAATATGGCTTTGTGGCTCGTGTCTGAGTTTTGTTTATGTAAAAGCTGATTTATTTTCCCTACATCAAAGGAATAAATGAAGTCTGTACTATGGAGTTTTCTATCATGACATGGTTCCGCCAACCGATGTCTCATAGCCCAAAATCATCATAAGTTGCCCACAATTAAGTTATCAATCCGGTGTTGAGAGTTCCGAGATAGATCCAAGTCCAGAGGCTCAAATTGTCCGTAACCGGGGACACGGCTAATCGATTAGGTTTAAACCTCTGCAGAGGTTTGTACACTTTACCCGCAAGATTCGATCCCTCTTTTACGTTCTCGCACTTCAGGGTGTTTGAGAACAAGACGACCGAAACATGGTCTTCCGAAGAGTTCCTCTGACCACTGTCCGGTGCTCATCCAATCCTACCGTAGTTCTACATCTGCTAGCACCGTCCCAGCCAGAGTCACAACTAAGGTCAACCAAGCCAGAGCCCATAGTGACTTGCGGTTGCACAGGTAAGCTTCCGGGCATGAAGTATTCTTCCGTCTCTTTGAGTCTGGGTGAAGCTTTCCGCAAGATGTCATGGCGCTTCTCCATGCATCCCGCCAACCACTGGTTTCTCCAGGTGCCCACAACCATCCTTCACCCAAAGAGTGTGTATTGAATTCTTGTCTCGAGTCTTGAAGTCTTGAGGCCTTGAAGATGCAGTCCTTGCAGATTCCATCATGGAGTTGTCGCCATTGACGAGATCCTCCATTCTCACACCACTCCGAGCACTCATACCAACCCCGTCTACTATAGCATAGCATTAAAATAAATAACGTCCCGGCTTGGTAACAGGTGATGGGTTCCTACCTCATGCATACTACTCAACTACAAGAATTCAATATCACTATGGAGGATTGTTGCAAAGATGCCACTAGATGCAATAAAATATAGGTATGAAAGCATGGTCAAAGTGAACTTGCCTGGTATGTCGATGAAGATAATCGCACTCAAATAAAGACTTGGTAGAACTATTCGTCACTCCATTGAAAATCTATATTGAACAGACAATCATATAAGCAATCATCCTAGCAATCAATTCTATCAATCATAACAATACTCAATCAAAATAAAAGCAACAAAGAAAACCAAGTCGAAACCAAAGGAAAAACTTCAAAGAAAAATTCAAGGAAAAACTAGTGGTGACCAACTCACACAAATCTTAACATAACATCACTAAATTACTCTAATATTTTTTCTACAGCAAAGAAAATATAAATCTAATAAAATAACAGAAAATAAATTACTAATTTAATAACTAACAAAAGAACTAATATAAAACTACTATAACCATCTAGTTAATACTAGAACAAATATAGCAACTAGCAAAACACTAAGACAACTATAACAGCAAATCATTTATTAAAACATTAATAAACTATACTAAATAAATATAACAACTAATGTGTTCACAAATAACAGAAACAAAAACAATATAACTTGAAGTGGAAAAAGAATTACTTTTAAAACTAATAAAACTATTTTTATCCACTATCACTATGAACTAAACAAGCAATTACAAAAACAGTAGCTAAACACTAATAAATAACTACAAAAATTTATCTACTGTAGCTAAACATAAACATATAACAACAAGTGAAAATCTACAAAAGGAATGAACTAAAATAATTAAAAACAATAATTACATAACTAAAACAACTATATAAGCAAAACAGTACTGTTTTTACTAAAAATCTAACTTAAAATACTCCAAAATTACCAAACTAAATCCTACAGCTAAACAATATCACAAGTGACCAGGAGCAAAAAGAATTAATTAAAAACCTATTTTGAAACTCAAGTTATGGCCAAAATACTAATCTGAACAAAATTTATCAAATTCAAATTTAAACTACTCAAATTTGAAATCCAGAGACACTAACAAAAACTTCAGCAAATTTGTGACACATAGCAATTGGAATCACTCAAAATACTAAAACTCTAAAAGATATGAATTTTCTAAGATTGCTATTTTCTGAAAAAAATGAATTACGGGATTTCGTGGATCTCACGGAGTAGTCGTCGGAGTTGGGGAAGAAGATCGGATCCGATGTTGCGGTTGCTCCTAGAGGAAAGGAGATCACGGGACGGTGAGAGGAGATCATATAAACCTCAGGAGAGGTCGAGGCGGCAAGCACACTTGGCGGCGGTGGCAAGCGGCGGCGGTGGTGCTACACTGCTGCTGCTGCGGAGAGGAGAGGAGAGGTGTTGGTTTGATGTGTTGGAGGGGGGGGGGTGCTTGGGTATTTATATTGGGGAGGGGAGGGGTTTTGCTTGGAGTAGGGGACAAGAAATAGACTAGGATTAGGAAATAAAAGGAAAAAGATCTAGAAACAAATCGGAATAAATGGAAGTAGGACAAAAGTCCTACTAGGAAAAGGAAAAGGAAAAGGAGCGGCTCCCTCCTGGCTCCCTGTGCGCGCGTGGGCGTTGGCCTTGGCCTTGGCCGGCCGGCCGCTGGCTTGGCCTTGGGCCTTGGCCCTTGGCCGGCGGGGCGCAGAATTTTTTTTTTTTGACAGAGACAACAAAACAAAAATAAATAAAATTTTTATATAGGCATATAATATATGAAAAATTTCAGAAAAAGATTTTCTACAACATGAACACTATTTTAGCTTCAAATAAAATACACACAAATTTTAATAATTCACACAGTGCTACCGGTACAATAAAATCCAATAAAAATCATTTTTAAAATAACAAAATGACTTCAAATTAATTTCTCTCCAATTTTCTGATGTAGGGAATCATGTTACCCTATTTTCCATATATTTTGTTTTTGGAGAAAATAATTTGAATAAAACTCAAATAACTCCAAATTGGAAATAAATTCAAAAGAACTTTGAATTTAATTCTTTTAAAACTCCCAACTCATATTTCATTTAATTTGAAGAAGTCATTTTATCTTCTCTCGTGAAAATCATTGAGTTGCATAAAGTTTCAAATTGGAAATATTTTCCAAATGAAATTCAAATATTTTCAACACCCTTGTCATTTAAATAAATGGAAGAAGTCATGTCATCTTCTCTCCGGGTTTTGTGATGAAAAGAATTTGAATTCCGGAGATCATAAAAGCAAAATGAAAGTTTGGGAAAGTCCTTTAATTCCTCTCATTTAACCTTCAAAAGTTTCAATTTCACTCAATTTCAGTTAATCAATCAAACAATCAATCAAAACTATCTATATGTTTATAACATTCCAAAATTTAGAATTTTGGGATGTTACAAACTACCACCTTAAAATGAATCTCGTCCTCGAGATTCGGAGAGGTTAGCAAGAAATAGGTTAGGGTTTGGGGTCTTCTCAAAATCCATCGATCGTCTCTGGTCTCGGTGCTACCACCCTTAGAAGCATTGTTACGGTTCCATCAAACTCAGATACTCCATCCTTATTGCTGATGATTGGTCGGTCTTCTCAGATATTAAGGATAATTCCTTCTCTGGGCTCTTCCGGTAGTGGCATAACCTTTTCCTCAATTCTTTTGTCTTTTACTCTTGGTAAGGTTATTCCGAGACTGGGTCTTCATAGCTGACGGGTCTGGCGCCAATTCTAAACAAATATCGGTATCTCATGGTGGTCAACGATTTATGGTTTCCCCTGCAGAAAACGGGTCTGGGTTGAACCTCACCGTATAACCTACGGTTGGCAACAACTGTCGTGTATAAGGGAAAAAATACCTATACCTTTCTAAGGTTTAAACAAGGTTTTGATCATCGTGTCTCTACTATAGGTAAGTCACTCAGATTTACCATCCCATATAGCAAAGCGAATAATAAGAGTAAGTCGGTATGGTGATCAATCCATCCCGCACCCAAATCATTACCTTGTACATGGTTTAGCGAATCTCGCATTCTAACACTCGGTCATCCTCACAAGCATTGCAGAATTTCTCTTGTCGACGAACCAAGTTCGGAAAATCCATTGATTCTGCAAGCCAAACAAAACATCTATCGTTTCTTCACAACTCTCGGGTTTTTGCGTAACCTCCTATAGAATCGTCGGTTGATCAAATCGTAGTCTATTCCCAAAATTTCTTTCTCCAGTGGGTACTTGATCCTTATTAATTCTTGGGCCTGTGGGTTATGGCCCACTTCAACACTAGTGCAGCTTTAACTCATCCTTGGGGTAACTCTCTTGTTCCATATTACACATCCTTTAAATCCAGAGTACTGCTTTCTTCATACCATCATATCAAAAGCAAAACTCCAACTTTTTTTCCTTCAACTACAGTCCGTGGAATATATATTTTCTTATCCATTAGTCTAGTCTTGTTCAAAGGGTACTACCACCCTAAAAATGAAATTCACAAATCCATCCATAGACCATATTTCTCATATCCTCGAAAATGGTCAAAATCTTTGTTCACAGAGTAACAACTCATACAATTAAACATATGAAAACATGTCACCTTAACTTTATTGATTTCATGAATCCATTACAAACTCTGAGCACCCATTACATAACTCAACTTATTGTAATCATGAAAAAAAATTGGTTTCTACCACTCTTATTATCCATGTCAAAATTCCAACTACTCAACTCCAGCTTCCTTCTTGTAGGAACATTTAGTAGCATAATGTCCTGCTTCCTTGCAATGAAAACACATAACTTTTGATAAGTCTTTGGGCTTCTTGGAGATGGTGCCTGCTCCTTGAGTTCCTTGCTTCCTTTCGTGACAATGATTGGCATAATTCCCGACGTCCTTACATTCAAAACAGGCAATATGACTCTTGTCCCTATTTGTAGAAATTGGGTTGTTCTGAGGGTGTCTTTGTTTTCTCTTCCTGGGTTTCTTCATTCTGATCAAACCTTTTATTCCCTGTGGATCAAGCTCTATTGCTTCCGTCGGGAAGTATCCCAGATACTCTTTTCTTTCCTTGGTGCAATACTGTGAAAAATGTCCTTCTTCTCCACATGAATAGCAGGCATTGGAGTAAAATCTGTTGATGCCTTCTCCATCAGGGTCTTCAACACATTCCTTCATCACAGGTTCTTTCATAACTTCTCGGGCGCTTCTTTCATTCCTTCTTCCTGCTCCTGAATAGTTTGTTGCACCATGGGGTAAATGTGACCTTGAGTCGGGTAGTGGGTGGTTCCTTCACACAAGAAACAAGTCACCCGACTAGTTGGGCATTCCTCACTGGGTGTTTCTCCTCACAATGAGGGCATCCATCCTTGTGTTCCTCCCGGTGTGTCCTATTTCTCCGCAAATCTTGCAGGCACAAGGTTTCTTCTTCGGGTTATCATAGTGCTTCCGGATGAGACGTGATCTCAACAGGGTCTTCTTGAATTCCTCCCAAGTTCTTGCTCCATTAAATCCTTGTATGGCTTGATGCATTTTCCACCAGGTTGCAGCACATCCTTCAAAGTACTGAAGAGCGTAAGATACTTCATTCTTCCTTGAAACCAAATTGCTCCCGAAGTGATTCTCCATGTTCTGAATCCATAGCTCTGCCTCCGGCTGAGTCTTCGGTCCAGAGAATATCAGGCCAACTTCGTTCATCATCTATGGGGTCCAAAAGTTTTGGGATGAGATATGAGAGAGGTGGGGAGGGATATACACACAATACAAACAATAGTTTTTTGAAGAAACAAGTTTTACTTTGTGGCTGTTGGAAAACATCAAACAAATGACAGCTCACAAATCGTTGCATCTAACGTAAGTGTGTAACAGGGGTTTGGTCTTCTAAAGGTCAAATAATTCTTCAGATTCTTCAAATTCTTCTAGTCTTCGGAGTCTTCAATTGTTGCAGCTTCAACTCTTCTAATGCATGGTGAAACCCTTTGTTACTTTGAAGAGGTCATCAGCTGTCCGATATCTTTCTTGGAGCGGCTTCAGTTGATCCTTCATGTGGTCAAAAGGGAAAAGGGGTATATTCTAACTATTTGAGGTGAGAGTGTCTATTTGATAAAATCAGAAAAGATGAGAAGTAAGAGTCTTTTGAAAATAAAGTTTTGAGATATCCTGCCCAAGGGCTTTCCGATTTCTAAGGTCACGTCCTACAGTCAACATGTGCTCGATACCATATCAGAGGCGACCCGACCTCGAGACGGTCAAGCCTCTGTGTTCTTGGCCATCCTCGGATCAAGTATCTTTGGCACACACAGACATCAATGTATATATCAAAGTGCAATCACATGTATAATTAACGTAAAACTGATATATACCTCATAAGTCACAGCGAAACAATTAGTCGGTGTGGAGTCCTATCAACGCCATCGGCAGGTTGAGTGTAGACCGTAACCCTGCACTGCACTCTTACTCGTCGGAAGAAAGTATCTGCAACATGATACGTTGCAGCCATGTAGGTCAAGACATTGAATGTACCGCAAGATCACAACATGAGAAAACAGATGATAAAACTATACTATATGCAATATGGCTTTGTGGCTCGTGGTCTGAGTTTTGTTTGCGTAAAAGCTGATTTATTTTCCCTACATCAAAGGAATAAATGAAGTCTGTACTATGGAGTTTTCTATCATGACATGGTTCCGCCAACCGATGTCTCATAGCCCAAAATCATCATAAGTTGCCCACAATTAAGTTATCAATCCGGTGTTGAGAGTTCCGAGATAGATCCAAGTCCAGAGGCTCAAATTGTCCGTGAATCGGGACACGGCTAATCGATTAGGTTTAAACCTCTGCAGAGGTTTGTACACTTTACCCGCAAGATTCGATCCTCTTTTACGCTCTCGCACTTCAGGGTGTTTGAGAACAAGATGATCAAACATGGTCTTCCAAGAGTTCCTCCGACCACCGTCCGTGCTCATCCAATCCTACCGTAGTTCTACATCTGCTAGCACCGCCCCAGCCAGAGTCACAACTAAGGTCAACCAAGCCAGAGCCCATAGTGACTTGCGGTTGCACAGGTAAGCTTCGGGCATGAAGTATTCTTCCGTCTCTTTGAGTCAGGGTGAAGCTTTCCGCAAGATGTCATGGCGCTTCTCCATGCATCCTGCCAACCACTGGTTTCTCCAGGTGCCCGTCAACCATCCTTCACCCAAGAGTGTGTATTGAATTCTTGTCTCGAGTCTTGAAGTCTTGAGGCCTTGAAGATGCAGTCCTTGCAGATTCCATCATGGAGTTGTCGTCATTGACGAGATCCTCCATTCTCACACCACTCCGAGCACTCATACCAACCCCGTCTACTATAGTGTAGCATTAAAATAAATAACGTCCGGGCTTGGTAACAGGTGATGGGTTCCTACCTCATGCATACTACTCAACTACAAGAATTCAATATCACTACTGGAGGATTGTTGCAAAGATGCCACTGAATGCAATAAAACATAGGTATGAAAGCTTGGTCAAAGTGAACTTGCCTGGTATGTCGATGAAGATAATCGCACTCAAATAAAGACTTGGTAGAACTATTCGTCACTCTGTTGAAAATCTATATTAAACAGACAATCATATAAGCAATCATCCTAGCAATCAATTCTATCAATCATAACAATACTCAATCAAAATAAAAGCAACAAAGAAAACCAAGTCGAAAACCAAAGGAAAAACTTCGAAAGAAAAATTCAAGGAAAAACTAGTGGTGACCAACTCACACAAATCTTAACATAACATCACTAAATTACTCTAATATTTTTTCTACAGCAAAGAAAATATAAATCTAATAAAATAACAGAAAATAAATTACTAATTTAATAACTAACAAAAAGAACTAATATAAAACTACTATAACCATCTAGTTAATACTAGAACAAATATAGCAACTAGCAAAACACTAAGACAACTATAACAGCAAATCATTTATTAAAACATTAATAAACTATACTAAATAAATATAACAACTAATGTGTTCACAAATAACAGAAACAAAAACAATATAACTTGAAGTGGAAAAAGAATTACTTTTAAAACTAATAAAACTATTTTTATCCACTATCACTATGAACTAAACAAGCAATTACAAAAACAGTAGCTAAACACTAATAAATAACTACAAAAATTTATCTACTGTAGCTAAACATAAACATATAACAACAAGTGAAAATCTACAAAAGGAATGAACTAAAATAATTAAAACAATAATTACATAACTAAAACAACTATATAAGCAAAACAGTACTCTTTTTACTAAAAATCAAACTTAAAATAATCCAAAATTACCAAACTAAATCCTACAGCTAAACAATATCACAAGTGACCAGGAGCAAAAAGAATTAATTAAAAACCTATTTTGAAACTCAAGTTATGGCCAAAATACTAATCTGAACAAAATTTATCAAATTCAAATTTAAACTACTCAAATTTGAAATCCAGAGACACTAACAGAAACTTCAGCAAATTTGTGACACATAGCAATTGGAATCACTCAAAAATACTAAAAACTCTAAAAGATATGAATTTTCTAAGATTGCTATTTTCTGAAAAAAATGAATTACGGGATTTCGTGGATCTCACCGGAGTAGTCGTCGGAGTTGGGGAAGAAGATCGGATCCGATGTTGCGGTTGCTCCTAGAGGAAAGGAGATCACGGGACGGTGAGAGGAGATCATATAAACCTCAGGAGAGGTCGAGGGCGCGGCGGCAGCACTTGGCGGCGGCGGTGGCAAGCGGCGGCGGTGGTGCTGCACTGCTGCTGCTGCGGAGAGGAGAGGAGAGGTGTTGGTTTGATGTGTTGGAGGGGGGGTGCTTGGGTATTTATATTGGGGAGGGGAGGGGTTTTGCTTGGAGTAGGGGACAAGAAATAGACTAGGATTAGGAAACAAAAGGGAAAAGATCTAGAAACAAATCGGAATAAACGGAAGTAGGACAAAAGTCCTACTAGGAAAAGGAAAAGGAAAAGGAGTGGCTCCCTCCTGGCTCCCTCTGCGCGCGTGGGCGTTGGCCTTGGGCCTTGGCCCTTGGCCGGCGGGGTTCAGCAATTTTTTTTTTGACAGAGACAACAAAACAAAAATAAATAAAAAATTTATATAGGCATATAATATATCAAAATTTTCAGAAAAAGATTTTCTACATTATGAACACTATTTTAGCTTCAAATAAAATACAAACAAATTTTAATAATTCACACAGTGCTACCGGTCCAATAAAATTCAATAAAAATCATTTTTAAAATACCAAAATGACTTCAAATTAATTTCTCTCAATTTTCTGATGTAGGGAATCATGTTACCCTATTTTCCATATATTTTGTTTTTGGAGAAAATAATTTGAATAAAACTCAAATAACTCCAAATTGGAAATAAATTCAAAAGAACTTTGAATTTAATTCTTTTAAAACTCCCAACTCATATTTCATTTAATTTGAAGAAGTCATTTTATCTTCTCTCGTGAAAATCATTGAGTTGCATAAAGTTTCAGAATTGGAAATATTTTCCAAATGAAATTCAAATATTTTCAACACCCCTTGTCACTTAAATAAATGGAAGAAGTCATGTCATCTTCTCTCCAGGGTTTTGTGATGAAAAGAATTTGAATTCCCGGAGATCATAAAAGCAAAATGAAAGTTTGGGAAAGTCCTTTAATTCCCTCTCATTTAACCTTCAAAAAGTTTCGAATTTCACTCAATTTCAGTTAATCAATCAAACAATCAATCAAAACTATCTATATGTTTATAACATTCCAAAATTTAGAATTTTGGGATGTTACACCGCCTCTCCTCTCTTCCACCTAGGCCCACTAAGGCCCATTATTTTCTCGGGGGGTTCCGGTAACCTCCCGGTACTCCTGTAAAATCCCGGTTTCACCCGGAACACTTCCGATATCCAAACATATGCTTCCAGTATATCAACCTTCATGTCTCGACCATTCTAGACTCCTCGTCATGTCCATGATCACATCCGGGACTCCGAACAAACTTCGGTACATAAAAACTCATAAACTCATAATATAACTGTCATCGAAACCTTAAGCGTGCGGACCCTACGGGTTCGAGAATTATGTAGACATGACCTAGAACTGTTTCCGGTCAATAACCAATAGCGGAGCCTAGATGCTCATATTGGCTCCTACATATTCTACGAAGATCTTTATCGGTCAAACTGCATAACAACATACGTTGTTCCCTTTGTCATCGGTATGTTACTTGCCCGAGATTCGATCGTCGGTATCTCAATACCTAGTTCAATCTCGTTACCGGCAAGTCTCTTTAATCGTTACGTAATGCATCATTCTGTAACTAACTCATTAGCTACATTGCTTGCAAGGCTTATAGTGATGAGCATTACCGAGCGGGCCCAGAGATACCTCTCCGACAATCGGAGTGACAAAACCTAATCTTGAAATACGCCAACTCAACATGTACCTTTGGAGACACCTGTAGAGCTCCTTTATAATCACCCAGTTATGTTGTGACGTTTGGTAGCACACAAAGTGTTCCTCCGGTAAACGGGAGTTGCATAATCTCATAGTTATAGGAACTTGTATAAGTCATGAAGAAAGCAATAGCAACATACTAAACGATCAAGTGCTAAGCTAACGGAATGGGTCAAGTCAATCACATCATTCTTCTAATGATGTGATCCCGTTAATCAAATGATAACACATGTCTATGGTTAGGAAACATAACCATCTTTGATTAATGAGCTAGTCAAGTAGAGGCATACTAGTGAAATTTAAGTTTGTTTATGTATTCACACATGTATCATTGAGGGAGTCCCGGATTAGGGGGTGTCCGGATAGCCGGACTACCATCATCGGCCGGACTATCATCGGCCGGACTATCATCATCGACCGGACTCCAAGACTATGAAGATACAAGATTGAAGACTTCGCCCCGTGTCCGGATGGGACTTTCCTTGGCGTGGAAGGCAAGCTTGGCGATACGGATATGTAGATCTCCTACCATTGTAACCGACTCTATGTAACCCTAGCCCTCTCCGGTGTCTATATAAACCGGATGGCTCTAGTCCGTAGGACACATCAACAACCCTTACAATCATACCATAGGCTAGCTTCTAGGGTTTAGCCTCCTTGATCTCGTGGTAGATCCACTCTTGTAAACATCCACAATATCAATATCAATCAAGCAGACGTGGGTTTTACCTCCATCAAGAGGGCCCGAACCTGGGTAAAACATCGTGTCCCTCGTTTCCTGTTACCATCCGCCTAGACGCACAGTTCGGGACCCCCTACCCGAGATCCGCCGGTTTTGACACCGACATTGGTGCTTTCACTGAGAGTTCCTCTGTGCCGTCACCGATAGGAAGGATGCCTCCTCCCGTCTTCAAGGACGGTATTTTTGCCAAAGGAGCCTTGGCCGCAGGCCAAACTATCCGGCTAGGTGGTTTTCTTATGACCGTCTATCCGGCCACCGCTTCGACAATGACCTCTCAAGTCGTCAAAAGCAATTTTCACGTCAGCTCGGAATTCGCCGAGCGGCTGGATCCAATAGAGCTCTCGACCGTAAATGAGCTCTTGGATCGCATCGCCGCCCTAGGAGTCGCTACAGACTACAATCAGATTGGGCTTAAAACCGATCTGAGAGAGATTAACTCTCCCCAGGTCACCCACCACGTTGCAGTGGTAGAGGAACAATGCGGCGACACTTTTCCTGTATTGAAAACTAGTCATGTCCGGGCTCCCGAACCCCCCATGCCGGATTCCCGCGGAGGGACGGACTTCGATCAAGCACTGAACTTAAAGTCAGGCATCGGACCAGACTCGTTGGATAACGTCCAGCAATCCAAGCTTCCAGATTCGGAAACTTCTCGGCCTACGAGCCTTGAGATGGGTAGGGTTCCGGACTTAATTCCACCCACCCGCCTGCATATATGCGATCTATCTCTAATCCGCAAGAGCCCGCCGAGACAAGACATCACTCTCGGGCCGATTCCTCCGGTTATGGACAGGATAAAGGACTGCCGAGAGGAAAACGCAATCTCAATTTTTGCAATAATTGCATGGACGAGGATTCTTGAACGCCGTTAGCCGTCGTTGAAATTACACGCCACGACCAAGGCGCCCATAGTACGAAAGTATCAGGCGATGGAGAGTTTCCGGACAACCAAAATAAGTTTTGGGACAATCCGCCCCGAATACAACCCTAGTCCGCAACAAAAGGGTGCATTACACTCAGGCACCAGATACAAAAACCAAAAAGCAAAGACCCCATAAAGGGCACGGAACCGCATTAGAGGGATGGCTTAGCGGGCCTGTAAAATTCACAAGATGTATATGCCGTCGTCCAACACATAATCTTCGAGCATGTTGGATATTACGGCAGGTGGCCAAAGGTGGAGAGGAGCTTCTAGCCCGGAAAACCACTCCAACAACATCGATGCGGTATCAACAGTCTTGAGACTTTCGCATCAAATAATATGCGAAACGAACAATCCGCAGCCTCGCCAAGTCTACCAAGTAGCAACAACCAATCCATGGAGCGACACAGCCATCACCTTCAACGCCAAGGATTTAACCTAAATTCGGACAGCCCGAGCTCCACCAAGACCGGTACTTAGTCCAATAGCGGACGACTTTCGACTTACAAAAGTCCTCATGGATGGCGGCAGCGGATTAAACCTCATCTACTGAATAAACCCTTCAAAAATGGAAATAGATGGAGCCGCATTGAGCGAAGCAGCACAACCTTTAGAGGAATAATCCCTAGCCGGAGGCGCGCTGCACAGAAAAAATCACACTCGATGTGGTATTCGCTCACCGGACAATTACAGATCCGAAGAAGTCACGCCCAAGTGGCCCTGCTCAACAGCGGATATCACGCTATATTAGGACGAGAGGCATACACAATTTTTCAAGCCGCACCCCATTACGGGTACATGAAGCTCAAAATGCCCGGGCCCGCGGAATAATCACTCTTGTTAGTGATCCGGACATAGCACTCCGCGCCGAAAACAAGACAGCCGCATTAGCCTTAGAGGCACTATCCGAAGCCCTAGCGGCAGAGGAACTCACTGCGCTGCGCTCTACGGTGAATAGGGCCAAAGTGATACTCGATAAGAGATCCAAGTCCGCCTCCTTTAAACCAGCAGATGAAATAGTAAAATTCCAGGTCCACCCAACGGACCCTACAAAGACGGCCTCCATCGGGGCACAATTGAACCCTGATGTAGACGCCGCACTACGAGAATTCCTTCGGGAAAATTGGGACATTTTTGCCTGGCACCCCTCGGATATGCCCGGAATCCCACGCAGATTGGCAGAACACAGCCTAAACATCCTAAAAGGATTCAAGCCAATTAAACAGGCTCTTCGACGATTTTCCGAACCCAAAAGACAGGCAATGGAAGAAGAGGTAGCCAAACTATTGGAAGCCGGATTCATCAGAGACATCAAGCATCCGGATTGGCTAACAAACCTGGTAATGGTACCAAAGAAGGACAAATCCTGGCGCCTATGCGTCGATTTCAAAGACCTAAATAAAGCCTACCCAAAGGATCCCTTCCCCCTCCCCCGCATCGACCAAATCATCGATGCCACTGCAGGGCACGATTCATTGTGCTTCCTGGACGCATACTCCGGCTATCATCAAATCAAGATGGCAGAAGCGGATCAAGCCGCAACGGCATTTATTACTCCATACGGACCATTCTGCTTCAACACGATGCCCTTCGGACTTAAAAACGCCGGCGCAACATATCAGCGCATGATTCAGACATGTCTGGCTACCCAGATCGGCAAAACAGTAGAGGCATACGTAGACGACGTAGTCGTCAAAACTAAACATGTCGAAACTCTAGTAGACGACTTGAGGCTCACATTCGACAACCTCAGAGCATATGACATCAAGCTGAATCCGGAAAAATGCGTTTTTGGCGTACCAGCTGGAAAGCTGCTGGGCTTCATCGTATCCGGTAGAGGAATTGAAGCAAACCCAGCCAAGATCCGAGCCCTGTCACAGCTAGATATCCCAAAAGACCTCAAGCAAATACAAAAATTGACTAGATGCGTGGCGGCTCTAAGCCGCTTTATCTCCCGTCTAGGAGAAAAGGCATTACCCCTCTATCGCCTCCTTAGGCGCACCGAACACTTCGAGTGGACGGATGCTGCCACCGCCGGACTCGAAGAAATAAAGGCCATATTGGCAACAACCAGTCTGGCTGCGCCCAACCCGGGCGAACCAATGTTGTTATACATCGCAGCAACGCATCAAGTTGTAAGCGGTACTGTCGTCGAACGAGAGAAAGAAGGGCATAAATTCCCTCTTCAAAACCAGTATACTACGATCCACCGTGTTAACCCCCGCAAGTCCTGCTACCCGCACTATCGTAAGATAGCATACGCGTGTTCATGGCATCCCGAAGCTCCGTCACTACTTTAAAGAGTGTTCGATAACAAGTGGCCTCAAGTACCACTTAACGACATTATAAACAACATGACGCGACGGGCAGGATTGCAAATGGGCCATTGAGCTCTTACCATTTGATATAACTTACAAACCTCGGCGAGCCATAAAGTCACAAGTTTTGGCTGACTTTGTCGCTGAATGGACCGAGGTCAACTCCCTAAAGAGTACGGCGATACTCCAATTGATTATGCACTTCGACGGCTCTAAAATGTTAGCCGGATTGGGGCTGGCGTCGTATTGACGCCCCGACCGGGACACAGTCCAATACGCATTTCAGATAATGTACACGGACTCCAACAACGCAGCCGAATACGAGGCCCTTTACATGGTCTCCGGATGGCAATCTCCATGGGCATTCAACGCCTAGAGGTGCGCGATTCAAACCTCGCAATATCCCAAATAAACAGAGACTTTGACGCCAAAGATCCGAAAATGGCAGCATACCGCAACGCTGTCCTAAAATGCCAGCCGGTTCAAGGACTTGAATTCCATCACGTGCCCGGATAATAACCAAGCAGCCGACGACTAGCACGATCGGCGCGCAAACGCGACGTTGTCCCTCCTAACATCTTCCTCGAACGGCTCTTCAAGCCATCCGTATTATGGGAAGAGGAGTCCGAACTAACAAACCGAACAAGCCGCACCAACCGCGATTCAGCCGATGACAAAACACCTTCCGCCCACGACATAATGGCAGTAATTGCCTCGTGGACAGAACCATTCCTCGCCTACTTGCTTAGGCAGGAGCTTCCCGATGACCAAAATGAGGCCTGCTGCATTATCCGGCGATCTAAAGCCTACAAGGTCTATGAGGGAGAACTTTATAAGAAAAGCACAACCGGAGTCCTTCAAAGGTGTATCTCCGAAGAGGAAGGGCGAAACCTCCTGGCTGAAATTCATGCCGGACTAGGCGGACACCACGCCGCAGCTCGGGCCCTTGTAGGAAAGGCATTCCGACAGGATTTTATTGGCCGACGGCCCGAGCAGATGCTCAGACTTAGTCCAAAGATGCGTCGGTTGCCAGCTCTTTGCTAATCGAGCCACATGCCACCCACCGCCTCAAAACTATACCCATTACCCGGCCGTTCATGGTCCGGGGCTTGACATGGTCGGACCACTTAAAGGGGGACCCACAAGCAAAGGTACCTATTGGTCATGGTGGATAAATTCACCAAATGGATAGAGGCCAAACCAGTTAAAACGGCAGAGTCCGCACCAGTGATAGACTTTATATCCGGGTAGTACACCGTTATGGTGTCTCCCACAAAGATCATCACCGATAACGGCACGAACTTCACCGCCGATGAGGTTAAATCATGGTGCAAAAATATGGGCATCAAGCTCGATTACGCTCATCTATCATCCTCAAACCAACGGTCAAGTGGAACGAGCAAATGGTCTAATAATGAGCGGCATCAAACCCGCACTAGTGCGGTCCTCACGAAATCGACACGACCGGGTAGAGGAGCTCGACCCGACTGGGGCTGCGGACAACGCCTAACCGTACTACCGGATTCACACCATTTTTATGGTATATGGCGCGAAGCAGTTTTGCCTCATGACATAATTCATGACTCACCTCGAAAAGCGCATGTACGAAGAAAGAGAGGCCGAGTTGGATCGGCAGGACAGCTTGGACGCATTGGAGGAAGAACGTGATGTCGCCAAGGCTCGTTCCGCATTCTATCAGCAGCAGGCTCGAAGATATCACAGCAGAGAAGTACGGGCCAAGACTTACAATGTTGGCGAACTGGTTCTACGCCTGCCGGACAAGAAAAAGGACAAGCTCAAGCCCAAATGGGAAGGCCCCTTCATCATTGATCAACTCCTGATCGGCGGAGCGTACCGTATACGAAATGCATCGGTTAACCGACTCGAGCCGAACCCATGGAACGCAGCCCGCCTCCGAAGATTCTATGCCTAGCGCCGGATTGAGAGTTCGTCCCTTTCCCCCCGTCCAAATTTTTTGTTTTTCTTCTTTCAGCTGCCTTTTGTTTCTCTTTTTTCTTCTCAACCCTATTCATCCAAGCCTTAAAGGGCCTACTTGCGCAACGTCAGCAAGAATTGATGTGCTATCCGCACTCATTATACCGGGGCTTCTTACCGTAAGCTTAATTATAAGGGCTTTATGCCCAGACATGTGTCAAGCCTCCACATGTACCTTTTATTCACCATTATATGCATCGATATGACTTAAGTTTTGGCCAAGCTGGGTTGCTCGCTCTCTGTGCTTACCCCTCGCTCCCGATTGTTCGCTAGGAGGTAAAGGAGCACCTCTGCGATTGTTACTTGCCGGTCAACCGGATGTGTACCTCGGACTGGGTGAAGCCAAAGCTAGCGTTTTAAGGGAATATTCGGTCGCTGACTTAAAAGACGATTTTTTATCCAATTATTTATCTGCCCCCAGATGTTTTTTCTGCTTTTTTCGCAGTCCGGACATGCACTATAGGGCATGCCACCCCCAGAGGAAAGGAACCCTTAATGGAACTATTCTCCCTGGAAGATGTTTCTTACTACCCATGTAATATAACATAACTAGTTGGGCACTTGTCTGATAAAGCACTAATGACCCCTACGCCTGGTCTCCATGCATACCCCGGTTGTTTCATAACCGAGAAGGTATTCGGACACACTCCGGACTCTAGGGTCCCGAGGTCGGGCGAAAAGGTCGGCAAAGACAAACGATCTACAATCCGCTAGAAGGAATTTTATATGTCATTTTATAATACATTGTCAAATCGACCGATTGTATTCTTCCTCAATCCCGCCTAACAAAGTTGTCTAATTTACAGTCCTGTTGGGAAAATTTAGCAGCCAACTCTACTTGGCGATACTAAACTCACAGGATCTCCTTCCCATCGGGCCCCACAGTCCGACTTCGCCATGTGGTTGGGATCCGCCTTCTTGTACCGCTGTCTTTACCATGGCCCAGCCTCCTCGGCACCCTAGCGGCAGGCGAAATCTTCCATAAATGGAAGCGCTGCCGACTCCCAGCAGCTTCTCCGCAAGCTCCCCAAGACCATCGGGTAAGGAGAAGGCTGGCCATAAAGCCCGGATGACGCCGCCATTGCCTCGCCGAACTCGCTCGATCAGTTGCAACAATTGGAAGTTGATCACCCGTTGATACGGGCATCTCCTCCATGAGGCGACTGTGAGCATACCTGCAGAAATATTCTCAAATTGACTTCCTCGCCGAACTCTTCTTTTCAAAGGAGTTCGCCAAGCATTATTATATATGCCGCGACGAAGCCGCTGATTCTCCTTAACGGAGCTCGACAGCTCGCCCTAACGCCTTTCAGCTCTTCTCCAAGCTGGGCATGGGCCTCGAGCTTGTTCCTTTCATGCTGCACCTTATGCAGCACCTCTCGCCGCCTTTAGTTGGCGCAGGTTCTCGCCTGTTCAGATCTTGTCCGCAGCACCTGCAACGCCATTTTTAGACTTGCGCAAAGGCCAAACGCTACTTATCTTTCTAAAATATTGCTACCAGAGAGGTCCTGCGCTTCCTCCTGCGCTGTAAAGTGCGGCCTCAAGTTGGGCCTTGCACTCTTGCAGCTCCTGAGACAGTTGGGTATTCTTCTCGGTAAGATCCTACGTTTCATATGATCCTTAAATCAGTTTAATATAACTACTTTAAGTCTCGGGGGCTACTGGCATATATAACTATTAAATTCTCTTACACGTATGTCTTTTACATACTGCTCCGTGGCTCTGGTAAAACCATCTTGAGCAGCACGAAGGTGCACGTCCCCCGTGTTAAAGGCATTCAACGCCTCGGGAGAAGCACGCGTCACGAATACTTCGGCGGCGCTGTGATTCATGGCACTCTCCACCTCGCACTTGGTGGCGGACAGTCTGTCGGCATCCTCCGTCGGAGGAACGTCCGCTCGCGCTTTGCGCCGCCTCCCCTCCGCACCAGTGCGGGAGCTCGCTAGTAGAGGTTGGATTGGCAACCTCCACGCCCGCAGTCCAGCGGACGCTTTTTTCCCTATAAAAGTCATGAGCACTCAAACGCTTCCAAGGAACATTGCTCTAAATAATGAATTGTGAACTACACCTTTGCGGCGACGTTTCAGTCCGCGCCGCGCTCCTCTTCCGCCTACTGGTCCGGACTGGCCTTTGGTGGTCAGCCACCGCTGGCTCGGCTTCGCGCCTAGGGCGCCTCCTGCACAGCGCCATCATATACGGTGGTCAGAAATGAGCAAGGAAGGAATGACGGTGTCAGGGCTTCGGTCGCAATCACCTGGGAAGCCGGATATAGTCCGGGATAGTCGGCCGTTATGGCGACTAAAGCATTGTCTATGCTGAGCTGGTGGAACACCCCGTCGATTAGCTCCACCTTTATGTCCGGATCCTCTTCGGAGGCCGGATCCCGGGATCTCTCCGGATACTCGGGCTGCGGAGCCGGACTTAGCATGTCCTCCACGGTCCGGCGCAGTTCCTGCGTCGAAAGAAGAACACAATATAAGAAACTTAAGTTTCAAAAGGCACGGGTCGGGCACGTAGAGAGTTCGCTTACCCAAGGCCGGGGACTATTCAAGAAAAAGGGTAAAGGGAAGAAGAAGGGGAACTTCAAGAAGAACAGCAAGCAAGTTTCTGCTCAAGAGAAGAAACCCTAATCTGGACCTAAGCCTGAGACTGAGTGCTTCTACTGCAAGCATACTGGACACTGGAAGCGGAACTACCCCAAGTATTTGGCGGATAAGAAGGATGGCAAGGTGAACAAAGGTATATGTGATATACATGTTCTTGATGTGTACCTTACTAATGCTCACAGTAGCACCTGGGTATTTGATACTGGTTCTGTTGCTAATATTTGCAACTCGAAACAGGGACTACGGATTAAGCGAAGATTGGCTAAGGACGAGGTGACGATGCGCGTGGGAAATGGTTCCAAAGTCGATGTGATCGCGGTCGGCACGCTACCTCTACATCTACCATCGGGATTAGTTTTAGAACTGAATAATTGTTATTTGGTGCTAGCGTTGAGCATGAACATTATATCTGGATCTTGTTTGATGCGAGACGGTTATTCATTTAAATCAGAGAATAATGGTTGTTCTATGTATATGAGTAATATCTTTTATGGTCATGCACCCTTGAAGAGTGGTCTATTTTTATTAAATCTCGATAGTAGTGATACACATATTCATAATGTTGAAGCCAAAAGATGCAGAGTTGATAATGATAGTGCAACTTATTTGTGGCACTGCCGTTTGGGTCATATTGGTGTAAAGCGCATGAAGAAACTCCATACTGATGGACTTTTGGAACCACTTGATTATGAATCACTTGGTACTTGCGAACCGTGCCTCATGGGCAAGATGACTAAAACGCCGTTCTCCGGTACTATGAAGAGAGCAACAGATTTATTGGAAATCATACTTACATATGTATGTGGTCCGATGAATGTTGAGGCTCGTGGCGGATATCGTTATTTTCTCACCTTCACAGATGATTTAAGCAGATATGGGTATATCTACTTAATGAAGCATAAGTCTAAAACATTTGAAAAGTTCAAAGAATTTCAGAGTGAAGTTGAAAATCATCGTAACAAGAAAATAAAGTTTCTACGATCTGATTGTGGAGGAGAATATTTGAGTTACGAGTTTGGTCTACATTTGAAACAATGCGAATAGTTTCAAGAACTCACGCCACCCGAACACCACAGCGTAATGGTGTGTCCGAACGTCGTAATCGTACTTTACTAGATATGGTGCGATCTATGATGTCTCTTATTGATTTACCGCTATCATTTTGGGTTTATGCTTTAGAGACGACCGCATTCACGTTAAATAGGGCACCATCAAAATCCGTTGAGACGACGCCTTATGAACTGTGGTTTGGCTAGAAACCAAAGTTGTCGTTTCTTAAAGTTTGGGGCTGCGATGCTTATGTGAAGAAACTTCAATCAGATAAGCTCGAACCCAAATCGGAGAAATGTGTCTTCATAGGATACCCAAAAGATACTATTGGGTACACCTTCTATCACAGATCTGAGGGCAAGATTTTTGTTGCTAAATTCGGATCCTTTCTAGAGAAGGAGTTTCTCTCGAAAGAAGTGAGTGGGAGGAAAGTAGAACTTGATGAGGTAACTATACCTGCTCCCTTATTGGAAAGTAGTTCATCACAAGAACCGATTCTTGTGACAACTACACCAATCAATGAGGAAGCTAATGATATTGATCATGAAACTTCAAATCAAGTTACTACCGAACCTCGTAGGTCAACCAGAGTAAGATCCGCACCAGAGTGGTACAGTAATCCTATTCTGGAAGTCATGTTACTTGACCATGGCGAACCTACGAACTATGAGGAAGCGATGATGAGCCCAGATTCCGCAAAATGGCTTGAGGCCATGAAATCTGAGATGGGATCCATGTATGAGAACAAAGTATGGACTTTGGTTGACTTGCCCGATGATCGACAAGCCATCGAGAATAAATGGATCTTCAAGAAGAAGACTGACGCTGATGGTAATATAGCTGTCTACAAAGCTCGACTTGTTGCGAAAGGTTTTCGACAAGTTCAAGGGGTTGACTACGATGAGACTTTCTCACCCGTAGCGATGCTTAAGTCTGTCCGAATCATGTTAGCAATTGCCGCATTTTATGATTATGAAATATGGCAAATGGATGTCAAAACTGCATTCTTGAATGGATTTCTGGAAGAAGAGTTGCATATGATGCAACCGGAAGGTTTTGTCGATCCAAAATATGCTAACAAAGTGTGCAAGCTCCAGCGATCCATTTATGGACTGGTGCAAGCCTCTCGGAGTTGGAATAAACGCTTTGATAGTGTGATCAAGGCATATGGTTTTATACAGACTTTTGGAGAAGCCTGTATTTACAAGAAAGTGAGTGGGAGCTCTGTAGCATTTCTGATATTATATGTAGATGACATATTGTTAATTGGAAATGATATAGAATTTCTGGATAGCATAAAAGGATACTTGAATAAAAAAATTCAATGAAAGACCTCGGTGAAGCTTCTTACATATTGGGCATCAAGATCTATAGAGATAGATCAAGACGCTTAATTGGACTTTCACAAAGCACATACCTTGATAAAGTTTTGAAAAAGTTGAAAATGGATCAGGCAAAGAAAGGGTTCTTGCCTGTATTACAAGGTGTGAAGTTGAGTCAGACTCAATGCCCGACCACAGCAGAAGATAGAGAGAAAATGAAAGATGTTCCCCATGCTTCAGCCATAGGCTCTATCATGTATGCAATGTTGTGTACCAGACCAGATGTATGCTTAGCAATAAGTTTAGTAGGGAGGTACCAAAGTAATCCAGGAGTGGATCACTGGACATCGGTCAAGAATATCCTGAAATACCTGAAAAGGACTAAGGAAATTTTTCTCGTTTATGGAGGTGACAAAGAGCTAGTCGTAAATGGTTACATCGATGCAAGCTTTGACACTGATCCGGACGATTCTAAATCACAAACCGGATACGTGTTTATATTGAATGGTGGAGCTGTCAGTTGGTGCAGTTCTAAACAAAATGTCGTGGCGGGATCTACATGCGAAGCGGAGTACATAGCTGCTTCGGAAGTAGCAAATGAAGGAGTCTGGATGAAGGAGTTCATTTCCGATCCAGGTGTCATACCTAGTGCATCGGGACCAATTAAGATCTTCTGTGACAATACGGGTGCAATTGCCTTGGCAAAGGAATCCATATTTCACAAGAGGACCAAGCACATCAAGAGACGCTTCAATTCCATTCGGGACCAAGTCCAGGTGGGAGACATAGAGATTTGCAAGATACATACGGATCTGAATGTTGCAGACCCATTGACTAAGCCTCTTCCACGAGCAAAACATGATCAGCACCAAGACTCCATGGGTGTGAGAATCATTATCAGATAATCTAGATTATTGACTCTAGTGCAAGTGGGAGATCAAGGAAATATGCCCTAGAGGCAATAATAAAGTTATTATTTATTTCCTCATATCATGATAAATGTTTATTATTCATGCTAGAATTGTATTAACCAGAAACATGATACATGTGTGAATAGATAGACAAACTTAAATGTCACTAGTATGACTCTACTTGACTAGCTCATTAATCTAAGATGGTTATGTTTCCTAACCAAAGACATGTGTTGTCATTTGATTAACAGGATCACATCATTAGGAGAATGATGTGATTGACTTGACCCATTCCGTTAGCTTAGCACTTGATCGCTTAGTATATTTCTATTGCTTTCTTCATGACTTATACAAGTTCCTATAACTATGAGATTATGCAACTCCGCTTACGGAGGAACACTTTTGTGCTACCAAACGTCACAACGATCTGGTGACTATAAAGGAGCTCTGGTGTCTCCAAAGGTACATGTTGAGTTGACGATTTCAAGATTAGGTTTTGTCACTCCGATTGTCGGAGAGGTATCTCTGGGCCCTCTCGGTAATGCACATCACTATAAGCCTTGCAAGCAATGTAGCTAATGAGTTAGCTACGAATGATGCATTACGTACGAGTAAAGAGACTTGCCGTAACGAGATTGAACTAGGTATTGAGATACCGACGATCAAATCTCGGGCAAGTAACATACCGATGACAAAGGGAACAACGTATGTTGTTATGCGGTTTGACCGATAAAGATCTTCGTAGAAAACGTAGGAGCCAATATGAGCATCTAGGTTCTGCTATTGGTTATTGACCGGAAACAGTTCTAGGTCATGTCTACATAGTTCTCGAACCCGTAGGGTCCGCACGCTTAAGGTTTCGATGACAGTTATATTATGAGTTTATGAGTTTTGATGTACCGAAGTTTTTTCGGAGTCCTGAATGTGATTACGGACATGACGAGGAGTCTTGAAATGGTCGAGACATGAAGATTGATATATTGGAAGCCTATATTTGGATATCGGAAGTGTTCCGGGTGAAATCGGGATTTTACCGGAGTACCGGGAGGTTACCGGAACCCCCCGGGGGCTTTATGGGCCTACATGGGCCCTAGTGGAGAGGAAGAGAGGAGGCAAGGGCTGGGCCGCGCGCCCCTCCCCCCTAGTCCGAATAGGACAAGGAGAGGGGGGCAGCGCCCCCCCCTTTCCTTCCTCTCTCCCTCCTCCTTCCCCCCTTCTCCTATTCCAACTAGGAAAGAAGGGAGTCCTACTCCCGGTGGGAGTAGGACTCCCCTTGGCGCGCCCCTCCTTGGCCGGCCACCCCCTCCCCCTTGGGTCCTTTATATACGGGGGCAAGTGGGCACCTCTAGACACAACAATTGATCCTTGAGATCTCTTAGCCGTGTGCGGTGCCCCCTTCCACCATAATCCTCGATAATATTGTAGCGGTGCTTAGGCGAAGCCCTGCGACGGTAGAACACCAAGATCGTCACCACGCCGTCGTGCCGACGGAACTCTTCCCCGACATTCTGCTGGATCAGAGTCCGGGGATCGTCATCGAGCTGAACGTGTGCTAGAACTCAGAGGTGCCGTAGTTTCGGTGCTTGATCGGTCGGGCCGTGAAGACGTACGACTACATCAACCACGTTGTTATAACGCTTCCGCTTTCGGTCTATGAGGGTACGTGGACAACACTCTCCCCTCTCGTTGCTATGCATCACCATGATCTTGCCTGTGCGTAGAAATTTTTTGAAATTACTACGTTCCCCAACATAAGCTCCACTCTCGACGGCAAATAGGAAAGCGAGCTCGTCGCCTTCCTGCGGGCGAATGTCGATGTGTTTGCATGGCAAGCCTCCGACATCCCCGGTTTTCCCCGGGAGGTGATTGAGCACCACCTTGCTATCTGTCCTCATGCGCAGCCCGTCAAGCAGAAGGTCAGGAAGCAAGCTCTGGAGAGGCAGGAGTTCATCATGGAGGAAATCAGAAAGCTAGAGGCGGCATGTGAGGAGTACTCCATCCAACGTGGTTGGCCAATCCGGTAGTGGTGCCCAAGGCAAATGGGAAATGGAGGCTGTGTATTGATTACACAGACATCAATAAGGCCTGCCCAAAGGATCCTTTCCCATTGCCGCGCATTGACCAGATTGTTGACTCCACGGTTGGGTGTGACCTCTTATCGTTCCTGGACGCCTACTCAGGATACCACCAGATCTTCATGACAAAGTAAGACGAGGAAAAGACAGCATTCATCATCCCATGTGGTACGTATTGCTTTTTACGGATGCCTTTCGGGTTGAAGAGTGCTGGCTCGACCTTTGCAAGAGCAGTCCAAATTGGTTTTGAGCCCCAGCTACATAGAAATATGGAAGCTTATATGGATGACATAGTGGTCAAAACCAAGGACAAAGCAACGCTCGTGCAAGATCTGGAGGAAACATCTGGGAACCTGAGCAAGATCAACCTCAAATTGAACCATGAGAAGTGTGTCTTCAGCGTCCCGTCCGGCAAGCTTCTCGGGTTCTTTGTGTCCTAGCACAGGAATGAAGCAAACCCAGATAAGATCAAGGCTATCGAGCAGATTGAGGCACCCAAACGGAGCAAGGACGTGCGTCGGCTCACTGGCTGCGTTGCCACCATGAGCCGGTTCATCTCCAAGTCCGCGGAGCGTGCCCTTCCTTTTTTTCAAGATCTTGAAGAAAGCAGGGCCGATGGAGTGGACCCCAGAGGCCGAGGCAGCGCTTCAAGATTTGAAGAAATACCTCTCCTCTACCCCAGTGCTGGTTGCGCCCAAACCACAAGAACTGTTGTGCTTTATCTAGCGGCAACGAATCAGGTGGTTAGCACCACACTAGTGGCGCAGAGAGAAGTTGATGAGGAGACAGCAGCAGCGGCAGAGTCGACGGTTGGCGGGCCGGAACCCTCCCCGGCAGGGCTAGGCCCCGGCAAGACTGAGTCCCCAGCAAGGCTCGGCCCCAGCAAGACTGGCGCCCGTGTGACGGGACCCACGCGACCAGGTGAAGAAGCGTAGAAGAAGAAAATGGTGCAGCACCCGTTTACTTCGCCGCTCCCTTTGCGGGGCTAGGTCGAGGTACTCAGGTGTGCAAAAGCTGCTCTTCGGCCTCCTTATGGCTTCGAGGAAGCTGCGCCATTACTTCCAAGCGCATGAAATCATGGTGGTCACTCGCCTCCCATTGCAACGGGTATTGCATAACCCAGATGCAAGGGGAGGATCATGGAATGGGCCCTGGAGCTATCAAGTTTCGGTTTAAAGTTCGAAAGTACCTCGAAAATTCAGAGCAGAGTCTTGGCGGAGTTTGTTGCAGAATAGACCTCGACGCCCGACGAAGAGGTACAAGAGACCACTCTCCCCGGCAAGGAAATGAGTCGCAACTGGATCATGTACTTTGATGGTGCCTTCTCGCTGCAAGGCGACGGTGCTGGTGTGCTGCTTGTCGCACCCACCGGAGAGCACCTCAAGTACGTCATCCAGATGCACTTCCCCTGGGAGATGTCAACCAACAACACCGCCGAGTACGAGGGTTTGCTTGCCGGTCTCAGGATCGCGGCATACCTCGGAGTTAAGAAGCTCATTGTCAGGGGCGACTCACAGCTCATCGTCAGGCACATCAATAAAGATTATCAAAGCCCGTTGATGGAAGCTTACGTAGATGAGGTAAGGGAACTGGAGGAACGCTTTGACGGTATACAAGCGGAGCATGTCCCTCGGGCGGAGAACGACATCGCCGACTACCTGTCAAAGCGCGCTGCCCTCAAGCTACCTGTGGGACCAGGTACTTTTGTGCTTCAGTTAACTCCGCCATTCGTTGAGCCGTCGACCGGGCAGAACAAGCGAAGGAAGCTAGGCCCCGGCAAGTACTTCCCCATCGAGCTCCCCGGAGCCGCTGGCGAAGGTGTTGCCGTGGATGCCGATCCTGCCACGGGGTGACCAACTCCGGCAGGACCTCAGGTCGTGGCCTTGGAGGCGGGCGCTCCCGTGGCAGAAGAAATGCCTTTGGTCCTTGTCATCGAGCCACGGGTTCTGGCATGGGCACATCACACCGTCCAATTCCTTCAGAAAGGAGAGCTTCCTGAGGAGCAGGAAGAGGCGGAAAGAGTAGCCCGCCGGTCTGCCCTATACCAGTTCGTTGATAACGAACTGTACAGGAGAAGACCGAATGGGGTGAAATTGAAGTGCATCTCCCGGGAGGATGGACTAAAGCTCTTGGCAGAGATACATGGAGGCATATGTGGCTCCCACATAGGGTCGAGGGCCCTTGCCGGCAAGGATTTCCGGCAAGGTTTCTTCTGGCCCACCGCCCTCCAGGATGCGAAGACACTAGTAACCAAGTGTGAAGCGTGCTAGTTCCATTCGAAGAAGCTCCATCAACCATCTAAAGCCCTTCAAACTATCCCTCTCTCCTGGCCCTTCTTGGTCTGGGGGCTCGACATATTGGGCCCTTTCCCCCGTGCTGTCGGGGGCTTTGAGTACTTGTACATCGCAATCAACAAGTTCACAAAGTGGCCAGAGGTGGAGGCAGTGAGGAAGGTGACAGCGCAGTCAGCCATCAAGTTCTTCAAGGGACTAGTGTGCCGTTTTGGGGTGCTCAACAGGATCATCACCGACAACGACACGCAGTTCACAAGCCATGCCTTCATGCAATACATTGAGGATCTCGGCAGCAAGGTCTGTTTTGCTTCCGTGGCACATCCACGGAGCAACAGCCAAGCGGAGAGAGCAAATGCTGAAGTCCTGCGAGGCTTAAGAACAATGACTTTCGACAGGCTGCGCAAGAGTGGAAGTTGCTCGATTGACGTGTTGCCGGAGGTTCTTTGGTCGATCAGAACGACACCAAATCGAGCCATCGGCCAGACACCCTTTGCCCTGGTTTACAGGGCAGAAGCAGTTCTCCCCATGGAACTCATATATGCTCGCTTATGATGAGCTTGAGCAAGAGCGATTGCGGCAAGATGACGCGACGCTCCTTGAGGAAGATCGTCTCCGGGCGGCTGTGAGAGCAGCACGCTACCAGCAAGCCTTGCGCCGCTACCATAGCCGCAAGGTTCATGCCCGGAGCTTTGAGGAAGGCGACCTTGTTCTGCAGCACGTTCAGTCGGCCAAGAATTCCAACAAGTTGACGCCGAAGTGGGAAGGCCCTTATCGGGTAACACGAGTCACCAGGCCCAACGCAGTACGGATGGAGACCGAAGATGCCATTCCAGTGAGCAACTCCTGGAACATCGAGCATCTCCGCAAGTTTTACCCATAAGGCGCGGCTTGCCGGGCCTCCCAGCAAGCTACCCTTTTGTACAATCCTTGCTGGCAAGGCATGTAACCCTTTGTACAAAGCCAGGCGTAGACCTTGAGCATAAATAGACGAAGCGCTGGCGCCCTAAGTTATAGCATGCATGCTAGGTTGAGTCTCGTCCTTGGTTAGAGTCGATAGTGCTTAGCGGTGGCTAACCCCTAGCTTAGAGGTCGAGTGCGCGTCTCTCTGTTCTTCTCTATCTTCTTTGGTTCGCAGGACACATGAATATCCTTGCCGAGCTGCTTTGGAAGAAAGGGGATGGACCGGCGTACGGGTCCCGACAAGCCAATACTGCCGGGGGGCTACAAGGGCGGAGATCCACCCGCGGCAAGCCAAAGTTGCCGGGGGCTGCAGATTCAGATAAGTTCTCTATCCCTTATCATGCGTTTAGTTATGGACTGAGGGATGTGAAACCTCGTTTTATCCTTAGGCTACCGTGCTCTCCTCATTCCGGACCCTAGGACTCGTCTCCTAGGACCGAATTTGGCCGTAGTCGCGGCAGCAAGGAAATAAAACAAGGAGCCTAGGTCTAGCAAAGTGGGGGGGACGGCAAGGTTTGTTGTCGGGAAAAAAACGTTTTTCTTAAGGATAACAAGGATTCATTCCTTGTCGTGGGTTCCACCCGCGAACAAAAATCCCGGCAAACATCCCTTTTTCATTAAAAAACATCCCGTACAGGTACAGTTCATACAAAATGAAAAACATGAGCAATGGGATTACAAGCTTTAAATTCTACTAAGGCCCGAAGGCTTACAAACTAAAAAGAGATAAGGTGCCCGTAATCCCTTTCTTGTCCCTCTCCTCAGGAAATGGAGCAAGAAAAGCAGGAGGGCAAAAGGGGCACCTAGGCGAGCTACGAGTGGCAGAAGACACCAAGAGAACATCTTGGTGGCCGTCCAAGGGCTGGATGGTGATGGAGGCACCGGAGGCAGAGCTCGAAGACGATGCGACAGGACGTCAGTACGCGACGAAGGCGTCGGTGCCTGCGCACTCCGACTTGACGGCCTTGCCGCCCACCCTCTTCCTCTTCCGTAGCCTCCCAACGCCAGCCGCCCAAGGAGACGACCCCGAGAAGTTCAAGGAGCCGGCGACACGGATGATGGGGTCGCCGGTGCCGCCCGGAGCAGTGCCCGACGCCTAGCCAGACCCGTCATCCTGCCGCCCGCTGGCCTCGTTGTCGCTGCCGTTGTCCTCCTCGTCACTCTCACTCGAGGAGGAATCTTCATCATCAGAAGAGCTCGAAGATCTTGACGGAGAGGAGGCCACCCTCCATTAGTTTGAAATGGAGAGTGAGCCCATCCGTCAAGCTGTGGAGGCGAGTGAATGTCTTCCACCCTCGATGAAGATACATGACGTGAGGGGTAGGGAACTCGACGTTGGCCCATGTGTTGCTGTTCCCGCAACCCCTCATATGCAGCCGCAACGCCTGCGGCGGATCCAGCTCCATCTCCCGCGCGAATGGGGTCGGGAGGCGAAGGCGACGACGCGGTGGCCGGCGTAGCCTGACGAAGAATTCGCAAGGGTTGTCCCCGGCGTGGCTGTCCATCGGAGGAGGGGCTGCTGGCGGAGGCGAGGCTGATCTGCTGCCCCGTCCTCCTCTCCCTCGAGCACCACGACGGCCTCGACCTCGCCCCCTCCCCCTTTCTCTAGCGGCCGGCTCCGCCGCTACGAGCTCTTGGGGAGGAGCGACACGTTGTCTGGCCGAAACCCTCGCCGCCATCGATGAAGCGTCGCCACGCCCCCTCGCCATGGCAGTAGGAAGGAAGAAACAAGAATAGGGAGAGGCAGATGGCGGAGGGTTGAGAGGCACCATTCCTCCCGCTCCCCTCTTTATAAAGGAGTGGGGGCGAGACTCGGCCGCCCCCTCTCGGCCAATCCGACCCGCTGAAGTGACAGCGAGCGGGGCCGTCGACCGCCCTCCCCGCTCCATTGAAGGCGCGTGGAAATCGACCCACGCGCACGCATGACTTCCCACGTCCCGCGCTCCTGTCATCTGCTCTACATTATGCATGCAGCGAACGTGGCGCAAGGGGCAGGCATAGTGGGGCGCGTGGAGCGACGGTTCCCAAGCGGGGGCAGTAAATGGGAGGCGGCCCTGCAGTCTCAAAGAGACACGCAAGCCGCCTCTTTACTGTCCACCGCGAGGTGACGCCAGCATGCTTCCGCCTTGCGCGCGCGCGCATGACCCCCACGTCGCGCGTTCAGCACGGGCCGTGGAAAAGCGTAGCGGATGGACCAGTTACCACAATAAAATCCGCCCCTCCTGCCCACGCACCGTTCTGGGCCTGTCCCAACAACTTGTCGCGCTTATGTGTGGCCCAGGCCCGGGGGCTCCTGTCGGTGTACAAAAGTAGGGGCTCTCCTTTTGTAGGATCTCGAGAAGAGGTGTCTAGAGGGGGGTGATTACACACTATGTACCAAAGTTGCAGTTTTTAACCTTATTAAAGTTTAAGTGGAGTTTAGGCACAAGTTTAACTTTTTCAATACATAACAAGCAAGCATGCAAAGAGTATATGAGCAGCGGAAAGTAAAGCATGCAACTTGCAAGAAAGTAAAGGGAAGGGTTTGGAGGATTCAAACGCAATTGGAGACACGGATGTTTTTGTCGTGGTTCCGATAGGTGGTGCTATCGTACATCCACGTTGATGGAGACTTCAACCCACGAAGGGTAACGGTTCTTGAGTCCACGGAGGGCTCCACCCACGAAGGGTCCACGAAGAAGCAACCTTGTCTATCCCACCATGGTCGTCGCCCACGAAGGACTTGCCTCACTAGCGGTAGATCTTCATGAAGTAGGCGATCTCCTTGCCCTTACAAACTCCTTGGTTCAACTCCACAATCTTGTCGGAGGCTCCCAAGTGACACCTAGCCAATCTAGGAGACACCACTCTCCAAGAAGTAACAAATGGTGCGTTGATGATGAACTCCTTGCTCTTGTGCTTCAAATGATAGTCTCCCCAACACTCAACTCCCTCTCATAGGATTTGGATCTGGTGGAAACAGGGTTTGAGTGGAAAGCAACTTGAGGAAGGCTAGAGATCAAGATTCATATGGTAGGAATGGAATATCTTGGCCTCAACACATGAGTAGGTAGTTCTCTCTCGTAAATAGGATGCCGGAAGTGTAGGTTCAGTCGATGGCTCTCTCCACGAATGAAGAGGAGGTGGAGGGTATATATAGCCTCCACGCAAAATCTAACTGCTACACACAATTTGCCAAACTCGGTGGGACCGAATTGAGAAACTCGGTCGGACCGATTCAGAAAATCTAGTGATCATAGGATTTTCGTGGGACGAAATGCAACTCCGTGAGGACCGATATGGTTAGGGTTAGGGCATAACGTAATCTCGGTGAGACCGATTACACAAACTCGATGAGACCGATTTTGGTAATTAGCTAACCGGAGAGTTGGTCAGCAAACTCGGTTGACTGACACTCAAACTCGGTGAGACCGATTTTGATAATGAGTCAACCAGAAAGTTTGCATTGTAATCTCGGTAGTACCGATTTCTGAAACTCGGTGAGACCGATTTTGATAATGGACATACACAGAGAGATTACAATCCCATCTCGATGAGACCGAGATCCCTATCGGTGAGACCGATTTGCCTAGGGTTTGTGGCAGTGGCTAAGACATCCAAACTCGGTGGCGCCGGATAGGAAGAATCAGTGGGGCCAAGTTTGACTTTAGGTTTTAGGACATATGTGTGGAAGTGAGAAAGTAGTTGAGGGTATTTGGAGCATATCACTAAGCACTTGAAGCAAGAGGCTCATTAAGCAACACCTCATCCCTCCTTGATAGTATTGGCTTTTCCTATAGACTCAATGTGATCTTGGATCACTAAAATGTAAAATGAAGAGTCTTGAGCTTGAAGCTTGAGCCAATCCTTTGTCCTTAGCATCTTGAAGGAGTTCCCTCATCCTTTAGTCCATGCCACTCCATTGTTGAACTTATCTGAAACATATTAGATAAAAGTGTTAGTCCAACAAGAGATATGTTGACATTAATTACCAAAACCACCTAAGGAGCACTTGTGCTTTCAATCTCCCCCTTTTTGGTAATTGATGACAACATACATCAAAGCTTTAGATAAAGATATAAAGAATATCAAGTAAAGCTTTGGAAAGACATGTAACAGGCATAGGCTCCCCCTACATGTATGCAATCATGTGAATATGGAATATAGAAGCATGTGATAGCATAACCATGATAGAGCAGGCAATGTGTTACATGTATCTTGGCCATATGCATCAGAGCAAAGAATATTAAAGAAAATACCTTCATGCCCATGAGTCCTTCTTGCAAACAGTATGTACATCAGCAAGAATTCCTCATACACATGATTGTGATGCATATACTCACCTTGTAGTCTTGAGTTGGCTTAGGATGGAATGAACCTGCGTAAACAAGGTTAGATGACCCAGATGCACCTACTAGCCAGAGAAAACAAAAGAAACCACAAGAATACCAAGACTGGGATGACATGTAGAGAGTGATTACTAAGTACTACATTGGATTTGACATGTCCCCAAGAGTAAAGATATGCAATGAATTTAGATGATTTCTTTCCCTTAGATGTCTTGCTCCCCCTGAATCTAGCATGGGATACTGGGAGAAGGTAGGGAACAGAAAATCAGAGCTGAAAGATATAAATGAACAGAGCTAATGCAAGCTAATGCAAATAAGCACATATGAACATGTCTTTCCCCTCAAGAAGACATGTGGCATCTCTCCTCTTGAACACCAAGCATCTGGAATCCTTGAGAAATACTCTCTACTAGTATTCTCTCCCCCTGGAGATCTCTCTCTCTCTCTCTCTCTCTCCCTGAAGGATCTCTCTCTCCCTCTGAGATGTGATCTCTTTCTCTGATGTGATCTATCTCTCTAAATGATAAGCTTTGATGTGATCTCTCTCTCCCCCTTTGACATCAATTTCCAAGAAGGGCCTGATAAAAAAATGTGAGTTCTCTCTCCCCCGCTGGAATTTGTCGTGAATGGGTTTGATCCTTGAGTCATAACATAAAGCAATGATAAAAATGTGATGCTTGTAGAGGACAAGATTCATTGAGTGGAGCTGGATCAAAAGAAACACAGAATAAGTGGCAAACTGATTTTCCTGTTGTGAAATCAGTGGCACCGAGTGGTATGCTTCGATGGTACCAAAAGTTTTCGGTTGGACCAAAAATAACAAATCGGTGTAACCGAGTTCATTGCAGAGAAAACACTTGTCACCTCAGCTCACTTGACTAATAAGATCTCAAAAATATTTGCAAGGAATTTACTGAATGATATGCAATGAATTGGAATGCAGAAAATGCAGAGCAAACAGAAAGAAATCTAGATGCAGTTTTTTTTTTGAAAGGGGAAACACATATGCATGAGACAGATGCAAAAACTCAGAAAAGAACACAAGAGAACTTCATCTAGAGATGGTCGGCGACAAAGTCACCTATGTTAGAGTATATTGACTTAGGAGTCAAGTGAGATCACTTGATCATAGGTCATACTCATCGTTTAAGCTCAAAATGGGGTTGCCATTTTTCGTTTAAGCATTTTGATGTATTCACATCTTGTCGAGTTGCTTTAACTCATGACTTGGAGTAAAGCTTCTCTAAGATGGAATAACATACCTTTGTTGGTGGTGTCGTCCATTTAGTTGAACTTGTGTGGGTTGCTCAAGGTTGATGTAGCTCATCAAGAATTTGGAGCACCACTTGGAATTTGAGTCCATCTACCTACATGGGTTAGTTCGTGCAAGGAAGAGCACTTGTGTATCCAACAATGACAATCATGAAGCTCAACATAGAATTTGTCAAAGGATATGTTTAAATGGTTTTGAGCTTCCTTGGCTTCAACCACCTTGTGTAGAGACTTGGTGATGTAGAGATTGCTCAAGATATGAGTAGGTTACAACCTCATGAAATTTGATTCAACTAAGTACCTACATGGGTTAGATAACATGCAAGATACAAATATATCCAAGACATAAGATTTCCATCATAGGAGAGATATCAAGGATTAGGCATAAGCTCATGTCTTGCATGTATCCAATGGAGTTTCTACTCCAAGTTTGAAGCATCAATAATGTTCAATTCTCCTCTTAACCTGCAAAACACTTTCTCATCAAGAGGTTTAGTGAATATATCCGCTAATTGCTTTTCAAAAGAACATGCTTAAGATCAATGTCACCCTAAGCAACATGATCTCGAATGAAATTATGACGAACTTCAATATGCTTAGTTCGAGAATGTTGTACGGGATTATGACCAATTTTGATAGCACTTTCATTGTCACAAAGCAATGGAACATGTTTCACATATATCCCATAATCTTTAAGAGTTTGGGTTATCCAAAGTAATTGAGCACAACATGAACCAGCGGCAATGTATTCCGCTTCGGCAGTGGATAAGGATACTGAGTTTTGTTTCTTGGAGGACCAAGACACAAGAGATCTACCAAGAAATTGGCAAGTACCCGAAGTGGACTTTCTATCAACCTTGTCACCGGCATAGTCCGAGTCGGAGTAGCCAACAAGATCGAAAGAGGCCCTCTTAGGATACCAAATGCCAAAATTTGGTGTATGGATTAAGTATCTCACTATCCTTTTCACAGCCTTAAGATGACATTCTTTAGGAGCAGCTTGATATCGTGCACACATGCACACACTTAGCATAATATCGGGACGTGAAGCACATAGATATAACAATGAACCAATCATAGAGCGATAAACCTTTTGATCAACCGGTTCATCATCTTTGGTTAAGTCAAGATGTCCACTAGTAGGCATGGGTGTAGTCATACCTTTGCATTCTTGCATATTGAACTTATTGAATAATTCCTTGGTGTACTTCATTTGAGAAACAAAAGTACCTTCCTTAGTTTGCTTGATTTGCAACCCAAGAAAGAATTTGAGTTCACTCATCATAGACATCTCAAACTTCTCCGACATTAGCTTCCCAAACTTTTCACTAAAATGAGGGTTAGTTGAACCAAATATAATATAATCAACATAGATTTGGCACACAAATAGTTCACCATTAACCCTTTTAGTAAAAAGTGTGGAATCAATTTTCCCAATTTCAAAGCCTTTTTCAATAAGGAACTTGGTCAAGCATTTATACCATGCTCTAGGAGCTTGTTTAAGACCATAAAGAGCTTTGTGAAGTTTGTAAACATGATTGGGTTTCTTAGGATTGACAAAGCCGGGAGGTTGTTTAACATAAACTTCCTCCTCTATTTCACCATTTAGAAAAGCACTTTTAATGTCCATTTGGTACAAGGTGATATCATGATGATTAGCATAGGCAAGTAAGATGCGAATGGACTCAAGTCTAGCAACGGGGGCGTAAGTCTCACCATAGTCCATACCTTCGACTTGTGTGTAGCCTTGGGCGACGAGACGTGCTTTGTTGCGAACTACTTGTCCATCTTCATCTTGCTTGTTACGAAACACCCATTTGGTACCGATGATGTTGTGGTTGTTGTCGGGCTTCTCAACCAATGTCCAAACTTAGTTCCTCACAAAGTTGTGTAGCTCTTCATGCATAGCATTTATCCAATCTGGATCTTTCAATGCTTCTTCGACCTTCATAGGTTCAATGCTAGAGATGAAAGAATAGTTTTCACAAAAGTTAGCTAAACGAGTTTTAGAGCGAGTGATTCTCCCGGTTTGAATATGTAACGCCCCGGATCCGATGCGCCAGGTGTTTGCCAGTTATTCGCCGTCCTTGCCATGTCATGTGCTTGCGTGTTGCACTTTGCCATGTCATCATATACATTTCATATCATGTCATCATGTGCATCGCATTGGCATACGTGTTTGTCTCATGCATCCGAGCATTTTCCCCGTTGTCCGTTTTGCAATCCGGCACTCCTATGTCTCCCGGCGCTCCCTTTTACCTCTTTTCATGTGTGGGTATTAAACGGTCTCGGAATGGACCGAGGTTTGTCAAGCGGCCTTGGTATAGCACCGGTAGACCGCCTGTCAAGTTTCGTGCCATTTGGAGGTCGTTTGATACTCCAACGGTTAACCAGGTAACCGCAAAAGCCTCTTTTGTGTGCAGCCCAACACCCCTTCCAAAGTGTCCCAAAACCCATCTCTCCCCTCCATGCTCTCGGTCGTTCGATCACGATCGCGTGGCCAAAAACCGCACCTCATTTTGACTCTCCTAGCTCCCTCTACCTATTTATAGGTGCCTCCTCCCGAAAAATCGCAGATGAAACCCTAGCCATCGCCCTCCGCCGCCACCGGACACGTCCGGCCCTGCACCGGACATGTCCAGCCGCCGCCCCCGACCAATCCTGGCCGCCACGCCGCTCCCGCTGCCGTCTCTAGCGCCATGCTGTTCGCCGCGGTCTGGATCGGGCTCCCTGCCCGGCAAACCGCCCGCCGCCGCCCCCGGAGCCAGCGCCCCGCCGCCGGACTCCGCCGCCGTCCCCCTCGCCTCGCCGGCAGCTTCGCTCGCCGCCGCCGCCGCCGCCTCCCGCGCTGGGAGCGCCACCCGCGCCGCCCGGCTGCGCAGCCGCCAGGCGGCAGGCGCCGCCGACCGCCGATGCAAGCGCCACCGCCCGTGCTCCCGCCACCGCCGGACCTCCGCCGCCGCCGCCTCATTCCGCCTGCCGCGCCGACGTGTTCGGCCGCCCGCCCGCCGGATCAAGGCTGCCTGGCGGCGCCCCAAGCCTCGCCTCACGCCTTCGCCAACTCCGCCGCCCTCGCCGAGGCTCATTGGCGCCGCCGTCGCCGGATCCACCGGATCCGGACGAGATCCACCACCACCACCAACCAAATGCCCCCGTCCCTGCCCGGGATCTCCTCGTCCCGCACGCCTCCGTCCCGGGTTGACTTTCCCGGAGGTGATATTTTCACCAAGTCCCCGAAATTGTTGCATTTTTGTTGCATTTTCGTCGCATCATATCTCTGCATCTATAGCTCCGTTTTGCGCGTGTAATATGTCAAATTGTTTGTCTCGAAGAGTAGATCATTTCATCTCACTGCATCATTTTCATTTGAGCTCATCTTGATGCCCGAAATGCTGTTAGAAGAGTGCTATGTGATGTTAGTTTCTGTTTCTTAACAGAACATGCACTTTTGTCATTTTTGCCATGATTGATGTGTGCACCCTATGGACTTGAGTCCTACATGTGTTTTGTAATATGCCATGCCATCTTTACATTGGTGCTTGCAATGTATTTTTGTGATCTATGTGGTGACTAGCACAAGCACGCAAACTAGGCTTCATGATGTTGCTGATTTCAGCCCTGTTTTGCTGATATTTTGATGTCATGTTAACTTGATGCTACCAAGAGATCCATGCATATTTTGAGATACTTCAGTAAGGATGTTTTGTTCTACATGTCTTGCTCTATCCATCCATGCCCTTGTTTGCAATTATGGAGTGCCATAGCTTGAGTCAATCGAGCTCTACTTTTGCTATAAAATGTTTCCTGGCAGATTGTTTACATGTTATTCAATTTTGCCAAGGTTGTTGTAGTTGATCCTTGCATGCTATGATGTTGTTCTTGCCATGTATAGCTTCTATGCCATGTCTTCTTACTGTTGGTTGCCTTGCCATGCCATGTATTGCTCTGTGGTGAGTGGTTCAAGCTCACCAACATGCCTACTTATTGTTGTTCCTGCCATGTTTGAATCTGTAATATAACTTGCCATCTTTACATGGGTGCCATCATATTTTCTGATCCTTTTTGGCTTATGGTCACTAAAGGACTTCTGTTCTATGCAATTAGTAGGTTCATGCCATGCCTTTGTTTGCCATGTTAAGTTCCTGTAACATGTTGTTTCATAGCTCTAAACATTGCAACCTGATGTTTTTTCTGCCAATGCCTGAAACTGTTATTACTTGCAATCTTGCCATGTGTTTTTGAGCATGTTCTAGTTGTTTCTGGAGACAGCTCAGTGTTCATGTTTTGTAATGCTTTACCTGTAAATCATGCCCATGCCTTTTGTTTTTATGTTGAGGTCCTGTAGCATGTTGTTTTGATGCTTGCAATATGCCTAGTTGCTGTTTTGGACAGATTGTTGTCATGACTTGTATAGAGTGTATGTGTTGCATCGTTGCTCCGTTTTGAGTGTGCTCTATATGAAACTTGCTTGATTTTGCATGTAGTTTCATATTATCATGTTGCATGCTTGTTTTGAGGTGTTTGCTTGATGTTTGTATGCATTTTGCATCAAGGCCATGTTTATCTTGTTTTGCTCATATCTTCTAGGCCGTAGCTCCGAATCTAATGAACTTTATATGTAACTTGACTAGAATTTTGTGTAGATCATCGTGGTGCATCTTAAATTGCTGTTTAACAACTTGAACATAAGGTTTATTCAGGTCTGGACCAATTTCGAAATTTGCATATGAGGACTTACCGGAATTGTTATATGTTGTTCCCGGCCTCATTTAAACTTGCCTTGATGTGTTGCTCTTGTTTGCATCATCTTTTGCCATGAGTAGCCTCATCTAGATTTGTCATGCATCATGCTTGGTTGTGCATCATGTATTGTCTATGTGTGGTGTGTTTACCTTGTTGTGTGCTTCTTCTTGTTAGTTCCCGTTTCGTTGCGATCGTGAGGATTCGTTCGTCTACACTTGGTTCGGCTTCTTCCGCTCGTATTCTTCATGGGCTCGTTCTTCTTCCTTGCGGGATTTCAGGCAAGATGACCGCTACCCTGGATCTCACTACTATCATTGCTATGCTAGCTGCTTTGTTCTTTCGCTATGCTGCGCTACCTATCAGTTGCTGCTCAAGCCTACCTAATTGCCATGTCAGCCTCTACCCTTTGTCACCCTTCCTAGCAAACCGTTGTTTGGCTATGTTACCACTTTGCTCAGCCCCTCTTATAGCGTTGTTAGTTGCAGGTGAAGATGAAGTTTGTTCCTTGTTGGAACATGGAGATGTTGTTCCTTGCTGGAACATGTTTACTTGTTGGGATACCACAATATATCTTATTTAATTAATGCATCTATATACTTGGTAAAGGGTGGAAGGCTCGGCCTTATGCCTGGTGTTTTGTTCCACTCTTGCCGCCCTAGTTTCCGTCATATCGGTATTATGTTCCCGGATTTTGCGTCCCTAACGCGGTCGGGTGATTTATGGGACCCCTTGACAGTTCGCTTTGAATAAGACTCTCCAAGAAGGCCCAACATTGGTTTTACCATTTGCCTCACCTATGCCCTTTTTCCCTTGGGTTTCGGAGCCCGAGGGTCATCTTTATTTTAGCCCCGGGCGCTGCTTCTCTAAGTGCTGGCCTGAACCGAGTAGATCATGGGGGCCCCTCGTGGCAACTCGAGGTTTGGTTTTACTCGTAGGATGTCTCATCCGTGTTGCCTCGAGAACGAGATATGTGCAGCTCCTATCGGGATTGTCGGCGACCGGGCGGCTTTGCTGGTCTTGTTTTATTGTCTGTCGAATGTCTTGTAGCCGGATTCCGAGTCTGATCGGGTCTTCCCGGGAGAAGGAATATCCTTCGTTGATCGCGAGAGCTTATCATGGCTAAGTTGGGACACCCTGCAGGGTATAAACTTTCAAAGCCGTGCCCGCGGTTATGTGGCAGATGGGAATTTGTTGATGTCCGTTGTAGAAAACCCGGTTGATCTTAATTAAAATACACCAACCGTAGCGTAACTGTGAGTGTCTCTTTTCGGGTTGATCGAGAGGAGAACACGGTTTCGGGTTATGTCGGACGTTAGTAGGGTTCGTGGATCACTTCTTGATCATTACTAGTTGACGACCGCCTTTGTTTCTCTTCTCGCTCTCATTTGCGTATGTTAGCCACTATATATGCTTAGTCGCTGCTGCAACCTCACCACTTTACCCCCTTCCTTTCCCATTAAGCTTTGCTAGTCTTGATACCCATGGTAATGGGATTGCTGAGTCCTCGTGGCTCACAGATTACTACACCACCAGTTGCAGGTACAGGTTACGCGATGATCATGACGTGAGAGCGATGTTTGCTGTGTTGGAGTTCTTCTTCTGCTTCTTCGATCAGGGGATAGGTTCCAGGTCGGCAGCCTGGGCTAGCAGGGTGGATGTCATTTGAGCTTCTGTTTATGTTTCATCCATAGCCGGATGTTGATCTGTATATAATGTTGATGTATTCTTGTGGCATTTGTGCCTTATGTATGTATCCCTACCTATTATGTAATGTTGATGTAATGATATCCATCTTGCAAAAGCGTTTCAATATGCGGGTCTACCCTTGGTGGGACCGTCGAGTTCCTTTTGGATAGGGTCGCATATTGGGCGTGACAGAATATCATTGTAGATTTGCTCGACGGGATGGTCTTTAGCAATTCTTGCTCGAACTCGTGAAAGCTTTTGCTTGGGTCTTCGTTGAACATCTTCTTCATCTTGTTCTTCTTCTTGGCCTACTTCATTGTTGGTGTTGTCGTTCTCTTGTCGTGGTGGAGAAGGAGGTCGTTGACGTTCATCTTGATGCACTTCCTCGTTTTCTTCATCTTGGTGTGTCCCACTTGTGGATGCTTCCGTATCAACTCTTGGTTCACCTTGTTGTGAAGTAGAAGCTTCCACTTGGACGGACGAGGTACTCTCCTACACCTCCGTTGGACGAACCTTGCCGATAAACAAGTCTTGGATTGCTTCCGAAGGATCTTTGTCTCCTACATCAATTGGCAATTGCTCTATTTGCGAGCCGTTAGATTCATCAAACTTCACATCTACCGTCTCTTCAACCTTTCGGGTGAAATTTTTGTAGACACGGTAAGTGTGAGAGTTTGAGCCATAACCTAGTAGGAAACCTTCATGAGACTTAGGAGCAAATTTAGAACGACGATGCTTATCAAGAATGTAGCACTTTGAGCCTAATACTCAAAGTATCCAACTTGGGGTTTGTTACCGCTGAGGAGCTCAGATGCCGCCTTGCCGAGTAGCTTGTGAAGATACAAGCGATTTGTTGCATGACAAGCTGTCTCAACCGCTTTTGCCCAAAAGTGCTTCATGCCTTGTACTCATCAAGCATCGTTCTCGCCATTTCGATGAGTGTCCGTTCTTCCTCTCAACAACTCCATTTTGTTGAGGTGTGTACGTAGTCGAGAACTCGTGTGAAATCCTTCTTCGTCAAGAAAGGTGTCCACATTTATGCTTCTTGAACTCCATTCCGTTGTCGCTGCGAACCTTCTTGATCTTCACTTCAAATTGATTTTGGGCCTTTCTAGCGAAGTTTTTGAAGATCTTTTGGACCTGCGATTTATCATCGAGAAAGAACACCCACGTAAATCTTGAAAAACCATCAACTATAACTAAACCAAAAGAATTTCCACCGAGACTCTTGTAGGAGTTGGGACCAAAGAGATCCATGTGAAGTAGCTCGAGTGGCCTCTTTGTGGTCATGATGTTCTTCACGGAATGCCTTCCTCCAACCTGTCTACCTGCTTGACAAGCACTGCAAAGTCTATCCTTATCAAATATGACATCGTTAACTCCAAGGATGTGATTCCCTTTAATAAGCTTGTCAAGGTTTCTCATGCCAACGTGACCTAATCGTCTATGCCATAACCAACCTTTTGAGGATATAGCAATGAAGTAAGTTTTAGGTTGAGCCTTTTTAGTGAAATCAACAATGTATAGATCACCTCTACGTATACCGGTAAATACCATTTTATGATTGTCTCGACGAAACACTTGGCAATCAATTTCAGTAAATAGGACATTGAAACCGAAATCAGCAAGTCTAGATACTGAAAGTAAGTTGTAGCCAAGAGATTCAACGAGCATGACATTCTGAATGGAGCTATCATGTGATATGGCCACCTTACCGAGACCAACCACCTTACCCTTTGAGTTGTCACCGAAGGTGACATACTTTCGAGGACTATCATTATCAGCAAGCTCACGAAACATGTCTTTATCTCCGGTCATGTGATCGGTACATCCACTATCAAGAACCCATTCCTTTCCTCCTGACATATATCCCCGAATATTTGCCATAAGACCAAAGTGTCTCATTGCATCATCAAGATCGAAGTCACTATCATCATCCTCATCATAGTATCCATGTTCAACATCGTCATGTGGTGGATCATATCCTAGAGAGGGTAATTCGTTAGAGTGAGTTTGACAATGATCTTGCTTATGAATTCTTATAGCTTCGGAAATAATATCACTAACAATACCAACATTTCCTTTGGCACGCATAAGGTTTCTAAGCTCAAATAGACGATCACCAAACATAGGATCACTAGTATTCATTTTACTCAAAGCAATAGACTTATGGAGAATTTCATCTAGATTTTTCAAGGAATAATTTGGAAATCGTTCCTCAAGAAATTTCCATATAGTATAGGCACACTTAAAAGTAGGCAAACATCCAATCAAGTTTCTAGGCAATCCTCTAATGATAAGTTTGGCAGTTCTAAGATTCCTAATCATGTCCATAGACTCATCATGGGTAGGATGCATAGGATCAACATGAGGTGCACAAGGGCTAGCAATGTACTTGTTCAAATGATATTGATTGAAAATTACAAGCATCTCAATTTTCCACTCATGAAAATACTCTCCATCAAGAATAGGCACTCTATGTCTAAAACTCCACAAAGTAGACTCATCCATCTTCCTCCAATGGTGATTAAACCAAGGCAATGGAGACCAAAGCTCTGATACCACTTGTAGGATCTTGAGAAGAGGTGTCTAGAGGGGGGGTGATTAGACACTAAGTACCAAAGTTGCAGTTTTTAACCTTATTAAAGTTTAAGTGGAGTTTAGGCACAAGTTTAACTTTTTCAATACATAACAAGCAAGCATGCAAAGAGTATATGAGCAGCGGAAAGTAAAGCATGCAACTTGCAAGAAAGTAAAGGGAAGGTTTTGGAGGATTCAAACGCAATTGGAGACACGGATGTTTTTGTCGTGGTTCCGATAGGTGGTGCTATCGTACATCCACGTTGATGGAGACTTCAACCCACGAAGAGTAACGGTTGCGCGAGTCCACGAAGGGCTCCACCCACGAAGGGTCCACGAAGAAGCAACCTTGTCTATTCCACCATGGTCGTCGCCCACGAAGGACTTGCCTCACTAGCGGTAGATCTTCATGAAGTAGGCAATCTCCTTGCCCTTACAAAATCCTTGGTTCAACTCCACAATCTTGTCGGAGGCTCCCAAGTGACACCTAGCCAATCTAGGAGACACCACTCTCCAAGAAGTAACAATGGTGCGTTGATGATGAACTCCTTGCTCCTGTGCATCAAATGATAGTCTCCCCAACACTCAACTCTCTCTCATAGGATTTGGATCTGGTGGAAAGAGGGTTTGAGTGGAAAGCAACTTGAGGAAGGCTAGAGATCAAGATTCATATGGTAGGAATGGAATATCTTGGCCTCAACACATGAGTAGGTAGTTCTATCTCAGAAATAGGATGCTGGAAGTGTAGGTTCACCGATGGCTCTCTCCATGAATGAAGAGGAGGTGGAGGGGTATATATAGCCTCCACACAAAATCTAACCGTTACACACAATTTACCAAACTCGGTGGGACCGAATTGAGAAACTCGGTCGGACCAATTCAACAAATCTAGTGACCGTTAGGATTTTCGGTGGGACCGAAATGCAACTCGGTAGGACCGATATTGTTATGGTTAGGGCATAACGTAATCTCGGTGAGACCGATTACACAAACTCGGTGAGACCGATTTTGGTAATTAGCTAACCAGAGAGTTGGTCAGGCAAACTCGGTTGGACCGATTACTCAAACTCGGTGAGACCGATTTTGATAATGAGTCAACCAGAAAGTTTGCATTGTAATCTCGGTAGTACCGATTGCTGAAACTCGGTGAGACCGATTTTGATAATGGACATACACAGAGAGATTACAATCCCATCTCGGTGAGACCGAGAACCCTATTGGTGAGACCGATTTTCCTAGGGTTTGTGGCAGTGGCTAAGACATCCAAACTCGGTGGCGCCGGATAGGAAGAATCAGTGGGGCCAAGTTTGACTTTAGGTTTTAGGACATATGTGTGGAAGTGGGAAAGTAGTTGAGGGTATTTGGAGCATATCACTAAGCACTTGAAGCAAGAGGCTCATTAAGCAACACCTCATCCCTCCTTGATAGTATTGGCTTTTCCTATAGACTCAATGTGATCTTGGATCACTAAAATGTAAAATGAAGAGTCTTGAGCTTGAAGCTTGAGCCAATCCTTTGTCCTTAGCATCTTGAAGGAGTTCCCACATCCTTTAGTCCATGCCACTCCATTGTTGAACTTATCTGAAACATACTAGATAAAAGTGTTAGTCCAACAAGAGATTTGTTGACATTAATTACCAAAACCACCTAGGGAGCACTTGTGCTTTCAATCTCCCCCTTTTTGGTAATTGATGACAACATACATCAAAGCTTTAGATAAAGATATAAAGAATATCAAGTAAAGCTTTGGAAAGACATGTAACAGGCATAGGCTCCCCCTACATGTATGCAATCATGTGAATATGGAATATAGAAGCATGTGATAGCATAACCATGATAGAGCAGGCAATGTGTTACATGTATCTTGGCCATATGCATCAGAGCAAAGAATATTAAAGAAAATACCTTCATGCCCATGAGTCCTTCTTGCAAACAGATGTACATCGGCAAGAATTCCTCATACACATGATTGTGATGCATATACTTACCTTGTAGTCTTGAGTTGGCTTAGGATGGAATGAACCTGCGTAAACAAGGTTAGATAACCCAGATGCACCTACTAGCCAGAGAAAACAAAAGAAACCACAAGAATACCAAGACTGGGATGACATGTAGAGAGTGAGTACTAAGTACTACATTGGATTTGACATGTCCCCAAGAGTAAAGATATGCAATGAATTTAGATGATCCCCAAGAAGGCACAAGACAAATAAAGCAACGACAAGGACCAAGGCCACAAGGATCGGATGGGCGAAGCAGGCTTCCCCGGCAAGGACCCTTGCCGGGGCAGCCCGCCCACGCCAACCGAGTGAGCCACCCTTGAGCCCACCAACGCTCGACAAACGCATTGGGACAGGGCTCGGGAGGCACCTCCGTGGTGGCATGCAGATCTTTGTGAAGAAAAAGAATAGTCAGGATCAAGTGAGGATAGGAAGGCAATCATCCTCACCGAAGAAACCCATAAGACCCCCGGCGAGATCCTTGTCGGGGACGCCCGCGCGCCATGGCAAGGCCCTTGCCGGGCCACCCGGCAAGGCCCTCGCCAAGCGCGCCAGCAGGGCCACTGTTAGGTCCGCACTAGCCAAGTCTCCGCCGCCGCTCGCATGCGGCTGCCGACCCAACCAGCTGGGCAGGCACCTGCGTGGCAACATGCAACCCTTTGTGGAGGCTCCACCACGGCGCCACCTCAGCTGCCTGCCTGCCTACATGGCACCGCATGCATCGATGGCTAGGGCGCGTGTCGATGCGAGGAGGAGCGGCGACGGATGGTACGGGCCTCGCTCCCGCCCCCGATAAAGCAAGAGGACACCTAAGAAATGCATTAAATGCATCTTGTCCTGTAATACGGGGATAACCTCGCGACACTGCATTTTCCACCTCCTTGCCACATGTATGCACCCCTTTTCTATAAAAGGAGGCCCGAGGCGACCAGGAGAGGATTCGCTTTTGGAGCTCGTTACACCCGTAGCTAGCTCAAGAACTCAGCATAAATCCACCAAAGCAGGACTAGGGTTTTACGATCCTCGCGTCCGAACTCGATAAACAAACCGCGTACTCTCCGTCAGATCCGCTCTTCTCTCAACCCGCGCTTCAAGAACCGCAGTAGGGATCCTTGTGATCCCATAGGTGTCGCTCCCCACCGACACCTATCATCATCTAGGAAGATTCATCAAGACAGTCGCGCTTGTCTTCGCAGATTTGCAATATCGAAATCCTTTTCGTTGTCGACATTTCCTATGTTCATAGTTGAAACATTAATTGAAAATCGATCGAAGACAACTCCAGGATAATCAAAATATCTTATAGGATCATATTGACATGAGCATTCAATAAGCAAAACGAAATCATAAAATAAATAAGTATTCAAATTAGCATGCATTCAATAAGCAAAAGTAAATCATCTCATGCGTCTGTACATCATCGAATATTATCACTAATACATCCCAAATAGTATCATACATATAACATCACAAATACAACTAAAACCCTAGCGCACGACGGGTATTGGCGCGGGAGGTGGACACCCAAAGAGTAGGAACCATCACAGGATCATAGCTCCAATGAGATCTCTGGAGAACCTGCCAGGTATTGGAGAACCTGTGCTCCAACGCAAACAAGTAGTGATGGACGTGCGCGTCCTCCTCACTGACACGGTGACGCACCACCTCCGCGGGGTCCTCGAGCCTCTAGACCGTCACTGGCCCACGCGACCACCACCAAGGAAGGTTCGGGTCAACGACAGGCTGGCTCCTCACCAACCTGCGCCCCCCGGTAGGTAGCGCCTCCCAGTACCACCCCGGCGGAGCCCAGTCCCGGACATGGCCCATCTGGTGACACAGGTGTCCTCCGCCGACTCGACGACGAGGATGCGGGATAGGCATCATCGACGTCGATGCGCGAAAAATTGCTTTAACTAAAAAAATAACAACAAATGTGACATGTTCAACTAGTTCTATTAATTCAACTAGTTCTTACGATTAAATCTAGTCAATTAATTCTATACTTAATAAAATGAATAATGACATCGAAAAAGGCCTATGCTTTGCAGGAACGTTGACTCCTTCCCGGTGCGGCAAATCCTGGGCACTCGATATGTCCTAGTTTGTAGCACAAGTCATGCCGAAATTCACGAAAAATTTTGGCATGACTTTTGCTAAAAAGTGGACAAATCGAGAACCTGAAATTTGCCGGAACAGAAATGAATCAACATTAATGCAAAACATAGGCCACTCGGCTTTATTTCCTGAAAACAACAAAGCCAGTTGGGCACAATCGAACAACTTCAATAATGGAATATGCAAATGAACATCAATGACATATATCATATAACAACAATATGCAAATGAAATTACTGTTTAGGCATTTTCACAAAAATTTGGCCTAGCTAATTTACTAAAAAAATTGCTAATCATTTTTCCTAAATGCTAAAAAATGCCTACTGCCCTAAACAAATCTAGGGTTCATATGAACACCTAGGGTTCATATGAACATCAACACAGCATCAACACATATATAAATTGCCCTAGCAGAGAGAGAGAGGAGGGTAGGGGAGAGGAGAGGCAGAGCCTTACGGTGACTGTGGCGAGGGAGGGGCAGGCGGCGTCGAGGTCGGGGTCGGGGCTCGGGCGCGAGGTGGAGGGCGGCGTCGAGGTCGGGGTCGGGGGCGGCGTTGAGGCGGGAGAGCGCGCGGCGGCCGATGGGCGACGGCGGCGGCGACAACGGAGGAGTTGCGATTTGGGGGAAGTGGCCGTTGGGGAAAATGAATCGAGCGGTTTAGTCGAGTAGCGATGGCGCATTCCGTGAAGTGCGCCATCGCTAACATAGCTATCAAGCATTCATGGATACGCGCTACTGGTATACCATTCTCCTTTTACCACTTTTTCATTTATTTTTCTTTACATTTTATTTTTTTTCCTTTCACCTTTTTGTATTTCTTTCAATTTCATTTACTTTTCTATTTGCTTTCCATTTAATTTTATTTACTTTAGCAGTAGCGCGTCTCAGCGTAAACGCGTTGCTACAAAGCAAATAGCGGTAGCGCTGTTTGGCGAAGATCGCTACTACTATGTGCAGCCTATCGGCTAAGTCGTGGGAATTTTAGTAGTAGCGCTTTTGTACGCGGGCGCATCTCTGCTATAATCAGATCAGTAGCACGGTTTACAACACAGCACTACTGCTAATTAGCACCAGCGTGCGTTTTTAGCCTGCGCTACTGCTTATGTTCCGTGTATAAGGTTTTCCCTAGTAGTGATACAACTCTCGTTTAAGATTTTTTGCAGGGAAACTCCTCTCTAAATGGGAAGATCCTTACGTTATCAAGGAGGTCTATCGTTCCAGTGCCATAAAAATCAACAACTTCGAAGGCACAAATCCGAAGGTGGTGAACGGTCAAAGAATTAAACGTTATATCTCAGGTAATCCTATAAATGTTGAAACTAATATTATTGAAACCGTAACCCCGGAGGAATACATAAGGGACACTTTCCAGAACCATTCAGACTCCAAAAAGGAATAGGTACGTGGTACGGTAAGTAAACCGACTCCAAAACAGTTCTAATGGCAATTTTTCTCTGTTTTGGAATATTTAGAAAAATACAAAAAAAAAAGCAGTCCGGGAAGGACACGAGGCTTCCATGAGGGTGGGAGGCCGCCCTACCCCCCTGGGCGCGTCCCCCTGCCTTGTGGGTACCTCGTGTGCTCTTAGGACTCTGTTTTCTTGCACAATACGTATTTTGGTCGATAAAGATTCATTATATAATATCTGGAAGGTTTTGACTCCTGTATCACGTAAATATCCTATGTTCTTGTTTCAAGTTGTTTCTGCCGCAGATTAGAGCAAGATGTCATCTCAGGATTCTGACAGAGAGAGCTATGTCTCACATCTCACTGCTGACCCCAAGACCTATGGAGATCTATCTCCTTGTGGTCGAACTACGGATGATGAGGAGGATGCTCATTTGATGAAGATCAAAGATTCAAGTTCGGAGGAGGAAGATGTCCCTCTACCGCAATCTTGGGATATTGACGTGAAGTTTAAGAAGTCTAGTCTCCCTAAGAGGGCTAAACTGTCTAACAATCGATCTATTCCTTCTCGTTTTCGGAAGAAAAGCAAGGGATATTTATGCGACAAGATCTTGAAGCTGGAATCGGAGGTCAATGATTTAAAGGAGGAAATCGCTCTTCTCAATTACAACATGAAGAAGCTGAAAGCACAATTGTCATCACCACCACCATCTTCCTCGCCTCTTAAGAAAGAGATATAATCACATGGGTATGGGCACTCCCCTTGGCAACTGCCAAGCTTGGGGGAGGTGCCCCGGTATCGTATCACAATCACACTCCTATCTTTATCGTTTTTCTTAGTTTGATCATTTTGGTTTTATCTTGATCTAGTAGAATAAAGTTTTAGTATGATCTAGTTGTGAGTTTTGCTTTATGATCCTTCTATGTAATCGAGTCCATGAGCTATATATAATAAAGATTAGTGTTGAGTCAAGGGATTGATTATCTTGCTATGATCTTGAGTGAATAAAAGTAAAAGAAAGAACAAAAAGAAATAAAGAGATCATATTGATCTTATGAAGAGTAATGATTTCACATAGAGAGTGTACGATGACTAAAAGTTGTTGGGAGTTGACAAACATAGTTTTGGTCATCGTTGCAATTAATAGGAAGTAATAAAGAAAGAGAGGTTTCACATATAAATATACTATCTTGGACATCTTTTATGATTATGAGCACTCATTAAAATATGACATGCTAAAGAGTTGACGTTGGACAAGGAAGACAACGTAATGGGTTATGTTTTCTTATATCTGAGAGAAAGTATATTGTCATGGATCATCCAACATGTTGAGCTTGCCTTTCTCCCTCATGCTAGCCAATTCCTTGCACCAAGTATAGATACTACTTGTGCTTCCAAATACCCTTAAAACCAGTTTTACCATGAGAGTCCACCATATCTACCTATGGATTGAGTAAGATCCTTCAAGTAAGTTGTCATCGGTGCAAGCAATAAAAATTGCTCTCTAAATATGTATGACTTATTAGTGTGGGATAAAATAAGCTTTATACGATCTTGTGATGTGGAAGAAATAAAAGCAACGGACTACATAATAAAGGTCCATATCACAAGTGGCAATATAACGTGACGTTCTTTCGCATTAAGATTTGTGCATCCAACCCTGAAAGCGCATGACAACCTCTGCTTCCCTCTGCGCAGGGCCTATGTTTTACTATTATATTTTACTTTATGCAAGAGTCATGGTGATCTTCACCTTTCCTTTTTACATTTTATCCTTTGGTAAGCACATTGTGTTGGAAAGATCCTGATATATATATATATATATATATATATATATATATATATATATATATATATATATATATCCAATTGGATGTAAGTTCACATGAGTTATTATTGTTCACATTACCCTCGAGGTAAAAGGTTGGGAGGCGAAACTATAAGCCCCTATCTTTCTCTATGTCCGATTGAAACTCCATAACCATAAGTATTGCGTGAGTGTCAGCAATTGTGAAAGACTAAATGATGGTTGAATATGTGAACTTGCTGAAAAGCTCTTACATGGACTCTTTCTGATGTTATGATAAATTGCAATTGCTTCAATGACTGAGATTGTAGTTTGTTGGTTTTCAATGAAGTTTCTGATTCATACTTGACATTGTGGATAGATTATTACTTGAGCATAAGAAATCATATGACAATATTTATATATGTTGCTGTTATAACAATGATCATGATGCCCTCATGTCCGTATTTTATTTTATCGACACCTCTATCTCTAAACATGTGGACATATTTATCATTATCGGCTTCCGCTTGAGGACACGCGAGGTCTAAGCTTGGGGGAGTTGATACATCCATTTTGCATCATGCTTTTATATCGATATTTATTGCATTATGGGCTATTATTACACATTATGTCAAAATATTTATGCCTATTCTCTCTTATTTTACAAGGTTTACATGAAGAGGGAGAACGCCGGCAGCTGGAATTCTGGGCTGGAAAGGGAGCAAATATTAGAGACCTATTCTGCACAACTCCAAAAGTCCTGAAACTCCACGGAAGTCTTTTTTGGGATTTATAAAAATATCGAGCGAAGAAAATACCAGAGGGGCCCACACCACAGCCACGAGGGTGGGGCGCGCCCCCCCCGGCGCGCCCCGCCTCGTGGGCCCCTCGGCAGGCCTCCGTGTCCATCTTCTGCTATATGAAGTCTTTACCCTGAAAAAAAATCAGAAGTAAGCTCTCTGGACGAGACTCCGCCGCCACGGGGCGGAACCTTGGCGGAACCAATCTAGGGCTCCGGCGGAGCTGTTGTGCCGGGGAAACTTCCCTCCAGGAGGGGGAAATCATCGCCATCGTCATCACCAACGATCCTCTCATTGGGAGGGGGTCCATCTTCATCAACATCTTCACCAGCACCATCTCCTCTCAAACCCTAGTTCATCTCTTGTATCCAATCTTTGTCTCTAAGTCTGAGATTCGTACCTGTAGGTTGCTAGTAGTGTTGATTACTCCTTGTAGTTGATGCTAGTTGGTTTATTTGGTGGAAGATCATATGTTCAGATCCATTATGCATATTAATACCCCTCTGATTATGAACATGAATATGATTTGTGAGTAGTTACATTTGTTCCTGAGGACATGGGAGAAGTCTTGCTATAAGTAGTCATGTGAATTTGGTATTCGTTCGATATTTTGATGAGATGTATGTTGTCTCTCCTCTAGTGGTGTCATGTGAACGTCGACTACATGACACTTCACCATTGTTTGGGCCTAGAGGAAGGCATTGGGAAGTAATAAGTAGATGATGGGTTGCTAGAGTGACAGAAGCTTAAACCCTAGTTTATGTGTTGCTTCGTAAGGGGCTGATTTGGGTCCATATGTTTCATGCTATGTGTTGGGGATATTACTACTGGGCGTAAACCGGCCTATCTGGGCCGGGTTAACTTCATCAGTAGTTCAACGACAAAAGCCCAAGAGGCATGAGAGTAAGGGCCCAAGGCCTGTAGTCGGTTTAGAACCTGTAGCCGTAAACCGGCCTGGTATGTAAACTTGTACTGTAAGTTAGGAATAGAGAGAGACCAACCCGGATACGAGTATGAGCCGGAGATTGGGACTCTCTGAACCGACGGGCGTCACCCGTGTATATAAGGGGACGACCCGGGGCGGTTCAAGGAGAGACAACAACAACTCGAGGCCTAGTTGAAGCTTATTTGCTCCCTAGTCATCGAGACCACATCAATCCCATCACAACTAGACGTAGGCTTTTACCTTCATCGAAGGGGCCAAACTAGTATAACTCTTGTGTCTTTGCGTCCGCTTTAACCCCTTCAAGTTAACCCGTAGCGATGGCTCCACGACTAAGTCCTTTCATGAGGACATCTGCCGTGACAAAACCACGACGCTTGGCGCCACCGTGGGGCTATCGCACGATGGTTTGATGATCTTGGAGGGCAAGTTCAAGGACTCGAAGGCTACGCTGTGGGCGGATGACCAAGAGTCGTCATGCAAGCTCTACATCGACGATGCAGCTGGGGCCCCGAGGCCGCTCGATTGAGTATGGGTACCGGTCCCTTTGGTGGCGTACACGTTTTCATTGGCAAGATTGGTGAGCCAGGGCCTGAGCCGGACATCTGCACCGACCTCGTCGAGACGGCTCAGTGTACAAGATCTGCCCAGGTTAAACCGGCCGTGAAGCGTGCCTTTGTGGGAGTCATCCACGGAGGAAGTTATGAGGATGGATCAGAGTCTGGTGGCGAGACCGTCGTCTACTCCGACGGCGAGTCGTCAACCGGAGAAACTGAATCTCTGTATCAGCTACAAGATGGCCGGATTGGGGGCTATTCCGTGGTGACAGTATTCCGGACCCCTCTGATCTGCCCAACCGGGTTGGATTATTCATGGCCGGTACCCAAGCAGTGCTTCACTCTTCGACCGCTGCGGCGGTGATTGCCGGTTCAACAACGACAACGGCTGGCGGGGCAGGAGGCCTTGTGCGCCCGCCGGCTCAAGTTTTATCAGATCTGTTCGATGCGTTGGCTGCGCTCATGGCAGAGGTTAACCCGGCGGATCAGGACGCCCACAACACAGAGATTGTGAAGGTGAAGGAACAGATCACTAAGGAAAGCGGATCTAGCAGCTGCGGACGCCAGGATGACGGCAGAGCGAGCCGCTTTAGATGCGCGGGCTTACAGGCTCTTGCTGGATCAGAGCGCGTCACATGAAGTCATGAAGAGGAAATACAGATCCCGTTTGCCTTCAATCTTCGAGGGAAGAGACCTCTTCAACACCCCCGGAGCGGGAACCAGTAATCCGCCGGTGGTAAACCGGGCGGAAGCACCTGGGACGGGCGCGCCGGTTCAGCCCCGCTTAATAGATTTACCTCGCCATAACGCCGGTGCGCCTCAGGCTGTGCAGACACCTCTGGGTCATTACTCCAACCCGATGGATAACCTTGTTGCCGCTGCGGCACGGCTGGAGGCTATTCCAATTGAAGGCGATTCACCACAGGCAGTAGAGACGCGCCGGGTCAAGGAGCTCCTTAGGACAGCTTTGGTCCAACAGGAAGCATATTCGTACAGCCGCGACCGGATCCACTCTACCCCCCGCCCAAGCCGGAGCTATAGCAGGCATGTGGATGAACCGGCCGTATCAAATAATGCACGGCGTGGTGCGCCCCGTGGCAACAACCCGGCAGGTGGCGTCGATAACGCCCAGGAGGTGGTAGACCGGGCCCGAGCGCGTTAGGGAGGCCGAAGTTAGCAGACAAAGATCGGGCTTATCCGCTTACGCCGGTTCGTCCACCATCTCGGTCGAGCCTGGGGTTACCTCTAGTTCTTTGGGGGTGCCTTGCCTCGTCCCCGCTTTACACAATGTGCGCTTGCCCAAGGATTTCAAGGGTCCGCGCAAGGTGCCAAACTACACCGCCGATTTGGCACCAGAAGCATGGATAGAGAGTTATGAGATGGCCATGGAGATGCTGGATGTGGATGAGGCCGCGTGTGCAAAGTACTTCACCATGATGCTCGAAGGCACGGCCCGTACTTGGTTGAAGAGCTTGCCACCCAATTCTATCAATTCATGGGCCCGATTCATGGACCCGGTTTATCCAGAATTTCAAAGATACCTGTAAGCAGCCCATGTCCGTGGTGGACTTGGCGGCTTGTGTCCAAGGTGAAGGGGAGTCAACAACCCATTGGGTACGCCACGTTTCGGAAATCTTGCACTCGTCAGACCGGATCAACGCTGACTCTGCGATCTTAACCCTGGAGGGCAACTGCCGGTTTAAGCCTTTGAAGTTGAAGTTGGGGCGCATGAAGCGGTTTTGTAATGACATGGGCACTCTCATGGGCGCTTTAGTGAAGTATGCTGATTCAGCGGTACCAAGGATCCCAGTCCGATGATGACAAGATAGGGAAGGGAAGGAAGAACAGCAACTCAAGGGCCAGCAGCATCACTCGGCGGTAATGGTGGGGCAAGCGTAAGCGAATGGCAACATGGACTTCAGAGCTAACACCAACGCAGGGACAAGGGCCAGCGCGTAAAGGTAAACAGCCAAATCGGTGGATCGCTTAATCCCAATCCGGACCGCTTGAACTATCTCGTTGAATCAACCTGTCCAAGCATGGGACGAAGGAAACGCCAAAGAAACCACCTCTGGAAGGATTGCTACATTATGCAGGAGTTCAAGAGTTCTAATGCTTTCCGGTATGATCAAGGTTCTGGCGGCGGTTCAGGGTCCGGGCCGGGTTACGGTGGAGGAAATTCCGGTTCAGGATTTAATGGTAATCCGGGTGGACATAACAATCAGAACAATCAGAATAATCAGAATAACCAAGGTGGTTACAACCAGCAGCAGCAACAGTCGGGTTATCAGAGCAACCCAAAGCAGTTGAATAGTGGGAAGTACCATGTCTTCACCACCAGCTTAGATAAGCGAGACCGGAAGCTTCAGAAGCGGGCAGTCAACGCTGTTGAACCGGCCGTGCCTCATTACCTACGCTGGTCAGAACAGCCCATTGTATGGAGTAGAGAGGATCATCCTCCCCGGGTTGACAATCCGGGTCAGCTAGCCTCGTGGTGGCACCTCGTGGAGGTTATAAGTTCACCAAGGTGCTCATGGATGGAGGGAGCAGCATTAACATCCTGTACTATGAGACCTTCCGTCGTATGGGGTTAACAGATAAACATCTCAAACCGTCCAATACAGTGTTCCATGGTGTGGTGCCTGGCAAGTCAGCATATCCGGTTGGTAAAATAGCTCTGGAAGTGGCCTTTGGAGATGAATATGACTCGGATCGAAACATTGACGCTTGAAGTGGTGAAAATCTAAAGTCCATATCACGCCCTGTTAGGGCGGCCGGCTTATGCCAAGTTCATGGCACGGCCTTGTTATATCTATTTGCAGCTCAAGATGCCGGGTCACAAGGGGACGATAACGGTTCATGGGAGCCGCAAGATCGCTTTGGAATGTGAGGAAGGTGATGCGGCTTACGCAGAGTCGGTTTGTGCCACCGAGGAGCTGAAGTATTATAAGGACAATGTTGATCCGGCGGACATGACTCCATTGAAGAAGCCAACTACAGAGCATGATCCGGCCCTGAAATTCAAATCGGCAGCAGAGACTAAGCTTGTTGACTTCGTGCCTGGCGATCCGTCCAAGCAGTTCAGCATCAGTGCCAACTTGGAGCCAAAATAGGAAAACGCGCTCATCGAGCTCATCCGTGAGAATCGGGAAATTTTTGCATGGAAGCCTTCTGAAATGCCAGGTGTACCAAGAGAACTCGCTGAGCACACTCTTAATGTTGATCCCAAGTACAAACCGGTGAAGCAGTTTCTCCGTCGGTTTAACGAAGAAAGGCGTAAGGCCATTGGAGAGGAGGTGGCCAGGCTTTTAGCAGCTGGCTTTATCGTTGAAGTTTTCCATCCAGAGTGGCTTGCTAATCCGGTGTTGGTTCTTAAGAAAAACGGCACTTGGCGCATGTGTGTGGATTACACAGATCTTAACAAGGCTTGTCCAGCAGATCCTTTGCCCTCCCGCATTGACCATATTATTGATGCCATCAAGGGTTGTGAGCGCTTGAGCTTTTTGGATGCGTATTCGGTATCATCGATCAAGATGGCAGTTAAGGACCAGGAGAAGACGGCGTTTATCACTCCCTTTGGAGCCTTCTGCTATGTGTCTATGCCTTTTGGCCTCAAGAGCGCCCAAGCAACTTATCAACGCTGTGTACAGAATTGCCTGCATAAACAGATCGGCTGTAATGTGCACGCCTATGTTGATGATATTGTGGTCAAATCAAGGGAGAAGGAGACACTGATTGACGATTTGAAGGAAACCTTTGACAACCTGCGGGTTTACAAGATGATGCTCAACCCGGCCAAATGTGTCTTTGGTGTTCCGGCACGCAAATTATTGGGTTTTATCGTGTCTAACAGGGGAATTGAAGCTAATCCGGAGAAGATTACAGCTATCACCTCCCTGGCTAAACCGAAGTGTATTAACGATGTCCAGCGTTTGGCAGGTCGGATTACCGCGCTGAGCCGGTTTATCAGCCGCCTCGGAGAGAAGGCCATCCTTTGTACCGTGGTCAAGAAGACAGATCAGTTTATGCGAGTGCAGCCACGACGAGGCATTGAGGACTTAAAGCGGCAATTGGCCAACCCGCCAGGTTTCACCGCTCCCATTGACAAGGAGCCTCTTTTGCTATATGTTGCTGCTAATGCTAGGGCGGTCAGTGTGGCCATTGTGGTGGAGCGGAAGGAGGCAGGGAAGGAGCATCCGGTTCAATGTCCGGTTTACTATATCAGCGAGGTACTTATCGAATCTAAGCAAAGGTATCCGCATTGGCAGAAGCTGGTATATGGGGTTTTTATGGCAAGCCGGAAGTTGAAGCAGTATTTCAAGGGCACCCCATCACGGTGGTCGATTCGCTCCCTTAGGCGATGTCATCTGAATCGGAAGCGATCGCGGATTGCTAAGTGGGCTATAGAGCTTGGGCATACAGTGCAAAATACGTGCCTCGGACGGCGGTGAAGTCTCAAATACTTGTGGATTTAATTAATGACTGGACAGAGTTGCAAGCGCCTGAAGAAAAGCCGGATCACACATATTGGACCATCCATTTTGACGGATCCAGGCAATTGGAGGGCTAGGAAGCTGGAGTCGTGTTAACTTCCCCACGAGGTGACAAGTTCTGTTACGTTCTCCGTTTAATGTTCCCTTGTACTAACAATGCAGCTGAGTATGAAGCCTTGCTCCATGGTCTCCGGATGGCTAAGGAGATGAATCTAAGCCGGGTTAAGTGCTTCGGTGACTCGGACCTAGTGGCTCAGCAGGTGTCTGGCACTTGGGATTCAAAGGACCCACTCATGGCTGCATATCGTCGTGAGGTGGATATCGTCGTAGGTCATTTCAAGGGCTATCAGGTAGACCACGTGGACCGTCGGAAGAATGAAGCGGCGGACGCTTTAAGCCGGTTGGGCTCTCAATGCAAACCGGTCCCGCCCAATGTTTTTCTGGACGTGCTGCACAACCCGTCGGTCAAGATCCCTGGTGAAGCGGATTTGGCTATTCCTGATCCGGAGGCTCAATTGGTGGCAGCTCTTCACGTCGCTCTGGATTGGACGCTTCCTTATCTTGTGTACATGAACCGGGGCGAGTTACCAGAAGATGAGACGTTGGCCCGGCAGATAGTCCGGCGGTCTAAGTCTATGACCATTGTTAATGGCGAATTGCATCATTGCAGCGTGTCAGGGGCGTTTCAATGTTGTGTGTCCCCTGAGGAAGGCTGTGAAATATTGCGTGAGATCCATGAAGGAGATTGTGGTCACCACGCCGGTTCAAAATCCTTGGTGGCTAAAGCGTTCCGCCACGGTTTCTATTGGTTGACTGCCCATGCTGATGCGGAAGATCTGGTCAGACGATGTGATGGTTGACAAAAGTTTTCCAGGCGTGCTCATGTACCGGCCCAAGAATTGAGGATGATTCCAATTACTTGGCCGTTTGCAACTTGGGGGCTGGATATGGTTGGACCTTTTAAGAGGTCCAAGGAGAAAAAGACCCACCTCCTCGTGGCGGTCGACAAATTTACAAAGTGGGTGGAGGCAGAACCTGTTAGCAAGTGTGATGCAGCTACGGCGGTTCAGTTCATCCAAAAGGTGATTTTCCGGTTTGGCTTTCCACACAGTATCATCACAGATAATGGTACCAATTTGTCCAAAGGTGCCATGAAAGAGTTCTGCGAACGTGAGCACATCCTGCTTGATGTTTCTTCAGTAGCCCACCCACAGTCCAATGGTCAAGCGGAAAGGGCTAATCAAGAGATCTTGAGAGGCATCAAGCCCCGGCTTATGGTCCCTTTGTAGAGGACACCGGGTTGTTGGGTAGAAGAGCTACCGTCTGTGTTATGGAGTATAAACACTACGCCTAACAGATCCACGGGATACACACCGTTCTTTATGGTCTACGGAGCGGAGGCGGTTCTCCCCAGTGACATCCGTCATGACTCACCTCGTGTGGCAGCTTATGTTGAAGCGGACAACGAGACGACACGACAGGACGCTTTGGACCGGTTGGATGAAGAGCGTGACATAGCAGCTGCCCGCTCGGCGATTTACCAACAGGATCTTCGTCGTACCATAGTCGCCGGTCGTAACCGTAACTTTTCAAGAAGGATATTTGGTGCTTCGCTCATCCAAGACCAGACTAATATGCACAAGTTATCCCCACCTTGGGAGGGACCTTTCGTGGTCAGCAAGAATCTGCACAACGGGTCATACTATCTGATCGATATTCGAGAGCATAAAGACTCACGCACGTCATAGGAAGAGACCAACAGGCCGTGGAATATAGCTCATCTTCGGCCTTATTATACCTGAGCCATCGGCTCTACTTATGTACATATTATGACAGTGTATATATTATGAATAAATAAACCGGAGCCTCAACTAAAGCGGGGTATCCGTTCTGTTACATCATGTGTGGTTACATGGAGTTGTTTTGTCTTAAAGCGGCCTCCGGTTTACCCCCTGAGTTTGCTTTTCAAAAAAGCTTTGTGATATCACTTGGGGGCTTGGTCGTGTCCGAACCAATGCAACACCTCTTGATAGACGAACGCCACGAGATCACTTGGGGACATGGTCAAGTCTGAACCAGTCACGCCTCTTGATCGGCCTAAGGCCATATTGTCACTTGGGGGCTTGGTCGAACCCGAACCATTTCCACGCCACTTGATCGGCATAATGCCACGGTTTCAGTTGGGGACCTGGCTGACTTGAACCATGGCTACACCTTATAGGGAGCTTGGTCGTGTCCGACCATGGTAACACCATCTGATCGGCTCAGTAAAGCCTTCTTTTTTTGCAAACGGTTTATCATTGCCTTTGCTTCCATGTTTTCTCATAACTATTATTTGATTTTGTTGTGTTTCTTAAATCGACAACATTTTTAAACCGGTTTCAAAACTATCAATTGACGAAGTTCGGTCCATTTTTTAATCCGGAGATAATTCTTCCGGTTTGATTTTTTCTGTTAACATCCCATTATGGAGTAACAGGGGGCTTATCATGACCCGGCACGGTTTACATGGTAAACCGGCGTTATAAACACATGAGTTGTTCTCCTTTGACGGTAAGGGTTTATGCAACCTCCGCTTCAAGATTGGCTAAGCCAACTTTATGCCCAGCGATGGCAGGTATTTAGTATCACAAATTTCGATTATATACCTCAATATTTCATCTCATATATATATGAACGTCACAAGCCGGCTGGCGGCACAAACCGCCGTGGCGGTTTAAGATTTTGTGACTGCAGGAAATATAGATTGAAAGTTTCGATCATTCAAGCAAAAAGTATCAGCACCTATGCACGAAGGCATATTCAAAGCAAGAGTGTTGACTACCCTATTACAAGGCAACATGGTGCCCGAATAAGATCATTGTTTCTTGGCGGAATATAATGAAGCAGCTCTTCAAACCGGCTTCCGGTTCATGCTTGCTCGCTGCCCCAGTCTGATGGTTGTGGGTCGTCCTGCGCCGCTTCAGCTTCTTCATCTCTACCCAGCTGCTGGAAGTCAACAGTGGTCCAGTCGATTCCCATTAAAGCTTGAAATACAGCCTCCTCATGGATCAGGGAAGTGGGTTCAATATCAGGAGCGTAAGTATGCTTACGGATCGGAGGGATCAGGTTCTCCGCTTCAGGAATAGGTGCAGGTACTCGCTTGTTCTGATCGTCATATTGAGCTTGACAATGCGACAAGTTTGCCTCTTCGGCCAATTGGCAAGCCAGAGGGCGCACTGCCCGGTTTATCGCTCTCAGATCATCTTCGTTGAACTCTGAACCGTCTTCCTTCAAACTGGGATAGCCTTGAGCTGCTTCCACAGGATCGAAATCTGGCACCCACGCTTTTGCCCATATTAAGGCGTTAATGGCGCTGGTTCGAGCAGCAGATTTCTTAAGCTCTTCAATCCGGGCGGGAAGCATTGAAAACCTCCTAAGAGTATCTTGGATTAAGGAGGGTGCTGGATTGTTATGTGATGTAGTGGAGATGATCCGCTGCGCTCCAGTGTACAGCTGCTCTACTAAGGTATAGGCAGCCTTCAATTTCTTCCGAACATCTGACCCCAAGTGACTAATGCGTGTGCCTATAGCATTGCAAGAGAAATCACAAACCGGACTTATCATAAGAAGGTCAAGATTATCATAGAAGCCAAAGGAGGCTTACCGAAGATGGCAGCAGTCATGGAATGCACTTGCCGCTTCACGCTGGTCAGCTCGTCTACCACCGGTTTAAGGGCAGCTTCAGCATTTTCAACCTTTTTGGTTAAAGCGGCCTTTTCAGTATCCCAGCCGGCCTGCTCAGACTTGAACCACTCCTTGAGCTGCTCCATGGTAGTCAAGGCGGTTTTCAGCTCATCCTTGGCCTTGGAGGTTTCTGCTTGTTGAGACTTCAGATTTTCTTGAAGATCATTGATTTGGGAGGCTTGTTGGCGTATCTCATTCTGCAACAAAAAGGGAGCATGTTAATATCTTCATTGCAAGTCCCAAATGCATAACCAGTCATACACATGGCACTTGGGGGCTAATGCATATTTGATCTTTGTCTATTAATAAAATCACAAAGTACCAAGCTCAATACAGGTATTCAACTTGGTACTTGGGGGCTAATGGCTATTTGCTCGAACATGTTCTGATGTGGCGATATAAATTACAGTCCCGGTTTAACTATGCTAAGTTGAACCGGACCTTGGGGGCTACATCAGTGGATTCTGAAGCATTAAGTTTATGTTAAGTCCCGGTTTAACTATACTAAGTTGAACCGGCCCTTGGGGGCTAGGAGAGTTAACAAAAATTGAAATATCCAAGCAGGAAAAGAACATAGAAGTTACCTCGAATTTTTCTTTCATCATCTTCACCAGGCCAGCTTCATAATCGCGGCTGGTATACAGCCGGTTCAAGTAGCCAGAATGAAGGTCTTGGGGTTCGGAGCAGCATAAGTTGCCAGATCAACATCCCACTTGCCCTTGATCATAGTGGCAAATTCTTCTTTGGCGAAATGTTTGATAAAGCGATCGGATTACCCGTTCGCTGTGGCCAAAGCCGAATCACGACGCCATCGCCCTTGGTATCAACGGTTTGACCAGGGCAGCCGGTTTGTCGCCAGGCCGGATTGGACCGGTGGATTTTTCAACTGGTCGGGCTTCTGGGCTGGTCAGCAGGAAGGGCGGTGTCAATGTGCCTTTCTTCAAAGAACAAAATCGTCATCTTGCTGTGGCGGATCATTGGGTGCGTCTTCACAGATGGCCACTTCAAGATTTGGGGCGCTGTCCGGTTCAGGGGCAGTCTCTTCGTCGGCCACTTTATCTAGACGAGCCTTTTTGCTCAGCCTAGGCTTGGCCCTGAAAAGGCACAACAACAGTCAAATACGGCATATACTACACAATGATGCAGTAGAAACAATATGAAAGGTATAACTTACCTAAGCACCGTTTTAAGTGGTGGCAGCTGAGTGGCTGATGACTCGCCAGATGAGGAGGGAAGTGACCTGATAATCGGAGTCGACGGATTAAGGGGTTGACGAAAACAGCCTCGCTTAGGATAAGCAATCGACAAGCAAATTAGAGACCTCGAACGACGCTTCCAACTGCATCGTTCGGTAAACCGGTGGAGGTAACTACCTGGCATTGTGCCGAAGTTGTGCGGCGAGCTTCATGTTGTTGAGTCTTCATAAGAAAGTTGGGATCCAAGTAAGCAAGGGGATGAGAAAATTTAATTTTCCGGTTTGCCCGACGGTTTTTTAGTGAAGGCAAGGGATTTGAGTCAGAGGAGAGAATAGTTACCTCTACAACATCAGCATTACTGGTTTCGGCATCATCCTGACAAACATCATCATTCATTAGGCATGTGAAAAGTAAGCCAAGTGAATCAAGTTCTACCTCAAGGTTCGGATTACCCACATCATCGTCCGCAGCCGGATCAGAAGATGCAGTGGTTTTCCTCTTATGAGCAGTCTTCTTGACAGCTTTGGTCTTTTGCCGGATTGTTTTTTCCGGTTTGTCTGGCTTCTCTGGTTTCTCTTGTGGACGTTTCTTACTCCAGAATGGATCATCACCCTGATTAAGCAGCAGTTGATGTTAAAAATGATGCCAGAAATAGCAGTAATATATTCAGTAAAAAATAATCAGAAGTCTTACAGATGGCGGTTTGTTGGTAGCACAGAAGGGGAGCAGACCGGTTCGGGCACAGAGGTGTTCCGGTTCATTCAACATTTTCTTCACAGCCTCGGTGACCTCATCATCGGTGAGCTGGATATTAACGTGTCGGAGGGGGTCGTTGTCGGTGTCAAAACCGGCGGATCTCGGGTAGGGGGGCCCGAACTGTGCGTCTAGGCGGATGGTAACAGGAGACGAGGGACACGATGTTTTACCCAGGTTCGGGCCCTCTTGATGGAGGTAAAACTCTGCGTCCTGCTTGATTGATATTGATATTGTGGATGTTTACAAGAGTGGATCTACCACGAGATCAAGGAGGCTAAACCCTAGAAGCTAGCCTATGGTATGATTGTAAGGGTTGTTGTTCTGTCCTACGGACTAGAGCCATCCGGTTTATATAGACACCGGAGAGGGCTAGGGTTACATAGAGTCGGTTACAAGGGTAGGAGATCTACATATCCGTATCGCCAAGCTTGCCTTCCACGCCAAGGAAAGTCCCATCCGAACACGGGGAGAAGTCTTCAATCTTGTATCTTCATAGTCTTGGAGTCCGTCGATGATGATAGTCCGCCGATGATAGTTCGGCTGATGATGGTAGTCCGCTATCCGGACACCCCTAATCCGGACTCCTCAAGAGTAGCCCTGAACCAGGCTTCAATGACGATAAGTCCGCACGATATTGCTTGGCATTGCAAGGCGGGTTCCTCCTCCGAATGATAGAAGATTGTGAACACCAGATAGTGTCCGCTCGCAAAATAAATTCCACATTCCACCATAGAGAGAATAATATATACACAAGTTCAATCTGCGGCGTTTTCATGGCATGACGTCACGCCACTACCAAGCCATTATTTAAATCATTTTTACCCTACCACCTCAGCGATTTAGCGGCGGTTTCCTTGGCACGCCTTGTCGAGCAGAGATCGTGTTTCCCTTAATCCGGGATTCTCATCAATACGGACGTGGGTAACCCAACCGCGCCATTGATGGTGACGCTTGGGAGATAAGCGAGTTTTACCAGGCGGTGGGGGCGCGACTTCGCCTCGCCCATATAAGGGATAAGGATTCACCTTCTCACCCACGCCTTCTTCCTCCTTTGCTTATCCATCTCCGGACTTTTCGAGCTCCAGCGCCCAAGTTCACAGATCTCGTCTCAACCTTCTCCGACCATGTCCGGAGCGGAGGTAAATGGTTGGCCTCCACCGTTAAGGAGGAGCACATCGCTAAACTTCGCGGCGCCGGATACCTCTCCGGCGACATCACAGCGCCGGCTGCCCGACGAGGGCAGCTCATCCCCACCCCCAGCCCCATGAGAGGGTCGTCTTTCTTCCCCACTTCCTCCGCTGGACTGGGCTTTCCACTTCACCCCTTTGTCCGGGGCTCATGTTCTACTACGGCCTGGATTTCCATGATCCGCGCCAACTTCATCCTCAACATCTCGGCGTTTATCGTCGTGTGCGAGGCCTTCCTCGCATCCGCCCCACTTCGCTTGTGGCTCAAGACCTTCAATGTCAAGCCGGGTAGTGAAGGGCACTCAAGCGGAGTGCGGAGGCGCCATGTTGGGCAAGATGCCCAACGCCCTTTAGTTCAAGGGGCCTTCGTGGAATCCTTCAAGGGTGGCAATCGGGTGGTTCTATATCACCGAGCCGCGTGACCCGCATTAGCGGCGGCCCCGAGTTCAGATCTGGTATCCCCACGCAGCTCACCTCCTGGAAAGAGAAGGGCTTGCTGTGGGGTAGTTCGGAGGAGCTGACGGGACTCCAAGCCTGTATCCAGAAGCTGGTGAAGAAGCTCAGGCTGGTTAACGTGGTCCAAGTCATGCTCGTCCGCCGGATTCTCCCATGCCAAGAGCGGCATTCAATCTGTGGGAGTTCGATCCGGAACAGCACCAGGCGCTGAGCAAGCTCTTCGACATGACGTCACGGCGCTGGAGGGTGCTGTTCAAGGGCGCCCCGCATCCGCGATCAAGATCGCGATTTCGCCGCAGCGCCAAGCCAACGAGGTAAGTGATTCTACCCTTTACGGGACACTTGCTTTTCATAGTTTGACTCTATGCGGTTTTAATTTCCCTTTTCCTTTGACAGACTGGATGAGGAAGTCGGAGCAGATTATCTGTCCGGCCCTATGCCGAAAATCCAAGAGACGCCTGCCTAGCGGGGTTGCTGGTTCCGCACCGCACGTGGTGCCGGAGAAGAAGGCCAAGAAGGAGGCCACGGTGCTCGAAAGAGTTCCCGCTTTCAGTGTCCGACGACTCGGGCGGACTCTCCCCAAAACGAGGAGGAGAAAGAGGACTCTCTCCTAGAGGAGGGAGAGAGGAAGAGGAAGGCTTCCCCACAGGGGAGGCCGAAGGGTCCAAGAGGGGAAGGACTATTCCCCCGGACAGCTCCGCCAACATCAACGTTGGCGAGGAAGAATGGCCTTCAAGGGCCAGGCCTCCAGCGAGATCGTAAGTATCCGGATTCCTGAATGATTTATAGTTTCTTTTTCTGCGTCACATAGTGTCATTCTCGATGCCGCATGCTGCCTGTAGTCCGCCAGTGATGATCTCCCGCTTCATCGAAGCGGGTCGCTGGCTCCGCCGGATGTAGACTCCATCTCGACCGCCTCCACCCCTCGCGACACCGAGGACGCCGAGGTGGGATCCCAAGAAGGGACCCATCGGGGAGGCCCGGAGGCGCCACAAGGCGCCCTCCGGACGCTTGCGCCGACTCCAAATCGAACCCGCAGTGGTTCCGGGTCCGCCGCGCCCTTCAATGAAGGGCAAGACCGTGGCGCCGGGCGGCTTCCGGCCCAACCGAGGCGCCGGGCAATTTGTTGGAGGCGCCAGAGCGCCCATCGAGGAAGAACACCGCACTATTATGAGTGCGGTGATTCGAAGGTGCATCTTGCTAAGAGCGGGCTGACGAAGCTGCAGAGCCTTCTATCGTGCTTTGAGGTAAGAAGTTAAAATATGCAATGTAATACCGCATAGACAGTAGCCCCGATGCTCGGTTCGTGTTCGGAAGAAAAGCCGGATGAGGATCTGAAAAAGAAGATATATGCAGGGTTGCTAAAAATATGTCAATATGGGTTGCAGGCTGCGCTGCCGACCTCTGCCAGACCGATCATGGAGGTCGGTGCTTTGAAGCAGAGTCGAGTGGTCCGAGCAAGAGCTCGGCCGCTAGGAGGCAGCTCTGGACAAAGAAGGTGAGAACACCACTTTGAACTTGTACCTTATGTAAAAGGATTTAGGTTGCAACAAAAATAACAAGGATAACATGGTACTGCAGGGCCACGAACGAGGTGGCGACCACGAAGGAGGCCGTGTCCGCGACGAACGCAATGCGCCACAGGAACGGGCAGAGCGAGAAAAGCAGGAGGCGCGGGTGGCGGTGGTTCAGCAAGAGCTCCGTGCTCTCATGGAAAAGCATGAGAGTTTGGAGCGTGACTCAAAGACTCGAGAGTTCGAGCTTGCCTCGCTCTCGAAAATGCCAAAACTGCCAAGGCCGATGCCCATAAGTCCCTTCAGAGATTGAGTTGATGAGGAAGATAGCGGCGGTAAGGCATTTTTCATGCAAAGCAAGCATGTGAATGTAAATTACGTGTTACTTACCCGAATTCGAGCTCTCGATGCGTTTGCAGATCTGCCTCGCAGCGTGTCTCGATGTCGCCGCATTCTACCGAGCCGAGGAGGGAGCTCAACGGAGAAGGTCTTCGGTCTCAAGATGCTTGAGGCCGCCATCCGGTGCCCCTAGCGACCAGCTGAAGCAGCTAGTCGAGCTCCACAAGGCGGCCGAGAGGCCATGAAGGGCCTCAGAGTCCGGTTGTGGCTCGGAGAGGCCATGCCTGGAGCTACTTCGCCTCGTCACGACGGTTGGTGGATGCGTGCCCGGGTGGAGGTTATCAAGCGCCCGCCTGTATTGAAGGTGCTCGTCGGGCCGCTTGCCCGCGCAAAGGTGCATTGGGGCAAGCTGGATGCGGAGAAGCTGATCATCGATGCGCCACCAGCGGGCAAGGAATATCGTCGCCCAAATGTACTATAAGACTGTCTGAAGGGTGCCCGCAAGATTGCGGATGAGTGCCCTGGGATGTAATTATTGAGTAAATTCGCAATGTGTTATCCTGTGCGCTGAAAACTTTGTTCATATGCGCTAAGCAACGCTTGTTAATTTAAAATATTACCTTCAGGCGGCCGCTTATTAAATCGAGAGATGGCAAGTCGTCGGCTTCAGCCCCATGCCACGAGTGTGCCGGGTGTTCGGGATAAACTTGAGCACTCTTGTTCCCATTTTGGGTCCATCTAGGAGGCGCCAACACAACGTAACAAGGCAACCGGACTTATAGTGCTTGAACACTCTCACTTAGCCATAGAATTCTATAATTTTAAATTTTATGAAGCCCCTAGTATTCGGAGGACCGAATTGGGGCGCTATCCACGCCTTCGGACATTATTCGAACTTCGTCAAGCGGCGAGGTCTTTAAGGACCCGAAGGACCTCTCGAACAGCGACCAGTCTCCGCCTTATCATGACAGTCAGTTTTAGCTTTCTCATCGAGGCGTTAACCTGCTCAACCGGGCGCAATCGCAGTGGTTCTCCCAAAGCTACCTTAGCCGATAGAACGGAACGTAAGGTGCCAAACATGGGAGCCGGCAAACCCAACTATTGACCCAAGACATGATTCGGAGCCGATTCATATAATGTTATAAGTTCGGGTGCCGCACTTATGAAAGTGTTGGACTTTATCACACCATAATGCGGAGAACATAAGCCCTGGTGTATTTGGCCATACCAAAATGTACGGATGCAACATGTCATAAATGAACATATATATAAGGTAATGCAATTATAGGCAAAAAAAAGTGCTGCATTTCATTCGAGAAGATATGCTATGAGTGCGGAATGATACAAATAGTGCGGAAAGCAAGGGATTGATTTAATTAAAGGCGCTCTCTCCGTGGGTAGGCCACGGAATGTTGTATTTAACAAATTTAATGCTCGTGATGGAGACCACCTGAGTGTTCGTCGCGGCCTTTGTCCTTCCCTGGCTGTTGCATCATGAGTTCGGCAGGTTCGCCGCTGGACTGAGTTCTGTATAAAAAAGAGAGAAATAAAAGAAAAAAGAGCGACACACTTGGGAGCCCCTGGTGTGGTCGAACCGCACTGGTCTGTTGTGGTTGTGCCTTTCCCCTATGCCCATGGTATCTCCAGTATGTAATTATGTACGCGAGAGTTTGTCTTACAATTATGCGAGGGCTGGGGTTGAGGCCGCATTGCTACGCATGCTCGGAACGTGCCAGGTGGTCTTGGTTGATGTTGCTCCGGGCGCGTTTGGCCGTGTCTGGTCGTTTAACGGTCGGACTCGAAAATTGCCTTAAAAGGCTGCTATGTACTTCTGCTATGAGAGCGCTGTATGTTCCTCCGCTCGAGGGAGCGCCGTGTTTCCATTGACCGTGATGACTCCACGAGGGCCTGGCATCTTGAGCTTAAGGTATGCATAATGCGGCACCGCTGAATTTTGCGAACACGGTTCGTCCGAGCAAAGCGTGATAGCCGCTGCGAACGGGACTATGTCAAAGATTAACTCTCGCTCGAAATTATCCGGGATCCGAAGACCACTTCCAGGTGTGATCGAGCCAGATAACCGGCCTCGACACCTGGTATGACGCCTTTGAAGGTTGTCTTTGTAGGTTTAATCCTTGAAGGGTCTATGCCCATCTTGCGACCGTATCCCGATAAAGCAGGTTCAGGCTACGCCGCCGCCCATCGTGACTCTCGTGAGGTGAAATCCATCGACGATTGGGTCTAAAACCAATGCGCGAATCTGCCATGGCGGATATCGGTCGATGGTCTCTTCGATCGAAAGTGATCGGGCAAGAGGACCATGGGTTGAATTTTGGGGCGATCGCTCCATCGCAGATACGCCCCTTAGTGCACGCTCGCCCCTCTTGGGAATATGTGTTATGATATCATGTTTACCGTCCGAACTTGAGGGGGAATCCTTTGTCCTCTCGTTGTTCGGCGGCCTGGTCTCTTCCTCGCCATCCCCTGTAGCCCTTGTCACTGTTTTCGCGACACTAATTTGCTCGCCTGCTTGAATACCCAACAATCTCTGTTGGTGTGGTTAGCTGGCTTTTCGGGGTTCCATGTATTTGACAGAGCGGTCGAGTATTCGGTCCAAATTGACGGGCCCGGAGTGGTTCTTTGAATGGCTTCTTCCGCTGACCGGCTTGAGCCTCGGAATCCGGCGCTGACCGCCAGATCCTCATTGCCGCCGTTAATGCGCGCGTTTGTTTTGTTTCGAGCAACCTGCCATTGCGGTCCTTGGTATCCGGACTGCCGCCGCTTTTGCCGAGGTTGTTGCTGCGAGCTAGCCAGCTATCCTCTCCCGCATGTAAGCGGGTCATGAGTGATGTGAGGGCTGCCATGGATTTCGCTTCTCCGCCCTAGGTGCCGGGCCAGCCACTCGTCATGGATGTTATGTTTGAAGGCAGCGAGTGCCTCTGCATCCGGACAGTCGACAATTTGATTTTTCTTTGTTAAGAACCGTGTCCAAAATTGCCTGGCTGATTCGTCTGGCTGCTGGATTATGTGGCTTAGGTCATCTGCGTCCGGTGGTCGCACATACGTGCCCTAGAAGTTGTCGAGGAATGCGGCTTCCGTGTCTTCCCAAAGATCCAATTGACTTCGGGCAGGCTGTTAAACCAATGCCGAGCTGGTCCTTTAAGCTTGAGCGAGATATTTGATGGCGTGAAGATTGCCGCCATGGGCCATATGTATATGGAGGAGATAATCCTCAATACAAACCGTGGGGTCTGTTGTGCCATCGTAGGATTCGATATTAACGGGTTTAAACCCTTCAGGGATTTGATGATCCATTACTTCGTCAGTGAAGCATAGTGGGTGTGCGGCGCCTCTCTATTGAGCAATATCGCGACGTAGCTCGAGAGAGCGTTGTCTGCTGTGTTCGCCCGCCGGAGTAGTTGTATCCGCGCGACGGTATTCGTGGGTCTTGGGCGCCGCGTGATCCATAGATAGATCTGGATTGTCTTGCCTTGTCCTTCAATATATCTCGAAGTCCGCGCGCCCCGTGGCTTCATACTTTTGAGCGATGCCGGGTACGGTTTTGGTGGAGGGCTTGCACGCCTCTATCGCGCCACGAGGTGGTCGGTCTGCCGACAGCGCTGGTGATGCGGGTTTGTACGCTCCTCTAATCGGGGAGCAACTTGCGTTTTGGGTAACTTTTGGGGGCGCTCGAGTTCATACTCTTCGCCGCGAGGACCTCGGTCCATCTGTCGCCAAGAGGTCTTGATCAGCTTGAAGTTGTTGCTGCTTTTTCTTTAGGTTGTTTGACGTGGCCATTAGCCTGCGCTCAAACGCTCTTGTTCGACGGGATCCTCGTGCACGACGAATTTGTCGCGCCGAGGCTTGCCTCGCCTCCGGAGGAGGTAAGTAATTGTCATCCTCGACCTCTTAAATCGCCGCCTCTCGTGCGGGCTTGCTTCTCGCCTCCTCCTGCGCTGGATCGTGGCCGGAGGAGGTTGTCTTCGCACTTTCGGGGTGTTATGATCTCCTGTGCGGAATCTCCATTCTTGCAAATGGCGGGATTTAGAGCGGCGCCACGACGCGTCGGCGCTTGGGCTGTTTCTTTAAGAATCGGCCTCTGCTGCTTCTTCGCCGTCCCCATCTTTTGGGGTGTCCACCATGTATATGTCGATGACGAGGTGGTCTTCCAAAGGTCCTGTGGGCACTGGTTCTTAGTAGTCTCCGGCATCGCCGTCCATACCGCCGATGTCTTCGGAGTCGTAGTCGAGCACGCGGTTAAATCATCGACGGTGGCTACGGCGGGTGGTGGGTGGGCTTTGAATTTCTTCGTCGTCTGCTGCCCCAACCATCCTGGCCGTAGTTCGACCAGGGCTCTCCGGATAGTGAGAGATGCTTCAGTGAATTTATGATATCGCCGAAGGGCGAGTGCTGAAAGATGTCCGCAACGGTGAATTCCATGATCGGCGCCCAATCGGATTCGACTGGCAGGGGCGCAGGAGGTTCGGAGTCCGGCAGGGAGTCCGGCACCTCGGAGTCATGAGCTTTATGCGGGACAAGGTAAGTGTTCGCCCATCGCCGTAGAAGTTGCAGATCCCGGGCGTGTCCAGCCATCCGCCCTCGATCCGAGCGATCGGCTCCGGACTATGGGTCGGAGCGGATTCGCAGCGGCCCCCAAGGTGCTGTCCGCGGCAGAGTTAGGTCATGCCCATCGTGACAGCCTGCACGCTTCGGCCGTGGCTCGAGATCCATCAAGATCAAGTCCCCGGATATCGGCCATGAAGTTTAGGCTTCAAACCTGACTCGACGGCCAGGGCGAAGCTTCGATCTGCTCCAGATGGCCAAGTGAGTTGGCCCGCGATGCGGTCACCGAATCTGAAGATCTGTCCGGGAGAAAAGTCTCACCCAGACTGCGTCGTTGTTGATTGAAGAGGCCATCAAGCCTATCGGTGACGACACGAGGAACTCTCAATGAAAGCACCAATGTCGGTGTCAAAACCGCGGATCCCGGTAGGGGTCCCGAACTGTGCGCCTAGGCGGATGGTAACAGAGACGAGGGACACGATGTTTTACCCAGTGTTCGGGCCCTCTTGATGGAGGTAAAACCCTATGTCCTGCTTGATTGATATTGATATTGTGGATGTTTACAAGAGTGGATCTACCACGAGATCAAGGAGGCTAAACCCTAGAAGCTAGCCTATGGTATGATTGTAAGGGTTGTTGTTCTGTCCTACGGACTAGAGCCATCCGGTTTATATAGACATCGGAGAGGGCTAGGGTTACATAGAGTCGGTTACAAGGGTAGGAGATCTACATATCCGTATCGCCAAGCTTGCCTTCCACGCCAAGGAAAGTCCCATCCGGACACGGGGAGAAGTCTTCAATCTTGTATCTTCATAGTCTTGGAGTCTGGTCGATGATGATAGTCCGGCCGATGATAGTTCGGCTGATGATGGTAGTCCGTCTATCCGGACACCCCCTAATCCGGGACTCCCTCAGCCGTCGACACTACCAGTGTACTCACACATTAAACCGGAGCGCTGGGAGAGGGGCAGTATGCTCCATGATATCCAACAGTGTGCGAGATCAATTCCGGTTAAACCGTTGGCCATGAAGGCTCTGAGCTTGGAGAGTTGAGGAGCATATTTACTTCTTTCATTGGCAGTTAATCTTTGCGGAAAGGGATGTGTGTTACTGAGTCGCTGCGGACGAAAACCGGGCAAAGGATTCTCATTGGCAGGTGAAGTGTCTCTGCAATAAAACCATGTTTGATTCCATTCCTTGGGGTGGCTATGCAGTTTGACATGAGGATAAGTGACTTCCTTTATTTTCTGAATCGCCACACCACCCAATTCTGTGTTGGGCCCGTTAGTAAGTTCTGTGTGGCGGTTTAGATGGAACCAGTCCCTAAACAGTTCAACTATGGGTTCTTCTTGAAAGTACGCCTCACAGAGCACTTGGAAGTGACAAATATTGGTAACAGAATTGGGGCCTGTATCTTGTGGACGGAGTTGAAAATTGGCTAACACATCCCGGTAAAATTTTGAATCGGGCGGGTTGAAACCCCGGGCTAGGTGATCTGCGAAAACTGCAACCTCTCCTTCTTGAGGTGTCGGTGGACATTCTTTGCCAGGAACCCTCCAATGGATAGTATTTCTACTGCCTAAAGCGCCAGTCAGGACCAGATTGTTTAGTTGAGTTTCGGTGACACGGGAAGGAGCCTAGTTGCACTCATATACTTGTTTGGCCATCTACAAAAATATAAATCCGGTTCAAGAAATATGTTGGCACAAAGAGAGAACCGGTGTATGATGCTGAATCGGAGACAAATACATCTAAACCGGAGTTCTATGAAGCGACAGTGTCTGCTTAAGGAGTTCTGGCGGTTCAACAAGGGGACTAATGGTGTATACCGGTCTATTTAATTGTTTCTATGTTAAGTTAAACCGCCTGGTTTAAATATTGAAAACAATTGAGGTTGCGAACGGCTAAGTGTGCAGAAACAAGTTTCGCAAGATTTCTCTACAACGAAGGATCTGAAGCCAGATCAGAAAAGAAGAAAAATATCTGGAAAAAAAATAAAGCAGAGCAGTATTGATGTCATGAGCAGGAGATAATGTGTGAGATCTATGAACGTAAGCACAAGACTACAGGCGGATGCTAAAAGCTACTACTAGTCAGAGCAAAGGTGTCACAGATCTATCAAGGAGTCTGGTATGAGCATGAACAGTTCATGGAGCACTGCAAAAACAGGAAACCCTAGAACGGATCTAGGTCGAGGGGAACCGAGGACCTACCTGAGTTGAGGAGATGCGGAACAGTGCTGTGTTTCTCTGGTGCGTTCAGGTTGATGCAGCGGCTCAAGACGGTGCAGAGGTCGACGGCGGCGGCGGAGCTCTGAGGCTAGCGACGCGAGGAAGACGAAGAGAAAGGGGACAGAGGGGAGAAAAGGAATGACCCTTCGGTCCTATTTATAAGGCAAGATACCTGTGTCAGGCGCGGGAATCAAGGAACCACAAATCTAGGAAGCAGAGCTATCGCCTCGATTATTGCGGATCTGTTAAACAAAGAAGATATCGTGAATGCTATCTTTATGGGGACGTCATGCCGGTTTACAGCGACCGGAGAAGGTGACATCACGGCGGTTCAATGATTTCAAGAAGGTATTGAGGATGAAGGTTTTTTTATCAAGGATTGACATGAACCTGTTCAAATCAATCTGGGGCCTAATGTTGGGGATATTACTACTGGGCATAAACCGGCCTATCTGGGCCGGGTTAACTTCATCAGTAGTTCAACGACAAAATCCCAAGAGGCATGAGAGTAAGGGCCCAAGGCCTGTAGTCGGTTTAGAACTCAGAGCCGTAAACCGCCTGGTATGTAAACTTGTACTGTAAGTTAGGAATAGAGAGAGACCAACCCGGATATGAGTATGAGCCGGAGATTGGGACTCTCTGAACCGACGGGCGTCACCCGTGTATATAAGGGGATGACCCGGGGCGGTTCAAGGAGAGACAACAACAACTCGAGGCCTAGGTGAAGCTTATTTGCTCCCTAGTCATCGAGACCACATCAATCCCATCACAACTAGACGTAGGCTTTTACCTTCATCGAAGGGGCCGAACTAGTATAACTCTTGTGTCTTTGCGTCCGCTTTAACCCCTTCAAGTTAACCCGTAGCGATGGCTCCACGACTAAGTCCTTTCATGAGGACATCTGCCGTGACAAAACCACGACACTATGGTTAGATTTACATTAATACTTCTTTTGTAGTTGCGGATGCTTGCAATAGGAGTTAATCATAAGTGGGATGTTTGTCCAAGTAAGGACAGCACCCAAGCACCATTCCACCCACATATCAAATTATCAAAGTACCGAACGCGAATCATATGAGCGTGATGAAAACTAGCTTGACGATAATTCCCATGTGTCCTCGGGAGCGCTTTTCTCTATATAAGAGTTTGTCCAGGCTTGTCCTTTGCTACAAAAAGGATTGGGCCATCTTGCTGCGCTTTATTTACACTTGTTACTTGCTACCCGTTACAATTTATCTTATCACAAAACTATCTGTTACCTATAATTTTTGTGCTTGCAGAGAATACCTTGCTGAAAACCGCTTGTCATTTCCTTCTGCTCCTTGTTGGGTTCGACACTCTTACTTACCGAAAGGACTATGATAGATCCCATATACTTGTGGGTCATCAGCGCTCTCCACTTCCGAGTTGGTGATGGACATATTTTCCGAGCCCTCGGCCGAAGGACAGTCCGGCGTCACTCCCATATCGGCCCCATCCCCTTGGATGGGGTTGGATCCTGGCCGCTGGGAGTATTACTCCCCGGACCCCCGGACACAGTCCGGCGGACTCTTTTCCTGATACGGGATGAACATGAAAGTCACAGTTGGATGCGACTATTAAAAAACATATTTGCAAACCATACCTCTTTGACGAGGGCCCAACCGTGTCTTCGCCTGCCTTCCTCTTCGAAGGCTTGCCCGGTGCAGGAGCCACTCTCTTTTGAGTCGCTCCTGGAGTAGCACGGTATGTAGAACGCCTCCCCTTCGAAGCACGAGACAGTGCGGTGGGTGAGGCGGAACGAGGGAATCCTTTCGGGGAAGATGTCTCCCGACTACTTACGTGTCAAGCGGGGAGAAGACCAGGGTAATCGGCAATGATGGCCACTTCGGTGCCGTCGTAGCTCGCCTGGTAAAACACGCCATTCTCTAGCACAACAAATATATCCAGATCCTCTTCGAATCCAGGGTTAAGGTCCCGATTGTGGCCCTCGGGCTGCGGGGCGGGGCTGTACAGCCCCTCGGAAGTATTTCGCCAGTGTTATTATAAATAGACGGGTTAATAAAGCTAAGGGAGAGGAATGAGTGGAGCAAAAAGGTTGGGGGCTCACCCTTCTAGGAGGATTGTCCATGGAATATCCTTCTCTGTGTGTGATGCGCAGGAACTCCTCTTCCTCACCTTTGAACAGTTCGGCCAATATTTTGGCTACGGCGGCAGGGGTGTCCGGACCTTTCCTGCCGCAGCAGGAGGTGTCATCTTCCCCATTGTAATTCCACATGGGAAGTCCTTTGTATTGGAGTGGCTGAACTCCCCATACTATGGAGGTCGCCATCACTTCGACCAGCGTATATCCGGACTGGGCGAGCGTCCTGATCATGCTCAGGAGTTGGCAAACTTCCGCACTATCTTCCTCCTCGAGGCTCCGAGGGCGCCAGCTGTGGCGCTTTTTCAGAGGAACACTCGCAAACTCGGGGAGACCTCTCTAGACTGGATCTGGAAGTACGACGTCATCAATGTAGAACCACTCGGAGGTCCACTTCTCGGAAACTTTCTTCGGTGTGCCGAATAGGTATCCGGTCTCAGCAATACGCCATATTTCGGCCCCGCCCACTTCAAATATTGATCCTTCGTGGTTACGCGGGACAAGGCAGAACAACTTTCTCCACAGTTCAAAATGGGCCTCAATACCCAAAAATAGTTCGCATAAAGCAACATAACCCGCGATGTGCAGAATGGAGGCTGGGGTAAAATTGTGCAGCTGGAGGCCATAATACTCCAGAAGCCCTCGGAGGAATGGGTGAACTGGAAACCCCATGCCCCTCAGCAGATAGGGGACGAAGCACACTCGCTCTCCCGCAGACGGATTGGGGAAATCCTCCGCCTGGATTTTTCCATTGAGGGAGGCCAATCCTGCTCGAACAGGGACCAGATCTGCAGGAGGGAGAAATCCCTGCATTTGCAACTTCTCCAATTGGTTTTGGGACACAGAGCACCTCTCCCACTCGCCTCTCTCTAGGTTGGAACGGGAAGAGGAGCTGGGAATGTTAGCCATGTTGGAATGGTCTTTCCTGGCAGTCTCTGAGGATTTTCTCTACGTGGTGCCGAATGGATCTGAGATCCAATCTCTTTAAAAGACGCTCTTTCTGGCATGGCTAGGGTGTTATTTGCAAAAAATACCCTGACCATCTGCATTCGCACCACACGTGGAAGATGAAGTCATAGATACATAGAAGCCGAGGGATGCGGCATTGAATTAAAAGCCGAATACATTACTTGGAAGCCGTCGGAGGGGGAACCCGTCTTGCAATGCTGAAGACAATCTGCGCGCCGAACACCTCATCATTGAAGCCTGGTTCGGAGGCTGCTGAGGGAGTCCTGGACTAAGGGGTCCTCGGGCGTCCGGCCTGTTAGCCATCGGCCGGATTGATGGGCTGTGAAGATACGAAGACCGAAGACTGCACCCGTGTCCGGATGGGACTCTCCTTGGCGTGGAAGGCAAGCTTGGCGACCGGATATGTAGATTCCTTTCTTTGTAACCGACCTTGTGTAACCCTAGATCCTCCTGGTGCCTATATAAATCGGAGGACTTAGTCCGGAAAGGGGAGACACTCATTACCATAGTCATACAGGCTAGACTTCTAGGGTTTAGCTATTACGATCTCGTGGTAGATCAACTCTTGTAATACTCATATTCATCAAGATCAATCAAGCAGGAAGTAGGGTATTACCTCCATAGAGAGGGCCCGAACTTGGGTAAACATCGTGTCCCCTGTCTCCTGTTACCATCGACCTTAGACGCACAGTTCGGGACCCCCTACCCGAGATCCGCCGGTTTTGACACCAACAACGGGAATTCACCGGGAGAAGTAATGGGCCTTATTGCGCCAGACGGGAAAAGAGGAGAAAGACCAAGGGGAGGTGGCGCTCCCCCCATGGGCCCGAATTGGACTAGGGGAAGGGGGCGGCGCCGCCTTTGCCTTTTCCTACTCCCTCTCTCTTTCCCTCTTTCCTTCTCTCCTACTCCGAAAAGGAAAGGGATTCCTACTAGGACTTGGAAGTCCTAGTAGGACTCCATACTCTTGGCGCGCCCCTAGGGGCTGGCCTCTCTCCCTCCCTCCTTTATATACGTGGGCATGGGGCACCCCAAAGACACACCAAGTCTTCTCTTAGCCGTGTGCAGTGCCCCCCTCCACAGTTACACACCTCGGTCATATCATCGTTGTGCTTAGGCGAAGCGCTGCGTTGGTAACTTCATCATCACCATCGCCACGCTGTCGTGCTGACGGAACTTTCCCTTGTCCTCAAATGGATCAAGAGATTGAGGGACTTCATTGAGTTGAACATGTGCTGAACGCGGAGGTGCCGTACGTTCGGTGCTTGGATCGATTGGATCACGAAGACGTTCGACTACATCAACCGCATTACTAAACGCTTCCGCTTTCGGTCTACGAGGGTACGTGGACACACTCTCCCCGCTTGCTGCTATGCATCTCCTAGATAGATCTTGCGTGATCGTAGGTAAATTTTTTGAAATACTGCGTTCCCCAACAGTGGCATCTGAGCCAGGTCTATGCGTAGATGTTATATGCACGAGTAGAACACAATGAGTTGTGGGCGATAATAGTCATACTGCTTACTAGCAACGTCTTACTTTGATTCGGCGGTATTGTTGGATGTAGCGGCCCGGACCGACATTACATGACCGCGTTCATGAGGCTGGTTCTACCAACGTGCATCGCACACAGGTGGCTAGCGGGTTTCTGTTTCTCCAACTTTAGTTGAATCGAGTTTGACTACGCCCAGTCCTTGTTGAAGGTTAAAAAAGCACACTTGACGAAAAATCGTTGTGGTTTTGGTGCATAGGTAAGAACGGTTCTAGCCCGTAGCAGCCACGTAAAACTTGCAACAACAAAGTAGAGGACGTCTAACTTGTTTTTGCAGGGCATGTTGTGATGTGATATGGTCAAGACGTGATGAGATATAAATTGTTGTATGAGATGATCATTTTTTGTAAAAGTTATCGGCAACTGGCAGGAGCCTTATGGTTGTTGCTTTATTGTATGAAATGCAATCGCCATATAATTGCTTTACTTTATCACTAAGCGGTAGCGATAGTCGTGGAAGCAATAGTTGGTGAGACAACAACGATGCTACGATGGAGATCAAGGTTTCAAGCCGGTGACAATGGAGATCATGACCGTGCTTTGGAGATGGAGATCAAAGGCACAAGATGATGATGACCATATCATGTCACATATTTTGATTGCATGTGATGTTTATCCTTTATGCATCTTATTTTGCTTAGTACGGTGGTAGCATTATAAGATGATCCCTCACTAAATTTCAAGGTATAAGTGTTCTCCCTATGTATGCACCGTTGTGAAAGTTCGTCGTGCCGAGACACCACGTGATGATCGGGTGTGATAAGCTCTACGTTCACATACAACGGGTACAAGCCAGTTTTGCACATGCAGAATACTTGGGTTAAACTTGACGAGCCTAGCATATGCAGATATGGCCTCGGAACACTGAGACCGAAAGGTCGAACGTGAATCATATAGTAGATATGATGAACATAGTGATGTTCACCATTAAAAACTACTACATCTCACGTGATGATCGGACATGGTTTAGTTGATATGGATCACGTGATCGTTTAGATGACTAGAGGGATGTCTATCTAAGTGAGAGTTCTTAAATAATATGATTAATTGAACTTTAATTTATCATGAACTTAGTCCTGATAGTAAAGAGACTTGCCGGTAACGAGATTGAACTAGGTATGGAGATACCGACGATCGAATCTCGGGCAAGTAACATACCTATGGCAAAGGGAACAACATATGTTGTTATGCGGTTTGACCGATAAAGATCTTCATAGAATATGTAAGAGACAATATGAGCATCCAGGTTCCGATGTTGGTTATTGACCGGAGATGAGTCTCTGTCATGTCTACATAGTTTTCGATCCCGTAGGGTCTGCACACTTAATGTTCGGTGACGATCGGTATTATGAGTTTATGTGTTTTGATGTACCGAAGGTTTTTCGCAGTCCCGGATGAGATCAGGGACATGTTGAGGAGTCTCGAAATGTTCGAGACATAAAGATCGATATATTGGAAGCCTATATTCGGACATCGGAAAGGTTCTGAGTGGTTCGGGTATTTATTGGAGTACCGGAGAGTTACAGGAATTCGCCGGGGAGTATATGGGCCTTATTGGGCTTTAGGGGAGAGAGAGAGGGGCTGCCTAGGGCAGGCCGCGCGCCCCCCAAGGCCTAGTCCCAATTGGAGTAGGGAGAGGGGCGGCGCCCCCTCCTTCCTTCTCTTCTCTCTTCCCCTTCCTTCTCTCCTACTCCTACTACTTGGAGGGGGGGAATCCTACTCCCGGTGGGAGTAGGACTCCCCAGGGCGCGCCATAGTAGAGGGTCGGCCCTCCCCCTCCTTAACTCCTTTATATACGGGGGAGGGGGGAACCCCATAGACACACAAGTTGATCATTGATCTCTTAGTCATGTGCGGTGGCCCCCTGCACCATAATCCACCTCGATCATATCGTCGTAGTGCTTAGGCGAAGCCCTGCGCCGGCAGCTTCATCATCACCGTCATCAGGACGTCGTGCTGACGAGACTCTCCCTCGAAGCTCTACTGGATCGTGAGTTCGCGAGACGTCACCGAGCTGAACGTGTGCAGATCGCAGAGGTGTCGTACATTAGGTACTAGGATCGGTCGATCGTGAAGACATACGACTACATCAACCGCATTGTCATAACGCTTCTGCTTTTGGTCTATGAGGGTACGTGGACAACACTCTCCCCTCTTGTTGCTATGCATCACCATGATCTTGCGTGTGCGTACGATTTTTTTTGAAATTACTACGTTCCCCAATAGTGGCATCCGAGCCAGGTTTATGCGTAGATGTTATATGCACGAGTAGAACAAAAGTGAGTTGTGGGTGATACTAGTCATACTGCTTACCAGCATGTCATACTTTGATTCGGCGGCATTGTTGGATGAAGCAGCCCAGACCGACATTACGCGTACGCTTACGTGAGACTGGGTCTACCGACGTGCTTCGCACACAGGTAGCTGGCGGGTGTCAGTTTCTCCAACTTTAGTTGAATCGAGTGTGGCTACGCCCGGTCCTTGTGAAGGTTAAAACAGCACATACTTGACGAAATATCATTGTGGTTTTGATGTGTAGGTAAGAACGGTTCTTGCTCAGCCCGTAGCAGCCACGTAAAACTTGCAACAACAAAGTAGAGGACGTCTAACTTGTTTTTGCAGGGCATGTTGTGATGTGATATGGTCAAGACATGATGCTAAATTTTATTGTATGAGATGATCATGTTTTGTAACAGAGTTATCAGCAACTGACAGGAGCCATATGGCTGTCGCTTTATTGTATGAAATGCAATCACCATGTAATTGCTTTACTTTATCACTAAGCGGTAGCGATAGTCGTAGAAGCAATAGCTGGCGAGACGACAACGATGCTGCGATGGAGGTCAAGGTGTCGCGCCGGTGACGATGGTGATCATGACGGTGCTTTGGAGATGGAGATCAAAGGCACAAGATGATGATGGCCATATCATATCACTTATATTGATTGCATGTGATGTTTATCTTTTATGCATCTTATTTTGCTTAGATCGATGATAGCATTATAAGATGATCACTCACTAAATTTCAAGGTATAAGTGTTCTCCCTGAGTATGCACCGTTGCGAAAGTTCGTCGTGCCGAGACACCACGTGATGATCAGGTGTGATAAGCTCTACGTTCACATACAACGGGTGCAAGCCAGTTTTGCACATGCAGAATACTCGGGTTAAACTTGACGAGCCTAGCATATGCAGATATGGCCTCAGAACACTGGAGAACGAAAGGTCAAGCTTGAGTCATATAGAAGATATGATCAACATAGTGATGTTCACCATTGAAAACTACTCCATCTCACGTGATGATCGGACATGGTTTAGTTGATATGGATCACGTAATCACTTAGATGATTAGAGGGATGTCTATCTTAGTGGGAGTTCTTAAGTAATATGATTAATTGAACTCTAATTTATCATGAACTTAGTCCTGGTAGTATTAGCATATCTATGTTGTAGATCAATAGCTCGCGTTTAGCTTCCCTGTTTTTATTTTGATATGTTCCTAGAGAAAACTAAGTTGAAAGATGCTAGTAGCAATGATGCAGATTGGATCGTGATCTGAGGATTATCCTCATTGCTGCACAAAAGAGTTATGTCCTTGATACACCGCTAGGTGACAGACCGATTGCAGGAGCAGATGCAGACATTATGAACGTTTGGCAAGCTCGATATGATGACTACTTGATAGTTTAGTGCACCATGCTTTACGACTTAGAATCGGGGCTTCAAAGACGTTTTGAATGCCATGGAGCATATGAGATGTTCCAAGAGTTGAAATTAGTATTTCATACTCATGCCCGTGTCGAGAGGTATGAGACCTCTGATAGTACTTTGCCTACAAGATGGAGGAGAATAGCTCAACCAGTGAGCATGTGCTCACAATGTCTGAGTACTACAATCATTTGAATCAAGTGGGAGTTAATCTTCTAGATAAGATAGTGATTGACAGAGTTCTCTAATCACTATCACCAAGTTATTAGAACTTCGTGATGAACTATAATATGCAAGGGATAACGGAAACGATTCCCAAGCTCTTCGTGATGCTGAAATCGACGAAGGTAGAATTCAAGAAAAGCATCAAGTGTTGATGGTTGACAAGACCACTAGTTTCAAGAAAAGGGCAAAGTGAAGAAGGGGAACTTCAAAAAGAACGGCAAGCAAATTGTTGCTCAAGTGAAGAAGCCCAAGTCTAGACCTAAGCCTGAGACTAAGTGCTTCTACTGCAAAGGGACTGGTCGCTGGAAGCGGAACTGCCCCAAGTATTTGGCAAATAAGAAGGATGGCAAAGTGAACAAAGGTATATTTGATATACTTCTTATTGATTTGTACTTTACTAGTGTTTATAGCAACCCCTCAGTATTTGATACTAGTTCAGTTGCTAAGATTAGTAACTCGAAACGGGAGTTGCAAAATGAACAGAGACTAGTTAAGGGTGAAGGGACGATATGTGTTGGAAGTGGTTCCAAGATTGATATGATCATTATCGCACACTCCCTATACTTTAGGGATTAGTGTTGAACCTAAATAAATGTTATTTGGTGTTTGCGTTAAGCATGAATATTATTTGATCATGTTTATTGCAATATGGTTATTCATTTAAAGTTACAGAATAATTGTTGTTTAGTTTACATGAATAAAACCTTCAATGGCAATACACCCAAGGTGAATGGCTTATTGAATCTCGATCGTAGTGATACACATATTCATAATATTGAAGCCAAAAGATGCAAAGTTAATAATGATAGTCCAACTTATTTGTGGCACTGTGATACGTCTCCGTCGTATCTACGTTTCCAAACACTTTTGCCCTTGTTTTGGACTCTAACTTGCATGATTTGAATGGAACTAACCCGGACTGACGCTGATTTCAGCAGAATTGCCATGGTGTTATTTTTGTGCAGAAACAAAAGTTCTCGGAATGACTTGAAACTTCACAGAGATTATTTTTGGAAATAATAAAAAATACTGGCGAAAGAATCAAGGCCAGGGGGCCCACACCCTGTCCACGAGGGTGGGAGGCGCGCCTGCCCCCCTGGGCGCGCCCCCCTGCCTCGCGGGCCCCCTGGTGCTCCACCGACCTCAACTCCAACTCTATATATTCACGTTCGGGGAGAAAAAAATCAAAGAGAAGGATTCATCGCGTTTTATGATATGGAGCCGCCGCCAAGCCCTAATCTCTCTCGGGAGGGCTGATCTGGAGTCCGTTCGGGGCTCCGGAGAGGGCAATCCGTCGCCGTCGTCATCATCAACCATCCTCCATCACCAATTTCATGATGCTCACCGCCGTGCGTGAGTAATTCCATCGTAGGCTTGCTGGACGGTGATGGGTTGGATGAGATTTATCATGTAATCAAGTTAGTTTTCTTAGGGTTTGATCCCTAGTATCCACTATGTTCTGAGATTGATGTTGCTATGACTTTGCTATGCTTAATGCTTATCACTAGGGCCCGAGTGCCATGATTTCAGATCTGAACCTATTATATTTTCATGAATATATGTGAGTTCTTGATCCTATCTTTTAAGTCTATAGTCACCTACTATGTGTTATGATCCGGCAACCCCGAAGTGACAATAACCGGGACCACTCCCGGTGATGACCATAGTTTGAGGAGTTCATGTATTCACTATGTGCTAAATGCTTTGGTCTGGTACTCTATTAAAAGGAGGCCTTAATATCCCTTAGTTTCCAATAGGACCCAGCTGCCACGGGAGGGTAGGACAAAAGATGTCATGGAAGTTCTTTTCCATAAGCACGTATGACTATATTCGGAATACATGCCTACATTACATTGATGAATTGGAGCTAGTTCTATGTCACCCTATGTTATAACTGTTACATGAATGATCTCATCTGACATAATTCTCCATCATCGATCCAATGCCTACGAGCTTTTCACATATTGTTCTTCGCTTATTTACTTTTCCGTTCCCACTGTTACAATCACTACAAAACTATCACTATTACTTTTTCCATTGTTACCGCTACTATCATACTACTTTGCTACTAAAAACTTTGTTGTAGATATTAAGTTATCCAGGTGTGGTTGAATTGACAACTCAACTGCTAATACTTGAGAATATTCTTTGGCTCCCCTTGTGTCGAATCAATAAATTTGGGTTGAATACTCTACCCTAAAAAATTGTTGCGATCCCCTATACTTGTGGGTTATCAAGACTATTTTTTGGCGTCATTGCCAGGGAGCATAGCTCTCTTCTTTGATTCACTTGGGATTTATATATGCTGGTCACTATGAGGAACTTGAAAGACGAGAAAACCAAAATTTATCCCTCAACTACGAGGGGAGGTAAGGAACTGCCATCTAGCTCTGCACTTGATTCACCTTCTGTTCTGAGTAAGCTTGCGACACCTGATGACCCACAAGTATAGGGGATCTATCGTAGTCCTTTCGATAAGTAAGAGTGTCGAACCCAATGAGGAGCAGAAGGAAATGATAAGCAGTTTTCAGCAAGGTATTCTCTGCAAGTACTGAAATAAGTGGTAACAGCTAGTTTTGTGATAAGGTAAATTGCAGCGAGCAACAAGTAACAAGAGTAAATAAAGTGCAGCAAGGTGGCCCAATCCTTTTTGTAGCAAAGGACAAGCCTGGACAAACTCTTATAATAGGAAAAGCGCTCCCGAGGACACATGGGAATATCGTCAAGCTAGTTTTCATCACGTTCATATGATTCGCGTTCGGTACTTTGATAATTTGATATGTGGGTGGACCGGTGCTTGGGTGCTATTCTTACTTGAACAAGCATCCCACTTATGATTAACCTCTATTGCAAGCATCCGCAACTACAACAAAAGTATTAAGGTAAACCTAACCATAGCATGAAACATATGGATCCAAAACAGCCCCTTACGAAGCAACGCATAAACTAGGGTTTAAGCTTCTGTCACTCTAGCAACCCATCATCTACTTATTACTTCCCAATGCCTTCCTGTTGATGGAGATTGCCCTCTCCCGATGAGAGGAGCGTTGGTGATGATGATGACGATGATTTCCCCCTCCCGGAGGGAAGTGTCCCCGGCAGAACAGCTCCGCCGGAGCCCTAGATTGGTTCCGCCAAGGTTCCGCCTCGTGGCGGCGGAGTCTCGTCCCGAAAGGTTGTCTCTGATTTTTTTCTCATCGAAAGACTTCATATAGGAGAAGATGGGCATCGGAGAGCCACCAGGGGGGCCACGAGGTAGGGGGGCGCGCCCCAGGGGGGGCGCCCCCCACCCTCGTGAGCAGGGTGTAGGCCCCCTGGCCTTCATCTTTGGCGACGATTTTTCTTTATTTATTTTAAGACATTCCATGGAGTTTCAGGAATTTTGGAGTTGCACAGAATTGTTCTCCAATATTTGCTTCTTTTCCAGCCTAGAATTCCAGCTGCCGGCATTCTCCCTCTTCATGTAAACCTTGTAAAATAAGAGAGAATAGCCATAAGTATTGTGACATAACGTGAAATAACAGCCCATAATGCGACAAATATCGATATAAAAGCATGATGCCAAATGGACGTATCAACTCCCCCAAGCTTAGACCTCGCTTGTCCTCAAGCGAAAAGCCGATAACAATAAATATGTCCTCATGTTTAGAGGTAGAGGCGTCGATAAAAAATAAAATACGGACATGAAGGCATCATGATTATTCTCATAACAGCAACATATATAGATTTGTCATATGATTACTTATGTTCAAGTGATGACCTTTTCACAATGCAAAAGTATGAATCAAAAACTTTATGGGGTACCGGCAAAGTATAACCTCAGTCATTGAAACAATTGCAATTTATCATAACATCGGAAAGAGTCTATGTCAGAGCTTAAAAGCAAGTCCACATACTCAACTATCACTTAGTCCTTCATAATTACTAGCACTCACGCAATACTTGTGGTTACGGAGTTTTAATCGGACACAGAGAAAGATAGGGGCTTATAATTTTGCCCCACAACCTTTTACCTCAAGGGTAATGTCAACAATAACAATTCATGCTCCCCTACATCCAATTAGATATATATATATATATCTTGTTCTTTCCAACATGCTGGGCGTGCCAAAGGATAAAAGGAAAAAGGAAAGGTGAAGATCACCGTGACTCTTGCATAAAGTAGAAGATAATAATAAAAGATAGGCCCATCGCAGAGGGTAGCAGAGGTTGCCATGCGCTTTTATGGTTGGATGCACAAAATCTTAATGCAAAAGAACGTCACTTTATATTGCCCCTTGTATGTGGAACTTTATTATGCAGTCCGTCGCTTTTATTACTTCCACAACAAGTTCGTACAAAGCTTATTTCTCTGCACTAATAAGTCATGCATAATTAGAGAGCAATTTTTATTGCTTGCACCGATGACAACTTACTTGAAGGATCTTACTCAATCCATAGGTAGATATGGTGGACTCTCATGGCTAAACTAGTTTAAGGGTATTTGGAAGCACAAGTAGTATCTCTACTTGGTGCTGAGAATTTGGCTAGCATGAGGGGGAAAGGCAAGCTCAACATGTTAGAGGATCCATGACAACATACTTTATCTCAGATATAAGAAAACATAACTCATCACGTTGTCTTTCTTATCCAACATCAACTCTTTAGCATGTCATATTTTAATGAGTGCTCCCAATCATAAAAGATGTCAATGATAACATATCTATATGTGAAACCTCTCTTTCCTTATTACTTCCTATTAATTGCAATGATGACCGAAGCTATATTTGCCAACTCCCAACAACTTTTAATCATCATACTCTTTCTATGTGAAGTCATTACTTTCAATAAGATCAATATGAACTCTTTGTTTCTTTTTATTCTTTTCTTTTATTCACCCAAGATCATGGCAAAATAATCAAGCCCTTGACTCAACACTAATCTTTATTATATATAGCTCGCGGACTCGATTACATAGAGGGATCATAAAGCAAAAATTCAAAACTAGATCATGCCATGACTTTATTCTACTAAATCAAGATACTACTAATAGGATCGAACTAAGAAAAACGGTAAAGATAGGAGTTGTGATGGTGATACGATACCGAGGCACCTCCCCCAAGCTTGGCAGTTGCCAAGGGGAGTGCCCATACCCATGTGATTATATCTCCTTCTTTGTTGTTGGTATAATATCCTTGGTGATGATTCCCCTCAAGATACGGTTCTCCTCCTCGAGCTTATTGACTTGCTGCTTGAGGTCCATTATTTCCTTGTGAAGCTTTCCTGTAACGGCTAAAGCTCCTTGCACCCAAGGGTGTTGAATAGCTGCGGGAGAAGAAGAGACACTCCTCCTCATATTTTCATAAGAAAGAAATCTAACATTGGGAGGGATAACCGAGTTTGGAATAGCTGAACTCTGTAGTTCCCCCATCGTAAACCCAGCTCGGAGGTGAGAGGTGACTTCTTGATCCTCCATGGCATCTACCCTCATCAAGTCGGCCTCCATCTCTTCCTCCGTTGCTGGCCCAAAGTGGTCAGCATCGCTGTCCCTTGGTTCCGGTGTCGGATTAGATACCCGGCTCTCCCCGACTGACTCTTGAGAAGACATCTTGCTCTAGTCTGCAGCAGCAACAGCTCAAAAACAAGAACAGAGGATATTTGCGTGATACGAGAGTCAAAACCTTCGGGAGAATATATAATGAATTTTTACCGACCAAAATACGTATCGTGCAAGAAAACGGATTCCGGAGGGCACACGAGCTGCTCACGAGGTAGGGGGCGCGCCCAGGGGGGTAGGGCGCGCCCTCCACCCTCGTGAAGGCCTCGTGTCCTTCCCGGACTGCCACTTATTTTTCTATTTTTCTAAATATTCCAAAACGGAGATATATTGCCTTAAAAATTGTTTTGGAGTCGGTTTACTTACCGTACCACATACCTATTCCTTTTCGGAGTCCGAGACGGTCTGGAAAGTGTCCCTTATGTATTCCTCCGGGGTTACGGTTTCAATAATATTGGTTTCAACATTTATGGGATTACCTGAGATATAATGTTTGATCCTTTAATCGTTTACCACCTTCGGATTTGTGCCTTCGAAGTTGTTCATTTTTATGGCACCGGAACGATAGACCTCCTCGATAACGTAGGGACCTTCCCATTTAGAGAGAAGTTTTCCTGCAAAAAATCTTAAACGAGAGTTGTATAGCAATACATAATCACCTACATTAAACTCAAGCTTTTGTATCCTTTTGTCATGCCATCTTTTAACTTTTTCTTTAAATAACTTGGCATTTTCATAGGCTTGGGTTCTCCATTCATCAAGTGAGCTAATATCAAATAACCTCTTCTCACCGGCAAGTTTGAAATCATAGTTGAGCTCTTTAATAGCCCAATATGCCTTATGTTCTAGTTCGAGAGGTAAGTGACATGCTTTTCCATAAACCATTTTATACGGAGACATACCCATAGGATTCTTATATGCAGTTCTATAGGCCCATAATGCATCATCAAGTTTCGTGGACCAATTCTTTCTAGACCTATTAACAGTCTTTTGCAAAATTAATTTGAGCTCTCTATTACTCAATTCTACTTGACCACTAGACTGTGGGTGATAAGGAGATGCAATTCTATGATTAACGTCATATTTAGCAAGCATTTTACGGAAAGCATCATGAATAAAGTGTGAACCACCATCAGTCATTAAATATCTAGGGACTCCAAACCTCGGAAAAATAACTTCCTTAAGCATTTTAATAGAAGTGTTATAATCAGCACTACTAGTTGGAATAGCTTCTACCCACTTAGTAACGTAATCAACAGCAACTAAAATATGTGTATATCCATTAGAGGCAGGAAAAGGTCCCATATAATCAAAGCCCCAAACATCAAATGGTTCAATAACAAGTGAATAATTCATAGGCATTTCTTTATGTCCACTAATATTACCAATTCTTTGACATTCATCACAAGACAAAACAAACTTACGGGCATCCTTGAAGAGAGTAGGCCAATAAAAACCAGATTGCAATACCTTATGTGCAGTTCTATCTCCAGCGTGGTGTCCTCCATAAGCTTCGGAGTGACACTTGCGTAGGATATGTTCCTGTTCATGCTCAGGTACACAACGTCTAATAACACCATCTACTCCTTCTTTATAAAGATGTGGGTCATCCCAAAAGTAATGTCGCAAATCATAAAAGAACTTTTTCTTTTGTTGGTATGTGAAGCTAGGTAGTATAAATTTAGCAACAATATAATTAGCATAATCAGCATACCATGGAGTGCTACGAGAAGTGCTTATGACATTTAATTGTTCATCAGGAAAGCTATCATCAATAGGTAGTGGGTCATCAAGAACATTCTCTAACCTAGATAAGTTGTCTACAACGGGGTTCTCAGCTCCTTTTCTATCAACAATATGCAAATCAAATTCTTGCATCAAGAGAACCCATCTAATAAGTCTAGGTTTAGCATCTTTCTTTTCCATAAGATATTTAATAGCAGCATGATCGGTGTGAATAGTTACTTTAGAATCAACAATATAGGGTCTGAATTTATCACAAGCAAATACAACTGCTAAAAGTTCCTTTTTGGTAGTAGCATAATTTGTTTGAGCATTTATAGAGTCTTACTAGCATAATGGATAACATTTAACTTCTTATCAACTCTTTGCCCTAGAACAGCACCTACAGCATAATCACTAGCATCACACATAATTTCAAAGGGTAAATTCCAATCAGGTGGCTGAACAACAGGTGCAGAGACTAATGCTTTCTTAAGTATTTCAAATGCTTCCACACTATCATCATCAAAGACAAATGGTACATCTTTTTGTAATAAATTAGTAAGAGGCCGAGAAATTTTTGAGAAGTCCTTAATGAACCTCCTATAAAACCCGGTGTGACCAAGGAAACTTCTTATACCTTTGATGTCCTTGGGACAAGGCATCTTTTAAATAGCATCAACCTTGGCTTTATCAACTTCAATACCTCTTTTAGAAACTTTGTGCCCCAAGACAATACCTTCATTAACCATAAAGTGGCACTTTTCCCAATTCAAGACAAGATTAGTTTCTTCACATCTCTGCAAAACTCGATCATGATTGCTCAAGCAATCATCAAAAGAGGAACCATAGACGGAAAAATCGTCCATGAAAACCTCACAAATATTTTCACAAAAATCAGAGAATATAGCCATCATGCATCTTCGAAAGGTAGCAGGTGCATTACATAAACCAAAAGGCATATGTCTATAAGCAAAAGTACCAAAAGGGCATGTAAAAGTAGTGTTTGATTGATCTTTAGCCGACACAGGTATTTGAGAGAAACCAGAATAACCATCTAGAAAGCAATAATGTGTATGTTTGCATAATCTTTCTAGCATTTGATCAATAAAAGGTAAGGGGTAATGATCTTTCTTAGTGGCTTTATTTAATTTGCGGAAATCAATTACCATCCTATAACCTGTGATAATTCTTTGCGGAATCAATTCATCTTTATCATTAGGGACAACAGTAATACCTCCCTTCTTAGGGACATAATGGACAGGACTTACCCACTGACTATCAGCAACGGGATAAATTATACCTGCCTCCAGAAGCTTGAGTATTTCTTTTCTTACCACTTCTTTCATTTTAGGATTCAAACGTCGTTGAGGATCACGAACTGGTTTGGCATCCGCTTCCAAATTTATTTTATGCTGACATAGAGTGGGACTAATGCCCTTAAGATCATCAAGAGTATATCCAATAGCGGCACGGTGCTTCTTCAGAGTTTTCAATAATCTTTCTTCTTCATGCTCTAAAAGGTTAGCACTAGTAATAACAGGATATATTTTATTTTCATCAAGATAAGCATATTTAAGATTATCAGGCAACGGTTTAAGCTCAAACACGGGATCACCCTTGGGTGGAGGAGGATCCCCTAGGATTTCAACAGGCAAATTATGTTTCAGAATAGGTTCCTGTTTAAAGAATACTTCATCTATTTCCCTTCTTTCATTCATGAACATCTCATTTTCATGGTCTAGCAAATAGTGTTCCAAAGGATCACTAGGAGGTATGGCAATAGAAGAAAGACCAATAATTTCATCCTTACTAGGAAATTCTTCCTCACGATGTTGTTTACTAAATTTAGAGAAATTAAACTCATGAACCATGTCATCCAAGCCAATAGTAACAACATTCTTTTCGCAATCTATCCTAGCATTAACAGTGTTCAAGAAGGGTCTACCAAATATAATGGGACAAAAGCTATCTTGTGGAGAACCAAGAACAAGAAAATCAGCAGGATATTTAGTTTTCCCACACAAGACTTCAACATCTCTAACAATTCCCACTGGTGAAATGGTATCTCTATTGGCAAGCTTAATTGTGACATCAATTTCTTCTAACTCAATAGGTGCAATATCATGCATAATTTCTTTGTATAATTCAACGGGTATTGCACTAGCACTAGCGCCCATATCACATAAGTCATGATAACAATGATCTCCTATTTTAACAGAAATAACAGGCACGCCTACCACAGGTCTATGTTTATCTTTAGCACAAGGTTTAGCAATTCTAGCAGTTTCACCACAGAATTGAATAACATGCCCATCAATATTATCAGACAAGAGATCTTTAACAATAGCAATATTAGGTTCTACTTTAACTTGCTCAGGAGGTGTATAAGTTCTAATATTGGTTTTACGAAGCATGATCCTTTACTCTAACAGGGAAAGGTGGTTTCTCAACATAAGAGGTAGGAACAATAGGATCATTATAAGTGATAGTCTTTTCTTCAACTTTAATAGGTGCAGCTACTTTTACTTCTATGGGAGGATGATATTTAAACCACTTCTCCTTAGGGAGATCAACATAAGTAGCAAAAGATTCACAGAAAGAAGCTACTATCTCAGAGTCAAGTCCATATTTAGTGCTAAACTTACGGAAAATATCGGTATCCATAAAAGATTGTAGCGACCCAACCTCAGACGGTCAAGCCTCTGTGTATCTGTGCCATCCCTGGATCAGTATGCTGGCACACACAGTACATCAATGTATATATCAAAGTGCAATCACATGTATAATTAACGTAAAACTGATATATACCTCATAAGTCACAACGGAAACAAATAGTCGGGAGTGGAGTCCCATCAACGCCATCGGCAGGTTGAGTGTAGACCGTAACCCTGTATCGTGACTCTTACTCGTCGAGGAAATATCTGCAACATGATACGTTGCAGCCGTGTAGGTCAGTACATTGAATGTACCGGCAAGATCACAATAAGAGAAAACAGATGATAAACTATACTATATGCAGTATGGCTTTGTGGCTCAGATCTCGAGTTTTGTTTGCGTAAAAGCTGGTTTTATTTTCCCTACATCAAAGGAATAAATGAAGTCTGTACTATGGAGTTTTCTATCATGACATGGTTCCGCCAACCGATGTCTCATAGCCCAAATTCATCATAAGTTGCCCACAATTAAGTTATCATCCGGTGTTGAGAGTTCCGAGATAGATCCAAGTCCGAGGCTCAAATTGTCCGTAATCGGGGACACGGCTAATCGATTAGGTTTAACCCTCTGCAGAGGTTTGTACACTTTACCCGCAAGATTCGATCCCTCTTTTACGTTCTCGCACTTCAGGTGTTTGAGAACAAGACGATCAAACATGGTCTTCGAAGAGTTCCTCGACCACCGTCCGGTGCTCATCCAATCCTACCGTAGTTCTACATCTGCTAGCACCGTCCCAGCCAGAGTCACAACTAAGGTCAACCAAGCCAGAGCCCATAGTGACTTGCGGTTGCACAGGTAAGCTTCCGGGCATGAAGTATTCTTCCGTCTCTTTGAGTCTGGGTGAAGCTTTCCGCAAGATGTCATGGCGCTTCTCCATGCATCCCGGCCAACCACTGGTTTCTCCAGGGTGCCCGTCAACCTTCCTTCACCCAGTAGTGTGTATTGAATTCTTGTCTCGAGTCTTGAAGTCTTGAGGCCTTGAAGATGAAGTCCTTGCAGATTCCATCATGGAGTTGTCGTCATTGACGTAGATCCTCCATTCTCACACCACTCCCGAGCACTCATACCAACCCCGTCTACTATAGCGTAGCATTAAAATAAATAATGTCCCGGGGCTTGGTAACAGGGTGATGGGTTCCTACCTCATGCATACTACTCAACTACAAGGATTCAATGTCACTACTGGAGGGATTGTTGCGAAGATGACACTAGATGCAATAAAACACATAGGTATGAAAAACATGGTCAAAGTGAACTTGCCTGGTAAGTTGATGAAGATAACAACACTCTCGAATAATGACTTGGTAGAACTATTCGCCACTCCGTTGAAAATCTATATAGTCAAACATAGCATTCATATAAGAAAACATCCTAGCAAACAATTCTAACACTCATAATAAAACCAACAAATAAAAATGCAAATCAAGGGACACCCAATAAAAACAAAGGAAAACTACACAACAAAACTACTAAAGAAAATTCTAAGACATAACACAAAATAGTTTTGTCCTAAGTAAAACTTAACCAAGAAAATACTAAACTAATAAACTAACAGAAAATACAAAGTAAAACAACTAAGTTAACATAAGCTATTTTTTCATAAAATTTTATTTGCAAAAAGAAACAAATAAAAAGCTTTTATAAAACTCTAACTATGACCTATAGAAGGTTTCATACAAAACTAAAGAAAATAAATTTTTAAAATAAAATAAATTTTTCCCTGTTTTCTAACAGAAACACAACTAATTTTGTCAAAAGTGACAAAAGAAATAATTTAAAACTAATAAAAACAATAAAGAAAAAGCTAAAACAGAACTAATAATAAAACAGTACTGTTTTGCTAAAAACCTAATTTAAATTAACCTAGAAATAAAATACTAAATACTACTGGATAAACAAAGGTCCTAGACACCAGGAGCAAAAAGAATCGGTCAAAATAATATTCCTAACTCAAAATAGCTCAAATCTAGTGATTTGAGAAAATTCATCAAACACAAATTTAAACTGCTCAAATGTGAAATAAAATTGAACTAACAGAAACTTCAGAAAATTTGTGACACATAGCAATTGGAATCACTCAAAAATACTAAAAACTCTAAAAGATATGAATTTTCTAAGATTGCTATTTTCTGAAAAAAATGAATTACGGGATTTCGTGGATCTCACCGGAGTAGTCGTCGGAGTTGGGGAAGAAGATCGGATCCGATGTTGCGGTTGCTCCTAGAGGAAAGGAGATCACGGGACGGTGGAGAGGAGATCATATAAACCTCAGGAGAGGTCGAGGGCGCGGCGGCGGCACTTGGCGGCGGCGGTGGTGCTGCACTGCTGCTGCTGTGGAGAGGAGAGGAGAGGAGAGAAGAGGTGTTGGTTTGATGTGTTGGAGGGGGGGTGCTTGGGTATTTATATTGGGGAGGGGAGGGTTTTGCTTGGGGTAGGGGACAAGAAATAGATTAGGATTAGGAAACAAAAGGGAAAAGATCTAGAAACAAATCGGAATAAACGAAACGGGATCAAATCCTACTAGTATTAGGAAAAAGGAGCGGTGCTCCCTGGCTTCCCTTGGTGCGTGCGATGGTGTTGGCCTTGTGGCCGGCCGGTGGCAAGTGGCGGCTTGGGCCTTTAGCCCAAGGCGCTGCGGATTTTTTTTTTAAACAAAATTTTCAGAGAACTAAAATAAAAAAAAACAAAATGGCTAAAACTTTTATATAGGCATATAATATACCAAAATTTGCAGAAAAAGATTTTCTACAATATGGACATTATTATAGCATTAAATAAAATACACACAAATTTAAATAAAATAAAGAGTGCTTCAGCTCTAATAAAATCCAATAAAAATCATTTTAAAAATACCAAAATGAATTCAAATTTATTTCTCTCCAATTTTCTGATGTAGGGAATCATGTTACCCTATTTTCCATATATTTTATTTTTGGAGAAAAATAATTTGAATAAAACTCAAATAACTCCAAATTGAAAATAAATTCAAAAGAACTTTTAATTCTTTGAAACTCCCAACTCATATTTCATATGTTTTGAAGAAGTCATTTTATCTTCGCTCGTGAAAATCATTGAGTTGCATAAAGTTTCAGAATTGGAAATATTTTCCAAATGAAATTCAAATATTTTCAACACCCCTTGTCATTTAAATAAATGGAAGAAGTCATGTCATCTTCTCTCCAGGGTTTTTGGTGATGAAAAAAATTTGAATTCCCGAAGATCATAAAAGCAAAATGAAGGTTTGGGAAAGTCCTTTTATTCCCTCTCATTTAACTTTCAAAAGTTTCAATTTCACTCACTTTCAGTCAATCAATCAAGCAATCAATCAAACAACAAGCATAGTTATTTATTTAATATAACATTCCAAAATTTAGAATTTTGGGATGTTACAAATCTACCACTTTAAAATGAATCTCGTCCTCGAGATTCGGAGAGGCTAGAAAGAAATAGGTTAGGGTTTGGGGTCTTCAAAATCCATCGATCATCACAAGGGTCTGGGTGCTACCACCCTTAGAAGCATTATTACGGTTCCATCAAAACTCATATACTCCATCCTTATCGTTGACATGTCGGTCTTCTCGAGATATTAAGGATAATTCCTTCTCTGGGCTCTTCCGGTAGTGGCATAACCTTTTCCTCAGTTCTTTTGTCTTTTACTCTTGGTAAGGTTATTCCGAGACTGGTCTTCATAGTGACGGTCCGGCGCCAATTCTAAACAAATATCGGTATCTCATGGTGGTCAACGATTTATGGTTTTTCCTGCAGAAAACGGGTCTTGGTTGAACCTCACCGTATAACCTACGGTTGGCAACAACTGTCGTGTACAAGGGAAAAAAATACTTATACCTTTCTAAGGTTTAAACAAGGTTTTGATCGTCGTCTCTCTACTATAGGTAAGTCACTCAGATTTTACCATCCCATATAGCAAAGCGAATAATAAGAGTAAGTCGGTATGGTGATCAATCCATCCCGCACCCAAATCATTACCTTGTACATGGTTTTGCGAATCTCGCATTCTAACACTCGGTCATCCTCACAAGCATTGCAGAATTTCTCTTGTCGACGAACCAAGTTCGGAAAATCCATTGATTCTGCAGGCCAAACAAACATCTATCGCTCCTTAACAACTCTCAGGTTTTGCGTAAACTCCTATAGAATCGTCGGTTGATCAAATAGTAGTCTATTCCCAAAATTTCTCCAGTGGGTATTTGACCCTTATTAATTCCTGGGCCTGTGGGTTATGAGCCCACTTCAACACTTGTACCAATTTCACTCATCCTTGGAGTTACAATTGCTCCATTTTCCAACATTACACCACTTTAAATCCAATAACATCTCATTTCTTAATACCATCATATCAAAGATAAAACTTCAACTCATTTTTTCCAAACTCCAACCTGTGGGACACATTTCCATTTCCATTGGTCTAGTGTTCTTCATAGGGTACTTTCACCCTTAAAATGAAATTCACAAATCCATCCATAGACCATATTTCTCATATCCTCGAAAATGGTCAAAATCTTTGTTCACAGAGTAACAACTCATACAATTAAACATATGAAAACACGTCACCTTAACTTTATTGATTTCATGAATCCATTACAAACTCTGAGCACCCATTACATAACTCAACTCATTGAACTCATGAAAATGAAATTGCTTTCTACTACTCTTGTTTCCAGTATTAAAATTCCAACTACTCAACTCCAGCTTTCATCTTGTTGTGACATTTAGTAGCATAATGTCCTGCTTCCTTGCAGCGAAAACAAATGACTTCCGACATGTCTCGGGGCTTCTTTGTGATTATGTAGGCTCCTTGGATTCTTGGCTTCTTTTACGGACATTTACTAGCGTAATGACCTAAATCCTTGCACCTGTAACAAGTGATATGACTCAGGTCCTTCTCTGCGAAAATTGTGTTGTTCGGGTTGCCTTCTTTTTCTCTTCCTGGATTTCTCTGTAATGATCGAGCTTCTATTTCCGAGGGTCAAACTTCACTTCTGCTGTCGGAAATATCCGGATACTCTTTTCTTTCCTTGGTGCAATCTGCGAAAAATGTCCTTCTTCTCCACATGAATAGCAGGCATTGGAGTAAAATCTGTTGAGGCCTTCTCCATCGGGGTCTTCAACACATTCCTTCATCACAGGTTCTTTCATAACTTCTCGGAGGGCTTCTTTCATTCCTTCTTCCTGCTCCTGAATAGTTTGTTGCACCATGGGGTAAATGTGACCTGGGTCGGGTAGTGGGTGGTTCCTTCACACAAGAAACAAGTCACCGACTAGTTGGGCATTCCTCACCGGGTGTTTTTCCTCACAATGAGGGCATCCATCCTTGTGTTCCTCCCAGTGTGTCCTATTTCTCCGCAAATCTTGCAGGCACAAGGTTTATTTCTTGGTGTATCATGGTGCTTCCGGATAAGACGAGATCTTGTCAGAGTCTTCTTGAATTCGTCCCAAGTTCTTGCTCCATTAACTCCTTGTATGGCTTGATGCATTTTCCACCAGGTTGCAGCACTTCCTTCAAAGTACTGAAGAGCGTAAGATACTTCATTCTTCCTTGAAACCAAATTGCTCCCGAAGTGATTCTCCATGTTCTGAATCCATAGCTCTGCCTCCGGCTGAGTTTTCGGTCCAGAGAATACCGGTCCAAGTTCATTCATCATCTACTGGGTCCAAAAGTTTTGGGATGAGATATGAGAGAGGTGGGGAGGGATATACACACAATACAAACAATAGTTTTGAAGAAACAGGTTTTATTTTGGGGCTGTCGGAAAACATCAAACAAATGACAGCTCACAAATCGCCGCATCTAACGTAAGTGTATATCAGGGATTTGATCTTCTAAAGGTCAAATAATTCTTCAGATTCTTCAAATTCTTCAAGTCTTCAGAGTCTTCAATTGTTGCAGCTTCAACTCTTCTAATGCATGGTGAAATCCTAGTTACTTTGAAGAGGTCATCAGTTGTCCGATATCTAATCTTTCTTGGAGCGTCTTCAGTTGATCCTCCGGGTGATCAAAGGATAAGGGGTATATTCTAACTGTTTGAGGTGAGAGGGTCTATTTGATAAAATCTGAAAAGATGAGAAGTAAGAGTCTTTTTGAAAATAAAGTTTTAGAAATTTCCTGTCCTAGGGCTTTCCGGTTTCTAGGGTCACGTTCTACAGTCAACATGTGCTCTGATACCATATCTGTAGCGACCCAACCTCAGACGGTCAAGCCTCTGTGTATCTGTGCCATCCTCGGATCAAGATCTTGGCACACACAAGACATCAATGTATATATCAAAGTGCAATCACATGTATAATTAACGTAAAACTGATATATACCTCATAAGTCACAACGGAAACAAATAGTCGGGAGTGGAGTCCCATCAACGCCATCGGCAGGTTGAGTGTAGACCGTAACCCTGTATCGTGACTCTTACTCGTCGAGGAAATATCTGCAACATGATACGTTGCAGCCGTGTAGGTCAAGACATTGAATGTACCGCAAGATCACAATAAGAGAAAACAGATGATAAACTATACTATATGCAGTATGGCTTTGTGGCTCTATATCTGAGTTTTGTTTGCGTAAAAGCTGGTTTTATTTTCCCTACATCAAAGGAATAAATGAAGTCTGTACTATGGAGTTTTCTATCATGACATGGTTCCGCCAACCGATGTCTCATAGCCCAAATTCATCATAAGTTGCCCACAATTAAGTTATCAGTCCGGTGTTGAGAGTTCCGAGATAGATCCAAGTCCAGAGGCTCAAATTGTCCGTAACCGGGGACACGGCTAATCGATTAGGTTTAACCCTCTGCAGAGGTTTGTACACTTTACCCGCAAGATTCGATCCCTCTTTTTACGTTCTCGCACTTCAGGGTGTTTGAGAACAAGACGACCGAAACATGGTCTTCCGAAGAGTTCCTCTGACCACTGTCCGGTGCTCATCCAATCCTACCGTAGTTCTACATCTGCTAGCACCGTCCCAGCCAGAGTCACAACTAAGGTCAACCAAGCGAGCCCATAGTGACTTGCGGTTGCACAGTAAGCTTCCGGGCATGAAGTATTCTTCCGTCTCTTTGAGTCTGGTGAAGCTTTCCGCAAGATGTCATGGCGCTTCTCCATGCATCCCGCCAACCACTGGTTTCTCCAGGTGCCCGTCAACCTTCCTTCACCCAAGAGTGTGTATTGAATTCTTGTATCGAGTCTTGAAGTCTTGAGGCCTTGAAGATGAAGTCCTTGCAGATTCCATCATGGAGTTGTCGTCATTGACGTAGATCCTCCATTCTCACACCACTCCCGAGCACTCATACCAACCCCGTCTACTATAGCGTAGCATTAAAATAAATAATGTCCCGGGGCTTGGTAACAGGGTGATGGGTTCCTACCTCATGCATACTACTCAACTACAAGGATTCAATGTCACTACTGGAGGGATTGTTGCGAAGATGACACTAGATGCAATAAAACACATAGGTATGAAAAACATGGTCAAAGTGAACTTGCACGGTAAGTTGATGAAGATAACAACACTCTCGAATAATGACTTGGTAGAACTATTCGCCACTCCGTTGAAAATCTATATAGTCAAACATAGCATTCATATAAGCAAACATCCTAGCAAACAATTCTAACACTCATAATAAAACCAACAAATAAAATGCAAATCAAGGGACACCCAATAAAAACAAAGGAAAACTACACAACAAAACTACTAAAGAAAATTCTAAGACATAACACAAAATAGTTTTGTCCTAAGTAAAACTTAACCAAGAAAATACTAAACTAATAAACTAACAGAAAATACAAAGTAAAACAACTAAGTTAACATAAGCTATTTTTTCATAAAATTTTATTTGCAAAAAGAAACAAATAAAAAGCTTTTATAAAACTCTAACTATGACCTATAGAAGGTTTCATACAAAACTAAAGAAAATAAATTTTTAAAATAAAATAAATTTTTCCCCTGTTTTCTAACAGAAACACAACTAATTTTGTCAAAAGTGACAAAAAGAAATAATTTAAAACTAATAAAACAATAAAGAAAAAGCTAAAACAGAACTAATAATAAAACAGTACTGTTTTGCTAAAAACCTAATTTAAATTAACCTAGAAATAAAATACTAAATACTACTGGATAAACAAAGGTCCTAGACACCAGGAGCAAAAAGAATCGGTCAAAATAATATTCCTAACTCAAAATAGCTCAAATCTAGTGATTTGAGAAAATTCATACAAACACAAATTTAAACTGCTCAAATGTGAAATAAAATTGAACTAACAGAAACTTCAGAAAATTTGTGACACATAGCAATTGGAATCACTCAAAATACTAAAAACTCTAAAAGATATGAATTTTCTAAGATTGCTATTTTCTGAAAAAAATGAATTACGGGATTTCGTGGATCTCACGGAGTAGTCGTCGGAGTTGGGGAAGAAGATCGGATCCGATGTTGCGGTTGCTCCTAGAGGAAAGGAGATCACGGGACGGTGGAGAGGAGATCATATAAACCTCAGGAGAGGTCGAGGCGCGCGGCACTTGGCGGCGGTGGTGCTGCTGCTTCTTCTGTGGAGAGGAGAGGAGAGGAGAGAAGAGGTGTTGGTTTGATGTGTTGGAGGGGGTGCTTGGGTATTTATATTGGGGAGGGAGGGTTTTGCTTGGGGTAGGGACAAGAAATAGATTAGGATTAGGAAACAAAGGAAAAGATCTAGAAACAAATCGGAATAAACGAAACGGGATCAAATCCTACTAGTATTAGGAAAAAGGAGCGGTGCTCCCTGGCTTCCCTTGGTGCGTGCGATGGTGTTGGCCTTGTGGCCGGCCGGTGGCAAGTGGCGGCTTGGGCCTTTAGCCCAAGGCGCTGCGGATTTTTTTTTTAAACAAAATTTTCAGAGAACTAAAATAAAAAAAAACAAAATGGCTAAAACTTTTATATAGGCATATAATATACCAAAATTTGCAGAAAAGATTTTCTACAATATGGACATTATTATAGCATTAAATAAAATACACACAAATTTAAATAAAATAAAGAGTGCTTCAGCTCTAATAAAATCCAATAAAAATCATTTTAAAAATACCAAAATGAATTCAAATTTATTTCTCTCAATTTTCTGATGTAGGGAATCATGTTACCCTATTTTCCATATATTTTATTTTTGGAGAAAATAATTTGAATAAAACTCAAATAACTCCAAATTGAAAATAAATTCAAAAGAATTTTTAATTCTTTGAAACTCCCAACTCATATTTCATATGTTTTGAAGAAGTCATTTTATCTTCGCTCGTGAAAATCATTGAGTTGCATAAAGTTTCAGAACTGGAAATATTTTCCAAATGAAATTCAAATATTTTCAACACCCCTTGTCATTTAAATAAATGGAAGAAGTCATGTCATCTTCTCTCCAGGGTTTTGGTGATGAAAAAATTTGAATTCGAAGATCATAAAAGCAAAATGAAGGTTTGGGAAAGTCCTTTTATTCCTCTCATTTAACTTTCAAAAAGTTTCGAATTTCACTCACTTTCAGTCAATCAATCAAGCAATCAATCAAACAACAAGCATAGTTATTTATTTAATATAACATTCCAAAATTTAGAATTTTGGGATGTTACAAATCTACCACCCTTAAAATGAATCTCGTCCTCGAGATTCGGAGAGGCTAGAAAGAAATAGGTTAGGGTTTGGGGGTCTTCAAAATCCATCGATCATCACAAGGGGTCTGGGGTGCTACCACCCTTAGAAGCATTGTTACGGTTCCATCAAAACTCATATACTCCATCCTTATCGTTGATGATGTCGGTCTTCTCGAGATATTAAGGATAATTCCTTCTCTGGGCTCTTCCGGTAGTGGCATAACCTTTTCCTCAGTTCTTTTGTCTTTTACTCTTGGTAAGGTTATTCCGAGACTGGGTCTTCATAGCTGACGGGTCTGGCGCCAATTCTAAACAAATATCGGTATCTCATGGTGGTCAACGATTTATGGTTTTTCCTGCAGAAAACGGGTCTTGGTTGAACCTCACCGTATAACCTACGGTTGGCAACAACTGTCGTGTACAAGGGAAAAAAAATACTTATACCTTTCTAAGGTTTAAACAAGGTTTTGATCGTCGTCTCTCTACTATAGGTAAGTCACTCAGATTTTACCATCCCATATAGCAAAGCGAATAATAAGAGTAAGTCGGTATGGTGATCAATCCATCCCGCACCCAAATCATTACCTTGTACATGGTTTTGCGAATCTCGCATTCTAACACTCGGTCATCCTCACAAGCATTGCAGAATTTCTCTTGTCGACGAACCAAGTTCGGAAAATCCATTGATTCTGCAGGCCAAACAAACATCTATCGCTCCTTAACAACTCTCGGGTTTTATGTAAACTCCTATAGAATCGTCGGTTGATCAAATAGTAGTCTATTCCCAAAATTTCTCCAGTGGGTATTTGACCCTTATTAATTCCTGGGCCTGTGGGTTATGAGCCCACTTCAACACTTGTACCAATTTCACTCATCCTTGGAGTTACAATTGCTCCATTTTCCAACATTACACCACTTTAAATCCAATAACATCTCATTTCTTAATACCATCATATCAAAGATAAAACTTCAACTCATTTTTCCAAACTCCAACCTGTGGGACACATTTCCATTTCCATTGGTCTAGTGTTCTTCATAGGGTACTTTCACCCTTAAAATGAAATTCACAAATCCATCCATAGACCATATTTCTCATATCCTCGAAAATGGTCAAAATCTTTGTTCACGAGTAACAACTCATACAATTAAACATATGAAAACACGTCACCTTAACTTTATTGATTTCATGAATCCATTACAAACTCGAGCACCCATTACATAACTCAACTCATTGAACTCATGAAAATGAAATTGCTTTCTACTACTCTTGTTTCCAGATTAAAATTCCAACTACTCAACTCCAGCTTTCATCTTGTTGTGACATTTAGTAGCATAATGTCCTGCTTCCTTGCAGCGAAAACAAATGACTTCCGACATGTCTCGGGGCTTCTTTGTGATTATGTAGGCTCCTTGGATTCTTGGCTTCTTTTCGGACATTTACTAGCGTAATGACCTAAATCCTTGCACTGTAACAAGTGATATGACTCAGGTCCTTCTCTGCGAAAATTGTGTTGTTCGGGGTTGCCTTCTTTTCTCTTCCTGGATTTCTCTAATGATCAGAGCTTCTATTTCCGAGGGTCAAACTTCACTTCTGCTGTGGGAAATATCCCGATACTCTTTTCTTTCCTTGGTGCAATCTGCGAAAAATGTCCTTCTTCTCCACATGAATAGCGGGCATTGGAGTAAAATCTGTTGAGGCCTTCTCCATCGGGGTCTTCAACACATTCCTTCATCACAGGTTCTTTCATAACTTCTCGGAGGGCTTCTTTCATTCCTTCTTCCTGCTCCTGAATAGTTTGTTGCACCATGGGGTAAATGTGACAATGGGTCGGGTAGTGGGTGGTTCCTTCACACAAGAAACAAGTCACCTGACTAGTTGGGCATTCCTCAGCTGGGTGTTTTTCCTCACAATGAGGGCATCCATCCTTGTGTTCCTCCTGGGTGTGTCCTATTTCTCCGCAAATCTTGCAGGCACAAGGTTTATTTCTTGGTGTATCATGGTGCTTCCGGATAAGACGAGATCTTGTCAGAGTCTTCTTGAATTCGTCCCAAGTTCTTGCTCCATTAACTCCTTGTATGGCTTGATGCATTTTCCACCAGGTTGCAGCACTTCCTTCAAAGTCTTGAGAGCGTAAGATACTTCATTCTTCCTTGAAACCAAATTGCTCCCGAAGTGATTCTCCATGTTCTGAATCCATAGCTCTGCCTCCGGCTGAGTTTTCGGTCCAGAGAATACCGGTCCAAGTTCATTCATCATCTACTGGGTCCAAAAGTTTTGGGATGAGATATGAGAGAGGTGGGGAGGGATATACACACAATACAAACAATAGTTTTGAAGAAACAGGTTTTATTTTGGGGCTGTCGGAAAACATCAAACAAATGACAGCTCACAAATCGCCGCATCTAACGTAAGTGTATATCAGGGATTTGATCTTCTAAAGGTCAAATAATTCTTCAGATTCTTCAAATTCTTCAAGTCTTCAGAGTCTTCAATTGTTGCAGCTTCAACTCTTCTAATGCATGGTGAAATCCTAGTTACTTTGAAGAGGTCATCAGTTGTCCGATATCTAATCTTTCTTGGAGCGTCTTCAGTTGATCCTCCGGGTGATCAAAGGATAAGGGGTATATTCTAACTGTTTGAGGTGAGAGGGTCTATTTGATAAAATCTGAAAAGATGAGAAGTAAGAGTCTTTTTGAAAATAAAGTTTTAGAAATTTCCTGTCCTAGGGCTTTCCGGTTTCTAGGGTCACGTTCTACAGTCAACATGTGCTCTGATACCATATCTGTAGCGACCCAACCTCAGACGGTCAAGCCTCTGTGTATCTGTGCCATCCCTGGATCAGTATGCTGGCACACACAGTACATCAATGTATATATCAAAGTGCAATCACATGTATAATTAACGTAAAACTGATATATACCTCATAAGTCACAACGGAAACAAATAGTCGGGAGTGGAGTCCCATCAACGCCATCGGCAGGTTGAGTGTAGACCGTAACCCTGTATCGTGACTCTTACTCGTCGAGGAAATATCTGCAACATGATACGTTGCAGCCGTGTAGGTCAGTACATTGAATGTACCGGCAAGATCACAATAAGAGAAAACAGATGATAAACTATACTATATGCAGTATGGCTTTGTGGCTCTGTATCTGAGTTTTGTTTGCGTAAAAGCTGGTTTTATTTTCCCTACATCAAAGGAATAAATGAAGTCTGTACTATGGAGTTTTCTATCATGACATGGTTCCGCCAACCGATGTCTCATAGCCCAAATTCATCATAAGTTGCCCACAATTAAGTTATCAGTCCGGTGTTGAGAGTTCCGAGATAGATCCAAGTCCAGAGGCTCAAATTGTCCGTAACCGGGGACACGGCTAATCGATTAGGTTTAACCCTCTGCAGAGGTTTGTACACTTTACCCGCAAGATTCGATCCCTCTTTTTACGTTCTCGCACTTCAGGGTGTTTGAGAACAAGACGACCGAAACATGGTCTTCCGAAGAGTTCCTCTGACCACTGTCCGGTGCTCATCCAATCCTACCGTAGTTCTACATCTGCTAGCACCGTCCCAGCCAGAGTCACAACTAAGGTCAACCAAGCCAGAGCCCATAGTGACTTGCGGTTGCACAGGTAAGCTTCCGGCATGAAGTATTCTTCCGTCTCTTTGAGTCTGGGTGAAGCTTTCCGCAAGATGTCATGGCGCTTCTCCATGCATCCCGGCCAACCACTGGTTTCTCCAGGGTGCCCGTCAACCTTCCTTCACCCAGTAGTGTGTATTGAATTCTTGTATCGAGTCTTGAAGTCTTGAGGCCTTGAAGATGAAGTCCTTGCAGATTCCATCATGGAGTTGTCGTCATTGACGTAGATCCTCCATTCTCACACCACTCCCGAGCACTCATACCAACCCCGTCTACTATAGCGTAGCATTAAAATAAATAATGTCCCGGGCTTGGTAACAGGGTGATGGGTTCCTACCTCATGCATACTACTCAACTACAAGGATTCAATGTCACTACTGGAGGGATTGTTGCGAAGATGACACTAGATGCAATAAAACACATAGGTATGAAAAACATGGTCAAAGTGAACTTGCCTGGTAAGTTGATGAAGATAACAACACTCTCGAATAATGACTTGGTAGAACTATTCGCCACTCCGTTGAAAATCTATATAGTCAAACATAGCATTCATATAAGCAAACATCCTAGCAAACAATTCTAACACTCATAATAAAACCAACAAATAAAAATGCAAATCAAGGGACACCCAATAAAAACAAAGGAAAACTACACAACAAAACTACTAAAGAAAATTCTAAGACATAACACAAAATAGTTTTGTCCTAAGTAAAACTTAACCAAGAAAATACTAAACTAATAAACTAACAGAAAATACAAAGTAAAACAACTAAGTTAACATAAGCTATTTTTTCATAAAATTTTATTTGCAAAAGAAACAAATAAAAAGCTTTTATAAAACTCTAACTATGACCTATAGAAGGTTTCATACAAAACTAAAGAAAATAAATTTTTAAAATAAAAATAAATTTTTCCCCTGTTTTCTAACAGAAACACAACTAATTTTGTCAAAAGTGACAAAAAGAAATAATTTAAAACTAATAAAAACAATAAAGAAAAAGCGAAAACAGAACTAATAATAAAACAGTACTGTTTTGCTAAAACCTAATTTAAATTAACCTAGAAATAAAATACTAAATACTACTGGATAAACAAAGGTCCTAGACACCAGGAGCAAAAAGAATCGGTCAAAATAATATTCCTAACTCAAAATAGCTCAAATCTAGTGATTTGAGAAAATTCATACAAACACAAATTTAAACTGCTCAAATGTGAAATAAAATTGAACTAACAGAAACTTCAGAAAATTTGTGACACATAGCAATTGGAATCACTCAAAATACTAAAAACTCTAAAAGATATGAATTTTCTAAGATTGCTATTTTCTGAAAAAAATGAATTACGGGATTTCGTGGATCTCACCGAGTAGTCGTCGGAGTTGGGGAAGAAGATCGGATCCGATGTTGCGGTTGCTCCTAGAGGAAAGGAGATCACGGGGCGGTGGAGAGGAGATCATATAAACCTCAGGAGAGGTCGAGGCGGGCGGCGGCACTTGGCGGCGGTGGTGGTGCTGCTGCTGCTGCTGTGGAGAGGAGAGGAGAGGAGAGGAGAGGTGTTGGTTTGATGTGTTGGAGGGGGGTGCTTGGGTATTTTTATTGGGGAGGGAGGGTTTTCTTGGGGTAGGGGACAAGAAATAGATTAGGATTAGGAAACAAAGGAAAAGATCTAGAAACAAATCGGAATAAACAAACGGGATCAAATCCTACTAGTATTAGGAAAAAGGAGCGGTGCTCCTGGCTTCCCTTGGTGCGTGCGATGGTGTTGGCCTTGTGGCGGCCGGTGGCAAGTGGCGGCTTGGGCCTTTGGCCCAAGGCGCTCATGGATTTTTTTTAAACAAAATTTTCAGAGAACTAAAATAAAAAAACAAAATGACTAAAACTTTTATATAGGCATATAATATACCAAAATTTGCAGAAAAGATTTTCTACAATATGGACATTATTATAGCATTAAATAAAATACACACAAATTTAAATAAAATAAAGAGTGCTTCAGCTCTAATAAAATCCAATAAAATCATTTTAAAAATACCAAAATGAATTCAAATTTATTTCTCTCCAATTTTCTGATATAGGGAATCATGTTACCCTATTTTCCATATATTTTATTTTTGGAGAAAAATAATTTGAATAAAACTCAAATAACTCCAAATTGAAAATAAATTCAAAAGAACTTTTAATTCTTTGAAACTCCCAACTCATATTTCATATGTTTTGAAGAAGTCATTTTATCTTCGCTCGTGAAAATCATTGAGTTGCATAAAGTTTCAGAATTGGAAATATTTTCCAAATGAAATTCAAATATTTTCAACACCCCTTGTCATTTAAAATAAATGGAAGAAGTCATGTCATCTTCTCTCCAGGGTTTTTGGTGATGAAAAAAATTTGAATTCCCGAAGATCATAAAAGCAAAATGAAGGTTTGGGAAAGTCCTTTTATTCCCTCTCATTTAACTTTCAAAAAGTTTCGAATTTCACTCACTTTCAGTCAATCAATCAAGCAATCAATCAAACAACAAGCATAGTTATTTATTTAATATAACATTCCAAAATTTAGAATTTTTGGATGTTACAAAGATTTAACACAATCAAACTTAGGCGTCATACCTGACTCCCTACCTTCGTCGAGGTCCCAATCTTCAGAGTTGCGTTTAATTCTATCAAATAAATTCTATTTAAATTCAATAGTCTTCATCATAAAAGAGACAGCACAAGAAGTATCGAGCATGGTGTGATTGTTATCAGAAAGCCGAGCATAAGAATTCTGAAGAATTGTTACTTTTGAGAGCTCATGATTGGGGCATGAATATAACATTGATTTAAGCCTCCCCCAAGATTGAGCGATGCTTTCTCCTTCGCGAGGCCAAAAATTATATATATGATTGCGATCACAATGAACAAGTTGCATAGGGTAATACTTTTGATGAAATTCCAATTTCAATCTTTTATAGTTCCATGATCCCGTATCATCACATAGCCTATACCATGTCAACGCGTCTTCCTTGAAATATAAAGGGAAGAACTTCTTCTTAACAACATCATCGGGTATACCTGCAAGCTTAAATAATCCACAAACTTCATCCACATAGAGTAGATGTTCATCAGGATGCTTTGTTCCATCTCCAGTAAAAGTATTAGCCATCATTTTTTCCATCATACCCGTAGGAAATTCAAAAGGAGTTTCATTTTCAATAGGTTCAGTAGGTTGAGGAGCAACTCTTTGCTCTACTGGATGGGGTGAAGATACCCCGAACAAGCCCCTCAGAGAATTACTTTCCATAGTAACAAGTGAAAGAAAATTTCAGCACACTATATAATTTTTTCCTTACCAAAGGCGCTACACTCCCCGGCAACGGCGCCAGAAAAGAGTCTTGATGACCCACAAGTATAGGGGATCTATTGTAGTCCTTTCGATAAGTAAGAGTGTCGAACCCAACGAGGAGCAGAAGGAAATGATAAGCAGTTTTCAGCAAGGTATTCTCTGCAAGTACTGAAATAAGTGGTAACAGCTAGTTTTGTGATAAGGTAAATTGCAACGAGCAACAAGTAACAAGAGTAAATAAAGTGCAGCAAGGTGGCCCAATCCTTTTTGTAGCAAAGGACAAGCCTGGACAAACTCTTATAATTGGAAAAGCGCTCCCGAGGACACATGGGAATATCGTCAAGCTAGTTTTCATCACGTTCATATGATTCGCGTTCGGTACTTTGATAATTTGATATGTGGGTGGACCAGTGCTTGGGTGTTGTTCTTACTTGAACAAGCATCCCACTTATGATTAACCTCTATTGCAAGCATCCGCAACTACAACAAAAGTATTAAGGTAAACCTAACCATAGCATGAAACATATGGATCCAAAACAGCCCCTTACGAAGCAACGCATAAACTAGGGTTTAAGCTTCTGTCACTCTAGCAACCCATCATCTACTTATTACTTCCCAATGCCTTCCTCTAGGCCCAAATAATGGAGAAGTGTTATGCAGTCGACGTTCATATAACACCACTAGAGGTTAGACAACATAAATCTCATCAAAATATCGAACGAATACCAAATTCACATGACTACTAATAGCAAGACTTCTCCCTTGTCCTCAGGAACAAACGTAACTACTCACAAAGCATATTCATGTTCATAATTAGAGGGGTAATAATATGCATAAAGGATCTGAACATATGATCTTCCACCAAATAAACCAACTAGCATCAACTACAAGGAGTAATCAACACTACTAGCAACCTACTAGCACCAATCCCGGACTTGGAGACAAGAATTGGATACAAGAGATGAACTAGGGTTTGGAGATGAGATGGTGCTGGTGAAGATGTTGATGGAGATTGCCCTCTCCCGATGAGAGGAGCGTTGGTGATGATGATGACGATGATTTCCCCCCCGGAGGGAAGTGTCCCAGCAGAACAGCTCATGGAGCCCTAGATTGGTTCCGCCAAGGTTCCGCCTCGTGGCGGCGGAGTCTCGTCCCGAAAGGTTGTCTCTGATTTTTTTCTCATCGAAAGACTTCATATAGGAGAAGATGGGCATCGGAGAGCCACCAGGGGGCCCACGAGGTAGGGGGGCGTGCCCCAGGGGGGTGGCGCCCCCACCCTCGTGAGCAGGGTGTAGGCCCCCTGGCCTTCATCTTTGCGACGGTTTTTCTTTATTTTTTGTAAGACATTCCGTGGAGTTTCAGGACTTTTGGAGTTGCACAGAATAGGTCTCCAATATTTGCTTCTTTTCCAGCCCAGAATTCCAGCTGCCGGCATTCTCCCTCTTCATTTAAACCTTGTAAAATAAGAGAGAATAGCCATAAGTATTGTGACATAACGTGAAATAACAGCCCATAATGCGACAAATATCGATATAGAAGCATGATGCAAAATGGACGTATCAACACCTAAACCTATGTCGCATGCTATTGATGATGCCACTTCTGCTATGCATGATACTTATGTTCAAACTACTTCTATGCTTGATAATACTGTGCCACTAGGTGAATTTATTGATGAACAACTTGCTAGGGCTAGAGAGAATGAAACTATTGAAACTGATAATATTAATGAAAGTGATGATGAAGATTCTCCCTCTAGATATGAATTGCCTGTTATGCCTGAGGGTTATGTTATGGATGAAGAAACTGCTAGAGACTTTCTTGCTTGCAATGATAGAAGTAATCTTAAGAAATTATTAGTTAAGCTGAAAGAAAAATCTTTGAATGCTAGAATGAAATATGATCCTGCTTATGCTACTTCACCTATCTTTGTTACTCATAAGGATTATGATTTCTCTGTCGATCCTGAGATAATTACTTTGGTTGAATCTGATCATTTCTATGGCTATGAATCTGAAACTGTTGTGGCACATCTTACTAAATTAAATGATATAGCCACCCTATTCACTAATGATGAGAAAACTCGTTACTATTATATCCTTAAATTATTTCCGTTCTCATTAAAGGGTGATGCTAGGACTTGGTTTAATTCTCTTGATCCTGGTTGTGTGCGTAGTCCCCAGGATATGATTTATTACTTCTCTGCTAAATATTTCCCTGCTCATAAGAAACAAGCTGCTTTAAGGGATATATATAATTTTGTGCATATTGAAGAAGAGAGTCTCCCACAAGCTTGGTGGAGACTTCTCCAATTACTTAATTCTTTGCCTGATCATCCTCTCAAGACAAATGAAATACTTGATATCTTTTATAACGGACTAACCGATGCTTCCAGAGACCACCTGGATAGTTGTGCTGGTTGTGTTTTCAGGAAAAGAACTGTTGATGAAGCTGAAATTCTATTGAATAATATGTTAACGAATGAAAACAATTGGACACTCCCTGAACCAACTCCTAAGACAACTCCGAAGAAAAGGGGTATTCTATTTCTCAGTCCTGAAGATATGCAAGAGGCAAAGAAATCTATGAAAGAAAAGGTATTAAAGCTGAAGATGTTAATAATTTACCTCCTATTGAAGAAATACATGGTCTTAATTTACCGCCTGTTGAAAAAACACATGGTCTTGATAACCCGACACATGTAGTAAAGGTAAATTCTCTCTATAGATATGATAAAGCTGAAATCCCTCCTACTAAGTTTGCTAGCCAATGCTTAGATGAGTTTGATAATTTTATGGTTAAGCAAGAAGATTTCAATGCTTATTTTGGTAGACAATTAAAACGCAATGCTTATATGATTGAACACTTGAGTGATTATGTGTCTAGAGTTAAAGGTGAACTTAAACTCATTAGTAAACATGCTTCTATGGTTACCACTCAAGTAGAACAAGTGCTCAAAGCTCAAAATGATTTGCTCAATGAATAAAACAATAAGAAAAATGATAATGTTGTTAGAGTTGTGACTAGAGGTGGTAAAATGACTCAGGAACCTTTGTATCCTGAGGGCCACCCTAAGAGAGTTGAGCAGGATTCTCAGAGAAATAATGTAGAGGCACCTAGTCCTTCTAAGAGGAAGAAAAAGAAAAATGATAGAACTTTGCATGCTTCTAGTCAACCTGTTGTGGACACACCTGAGAATCCCAATGATATTTCTATTTCTGATGCTGAAACACAATCTGGTGATGAACATGAACCTAGTGATAATGTTAATGATGATGTTCATGTTGATGAACCTAGCAATGATAATGATGTAGAAATTGAACCTGTTGTTGATCTTGATAACCCACAATCAAAGAATCAAGGTTATGATAAGAGAGACTTTGTTGCTAGGAAGCACGGTAAAGAAAGAGAACCATGGGTTCAGAAACCCATGCCTTTTCCTCCTAAACCATCCAAGAAAAAGGATGATGAGGATTTTGAGCGCTTTGCTGAAATGATTATACCTATCTTTTTGCGTATGCGATTAACTGATATGCTCAAAAGGAATCCTTATGCTAAATACATGAAAGATATTGTTAATAATAAAAGAAAGATACCGGAAGCTGAAAATTCCACCATACTTGCTAATTATACTTTTAAGGGTGGAATACCTAAGAAATTAGGAGATCCAGGAGTACCAACTATACCATGCTCCATTAAAAGAAACTATGTTAAAACTGCTTTATGTGATCTTCGAGCCGGTGTTAGTGTTATGCCTCTCTCTTTATATCGTAGACTTGATTTGAATAAGTTGACACCTAAAGAAATATCTTTGCAAATGGATGATAAATCAACTGCTATACCTGTCGGTATTTGTGAGGATGTGCCTGTTGTGGTTGCAAACGTTACTATTTTGACGGACTTTGTTATTCTTGATATTCCCGAGGACGATAGTATGTCTATTATTCTTGGAAGACCCTTTTTGAATACTGCACGGCCTGTTATTGATTGCAACAAAGGCAATGTCACTTTTCATGTTAATGGTAATGAGCATACTGTACACTTTCGGGGGAAACAACCTCAAGTCCACAGTATCAACTCTACTGGAAAAAATCCATCGATTATTATTGGAGGTTTTGAATTTCCTCATCCTACTGTCAAGAAGAAATATGATATTCTCATTATTGGGGACGTGCATATCCCCTTTGAGGTAACCTAGTGCTATTCGAAAATTCCCCGGTTTCATGTGATTCGGAAAGAGTTTGTTAACAACATTTAATCAACCTTGGTTAGTGGATTCCTTTTGATGAACATGAGATGGATGAAGTTACAAAGCACAACCTTCTGTACCCTCCTTTTACTTTCTGTTATTTAGATTAAATAAAGTAAAAATAGTATTTTCTGTCTGTTTTCTGAATTATCCGTGCAATAAAAAATACCCCGAAAATAAAAGTTCTCCAAATGCCCAGAAATTGAAATATGGTTTTTCTGGAATATTTGAGAATATCTGGCACCAAGAACACAGCAGGGGGAGCAAGCACCTGGCCACGAGGGTCCAGGGCGCGCCCAACCCCTGGGGGGCGCCCCCTGCCTCGTGGGCCCATGGTGGCTCCCCTCCACTTATTCCAGCCACCACACACTCCTTCTTCCTCCCAAAAAATCACCACCCAGCTCAAGCACGAGTTCTAGCTCATCTTGCTGCTATTTTCGATCTCCTTGCTCAAAGCCCCACTCACAAAACTGCTTTGGGGGATTGTTCTTCAGTATGTGACTCCTCCGATGGTCCAATTAGTTTTTTGCTCTAGTGCTTTATTCATTGCAAATTTTTGATGCTTAGGTGACCCTGTTCTTGAGCTTGCATGTTAAATATATGGTCCCAAGTAGTTCTAATGCATGATATAGTCTCTAGGCACTTGTGGGAGTAGTTGCTATCAATTTTTTTGAGTTTGGTTCACATTTATTTGAAGTTACTAGAAATTTCAGAATTTTTTTAGAGGAAGAAATATGTTTAGGAAAATGTACCAAGGCGGTTCTTCAAGGAAGCAAGGACCCAGGCTTGCAATACGTCAGTCGGACCTTGAACCACCAAGAGAAGCTCAATTGCGGCATTGCGAATGGCCGTCAGAAAACTTCATGGTCCGAGCAGGAATTAAGGAGGAGTTTGAGGCGTATGTGCGTAATGCTGATTTGGAGGGCTTCATGTCAGATAAGTGCCTCCAACACTATCACCTTATTGACTCCTTTGTGAGAAGATTTAGATTTTCATCATCACGCAACTCTCACACGGTCCTGTTTGATCTTTATGATAAATCCTACACCATGGACCTAGAGGATTTTAGTACTGCTTGTAAACTCCCGCAATGGGGGAGTCCTAGTGAACCTCGCAAATCTGAGTTTAGAGATTTTCTTGCTAGTATCACAGTGAGGGAATCTAGAGAAATAACACAAGCTACCATAGGGAGCATTCATTTTCCTGCTATACATTATTTTGCTCTCTTTATAGGCCAATGCATAAATGGCAAGGATGAGGCATGCCACATGTGTGTTCCTGATCTCAGTGTTCTCAGGAGTGCTGTATTAGGAGATACATATTATAATTTGGGAGCCATTGTGGCGCGTAGGTTGCATAATAATAGTATTAATGGAGATTTCTTTGGTGGAATTTATGCAACCCGTTTAGCTTATTATCTTGAGATACCTATTCGTGATTATGATATGGAATTGCCTCCTGCTTATCTAGATTTTAATGCCATGGTTCGTCATTAGTTTGTTGAGAGGAAGAACCACCTCTCCAGTACCGACTAATCTTTGACAGGCGTCACACTGTCAATATTGTTCTCCCTGATCCTACTCTCTTTGACTTTCAGGCAAAGTGGAGATATATCATAACCAGGGAGGAGCCAAATGAGTACGAGAGGAGGACGAGGGCAGCTCGCCTCCAAGCTGCAGCCCACGATGCAATAGCCGCTGCTTCTCAGTACGACCCCAGTTACAACTTCGAATATCCGCCAGGCCAGCCGTGGCTATAGACCAACTTAGGCCAAAAGCCTAAGCTTGCGGGAGTACGTATTTCTCACCGACATTACATTTATGTTCACATGCTCGTGCTAGTTGTCGGTGTTCATACTTTTTCACTGTAATATCCATGCTAGTTTATTTTCTTTTTCTCGCTTTCTTCTTGTGTGTTCGGTCGTGCAAGTGAAAGGCAATTATGACGATATATGATGAACTTATTGAGATAAGAGAAGCTGGTATGAACTCGACCTCTCTTGTTTTTGTAAATATGATTAGTTCATCGTTCCTGATTCAGCCTATTATGAATAAACATATTTGCAATGACAATTAGAGATTATAGTTTCTTATGCCATGCTTAATTAGCTAGGAGTTTATAATGGTTTACCTTGCGTGCCAACATGCTATTAAAATGGTCATGATGTGGTATAGTAGGGTGGTATCCTCCTTTGAATGATTCGAGTGACTCGACTTGGCACATGTTCACACATGTATTGAAACAAAATCAACATAGCCTCCACGAAATTTATGTTCATGGTGGATTATATCCTACTCATGCTTGCACTCAATGTTTATTAATTTTAATGCATGTTCATGACTGTTGTCGCTCTCTAGTTGGCCGCTTCCCAGTCTTTTGCTAGCCTTCACTTGCACTAAGCGGGAATACTGCTTGTGCATCCAATCCCTTAAACCCCAAAGTTATTCCATATGAGTCCATCATACCTTCCTATATGCGGTATCTACCTGCCGTTCCAAGTAAATTTGTATGTGCCAAACTCTAAACCTTCAAATGAAATTCTATTTTGTATGCTCGAATAGCTCATATATCAACTAGGGCTGTCTGTATCTTCCATGCTAGGCGGGTTATTCTCAAGAGGAGTGGACTCCGCTCCTCACTCACGAGAAAATGGCCGGTCACCGGGATGCCCAGTCCCATGCTTTAAGCAAATCAAATCAAAATAATTGCAAACAAAACTCCCCCAGGATTGTTGTTAGTTGGACGGTACCCGTTGTTTCGGACCAGCCGTGGAGTGTGCTTTTTGGTGGTGGGGGAGTATAAACTTTACCATTCTGTTTGGGAACCGCCTATAATGTGTGTAGCATGGAAGATATCGAGATCTCTCGGTTGTTATGTTGACAATGAAAGTATGCCGCTCCAAATATTATTTATCTCTATTTCAAAAATCGAGATCTGGCACCTCTACAAATCCCTACTTCCCTCTGCGAAGGGCCTATCCATTTACTTTTATGTTGAGTCATCACCCTCTTATTAAAAAGCACCGGTTGGAGAGCACTGCTGTCATTTGCATCCATTACTTTTAATTTATATTGAGTATGACTATGACTGGATCTCTTTTACCATGAATTACAATTTTTAGTCAGTCCTTGATCTTTAGAGGTGCTCTGCATTTATGTTTTGCGGTCTCAGAAAGGGCTAGCGATATACCATCTTGTTATATCATATTATGATTGTTTTGAGAAAGTGTTGTCATTCAAGATTTATTATTATTGCTCGCTAGTTGATTATGCCATCGATATGAGTAAACATGAGACCAAAGTGTTATTGTGAATATGGTTATTCATAATCTTTGCTGAAAACTTGAATGCTGGCTTTACATATTTACAACAACAAGAGCAAACAGAGTTTGTAAAAGTTTTTCTTTATCACTTCCAGTTTATCAACTGAATTGCTTGAGGACAAGCAAAGGTTTAAGCTTGGGGGAGTTGATACGTCTCCGTCGTATCTACTTTTCCAAACACTTTTGCCCTTGTTTTGGACTCTAACTTTCATGATTTGAATGGAACTAACCCGGACTGACGCGGTTTTCAGCAGAATTTCCATGGTGTTATTTTTGTGCAGAAACAAAAGTTCTCGGAATAACCTGAAACTTCACGGAGATTATTTTTGGAAATAATAAAAAATACTGGCAAAAGAATCAAGGCCAAGAGGCCCACACCCTATCCACGAGGGTGGGAGGCGCGCCCCCCTGCCTCGCGGGCCCCCTGGTGCTTGCTACCTCTTGAGCACTGTATTGGATTTCCTTGAAGAGGAAAGGGTGATGCAGCAGAGTAGAGTAAGTATTTCCCTCAGTTTTTGAGAACCAAGGTATCAATCCAGTAGGAGGCTACGCACAAGTCCCTCGTACCTACACAAAACAAATAGCTCCACGCAACCAACGCGATTAGGGGTTGTCAATACCTTCACGGTTACATACGAGAGTGAGATCTGATAGAGATTGTAGATAATATTTTTGGTATAAAGATGCAAAATAAAATAAAAGAAAAGTAAAAATCAAAAAGAAATAATAAAGTGTTGGGAGATTAATATGATGAGAATAGACCCGGGGGCCATAGATTTCACTAGTGGCTTCTCTCAAGAGCATAAGTATTTTACGGTGGGTGAACGAATTATTGTTGAGCAATTGACAGAATTGAGCATAGTTATGAGAGTATCTAGGTATGATCATGTATATAGGCATCACGTCCGAGACAAGTAGACCGACTCCTTCCTGCATCTACTACTATTACTCCACTCATCGACCGCTATCCAGCATGCATCTAGAGTATTAAGTTCAAGAAAACAGAGTAACGCCTTAAGCAAGATGACATGATGTAGAGGGATAAATTCATGCAATATGATTAAAAAACCCATCTTGTTATCCTCGATGGCAACAATACAATACGTGCCTTGCTGCCCCAACTGTCACTGGGAAAGGACACTGCAAGATTGAACCCAAAGCTAAGCACTTCTCCCATTGCAAGAAAAACCAATCTAGTAGGCCAAACCAAACTGGTAATTCGAAGAGACTTGCAAAGATAACCAATCATACATAAAAGAATTCAGAGAAGATTCAAATATTGTTCATAGATAATCTTGATCATAAACCCACAATTCATCATTCTCAACAAACACACCACAAAAAGAAGATTACATCGAATAAATCTCCACGAGAGAGGGGGAGAACATTGTATTGAGATCCAAAAAGAGAGAAGAAGCCATCTAGCTACTAACTATGGACCCGAAGGTCTGAGGTAAACTACTCACACTTCATCGGAGGGGCTATGATGTTGATGTAGAAGCCCTCCATGGTGGACTCCCCTTCCGACGGAGCTCCGGAACAGGCCCCAAGATGGGATCTCGTGGATACAGAAAGTTGCGGTGGTGGAATTAGGTTTTTTTCTCCGTATCTAATCGTTTGGGGGTACGTAGGTATATATAGGAGGAAGGAGTACGTCGGTGGAGCAATGGGGGGGCCACGAGGCAGGGGGCGCGCCCCCACCCTCGTGGCCACCTCCTTTCTTTCTTTACGTGGGGTCCAAGTCTCCTGGATCATATTCGGTGAGAAAATCACGTTCCCGAAGGTTTCATTCCGTTTGGACTCCGTTTGATATTCCGTTTCTTGAAACACCAAAATAGGCAAAAACAAGAATTCGGGCTGGGCCTCCTGTTAATAGGTTAGTCCCAAAAGTAATATAAAAGTGGAAAATAAAGCCCAATATGGTCCAAAACAGTAGGTAATATAGCATGGAGCAATCAAAAATTATAGATACGTTGGAGACGTATCAGGCATACCCAAGCTTAATTCCTGCTCGTCCTCGAGTAGGTAAATGATAAAGAAAAGAATTTTTGATGCGGAGTGCTACTTGGCATAATTTCAATGTAATTCTTCTTAATTGTGGTATGAATATTCAGATCCGAAAGATTCAATACAAAAGTTCATATTGACATAAAAATAATAATACTTCAAGCATACTAACTAAGCAATTATGTCTTCTCAAAATAACATGGGCAAAGAAAGTTATCCCTACAAAATCATATAGTCTGGCTATGCTCTATCTTCACCACACAAAGTATTTAAATCATGCACAACCCCGATGACTAGCCAAGCAATTGTTTCATACTTTTGACATTTTCAAAACTTTTTCAATCTTCACGCAATACATGAGCGTGAGCCATGGATATAATACTATATGTGGAATAGAATGGTGGTTGTGGAGAAGACAAAAAGCATAGTCTCACATCAACTAGGCATATCAACGGGCTATGGAGATGCCCATCAATAGATATCAATGTGAGTGAGTAGGGATTGCCATGCAACGGATGCACTAGAGCTATAAGTATATGAAAGCTCAACAAAAGAAATTAAGTGGGTGTGCATCCAACTCGCTTGCTCACGAAGACCTAGGGCATTTGAGGAAGCCCATCACTGGAATATACAAGCCAAGTTCTATAATGAAAAATTCCCACTAGTATATGAAAGTGACAAAATGAGAGACTCTCTATCATGAAGATCATGGTGCTACTTTGAAGCACAAGTGTGGTAAAAGGATAGTAACATTGTCCCTTCTCTCTTTTTCTCTCATTTTTTTATTTGGGCCTTTTCTCTTTTTTTATGGCTTCTCTTTTTTTTCGTCCGGAGTCTCATCCCGACTTGTGGGGGAATCATAGTCTCCATCGTCCTTTCCTCACTTGGGACAATGCTCTAAAAATGATGATCATCACACTTTTATTTTTCTTACAACTCAACAATTACAACTCGATACTTAGAACAAAATATGACTCTATATGAATGCCTCCGGCGGTGTACCGGGATATGCAATGAATCAACAGTGACATGTATGAAAGAATTATGAACTGTGGCTTTGCCACAAATACTATGTCAACTACATGATCATGCTAGCAATATGACAATGATGGAGCGTGTCATAATAAACGGAACGGTGGAAAGTTGCATGGCAATATATCTCGAAATGGCTATGGAAATGCCATGATAGGTAGGTATGGTGGCTGTTTTGAGGAAGGTATATGGTGGGTGTATGATACCGACAAAAAGTGTGCGGTATTAGAGAGGCTAGCAATGGTGGAAGGATGAGAAAAGTGCGTATAATCCATGGACTCAACATTAGTCATGAAGAACTCATATACTTATTTCAAAAATCTACAAGTTATCAAAGCAAAGTATTACGCGCATGCTCCTAGGGGGATAGATTGGTAGGAAAAGACCATCGCTCGTCCCCGACCGCCACTCATAAGGAAGAAAATCAATAAATAAATCATGCTCCGACTTCATCACATAACGGTTCACCATACGTGCATGCTACAGGAATCACAAACTTTAACACAGGTATTTCTCAAATTCACAAATACTCAACTAGCATGACTCTAATATCACCATCTTCATATCTCAAAACAATTATCAAGCATCAAACTTTTCTTAGTATTCAACGCACTCAAAAGAAAGTTTTACAAATCTTGAATACCAAGCATATTATTATTAATAAGAAAATTACCATGCTATTTAAGACTCTCAAAATAATCTAAGTGAAGCATGAGAGATCAATAGTTTCTATAAAACAAATCCACCACCGTTCTCTAAAAGATATAAGTGAAGCACTAGAGCAAAATTATATAGCTCAAAAGATATAAGTGAAGCACATAGAGTATTCTAACAAATTCCAATTCATGGATGACTCTCTCAAAAGGTGTGTACAGCAAGGATTATTGTGGTAAACTAAAAAGCAAAGACTCAAATCATACAAGACGCTCCAAGCAAAACACATATCATGTGGTGAATAAAACTATAGCTCCAAGTAAAGTTACCGATGGAAGTAGACGAAAGAGGGGATGCCTTCCGGGGCATCCGCAAGCTTTGAATTTTTGATGTCCTTAGATTATCTTGGGGGTTCCATGGGAATCCCCAAGCTTAGGCTCTTGCCACTCCTTGTTCCATAATCCATCAAAAGATTTTAACCAAAACTTGTAAACTTCACAACACAAAACTCAACAGAAATCTCGTGAGCTCCGTTAGCGAAAGAAAACAAATGACCACTTCAAGGTACTGTAATGAACTCATTCTTTATTTATATTGGTGTTAAACCTACTGTATTCCAACTTCTATATGGTTTATAAACTATTTTACTAGCCATAGATTCATCAAAATAAGCAAACAACACACGAAAAACAGAATCTGTCAAAAACAGAACAGTCTGTAGTAATCTATAACTAATGCAAACTTCTGGAACTCAAAAAATTCAGCAAAAATAGGATGACCTAGGAAATTTGTTTATTGATCATCATAAATTGGAATCACTATTTTATCAGGTTCTGGTGATTTTTAACAATTGTTTTCGTGAACCAAAATTTCTGGAAATTATAGCAAGATCAAATAACTATCATCCAAGAAGATCCTATAGGTTTAACTTGGCACAAACACTAATTAAAACATAAAACCACATCTAAACAGAAGGTATATGGATTATTTATTCCTAAACAGAAGCAAAAATCAAAAAACTAAAAATAAAATTGGGTTGCCTCCCAACAAGCGCTATCATTTAACGCCCCTAGCTAGGCATAAAAGCAAGGATAGATCTAGGTATTGCCATATTTGGTAGGCAATTCTTCAATGAGACATCTACCTTCCTTAGAAATTTCTTTCTTTCTAGTAATTATCAAAATTTTAGGCACAAGATCAAAAAATTCATTCGTAGCAAATGGTTCCTTCATGATAGCAAAAAGATTGGGATGAGTACTTATAGATTTAAGATCCGCAGTTTCCTTACCGGAGGATTCACCCTTATTTTTAGGAACATACATAACCTTGGCAATTTTAGTAGGAGGATTTGGGTATTCTTTACGGAAGAAAAAGTGGTTCGCAATTTGGTAATGATACCCTCAAGTTTATCGATTCTAGTGGAATCTTGATTTATTCTCTCATTAACTATGGGTTCCTTCTCCTTAATATTTTCCAAAGTCACTCCTACCTTAGATCCATATTGGGTAATTTGATTGTGGATCTTTTTATCTAGATTTTCAATTAATTCAACGGTAGCAACTTTATTTTCAATAACTTCAAGTCTTTGCATTACATGCTCCAAAGTTAACATAGTTCCATTAACCAAAAGAGGTGGCGAGCCAAATAAATCTACCATAGCATTGTAAGAGTCAAAAGTGTGGCTACCCAAGAAATTCCCTTCGGTAATGGTATCAAGGATATATCTATACCAAGGATTAGCACCTACATAAAAATTGCGGAGAAGAACTGAAGTAGATTGCTTCCTGGTAGATCTATTTTGAGCATTGCAAATTCTATACTAAGCATCTTCTAAATTCTCTCCCTCCCTTTGCTTAAAATTTAGAACTTCATTCTCGGGAGACAACGGAGAAGATATAAGACTAGACATAACGACAGGCAAACGAGAAAAAGGAAAATGGAAAAGAGAGGGCGAATAAAATGGCAAGGGTAAAGTGGGGGAGAGGAAAACGAGAGGCAAATGGAAAATAATGTAATGCGAGAGATAAGGGATTGTGATGGGTACTTGGTATGTTGACTTTTGTGAAGACCTCCCCGGCAACGGCGCCAGAAATCTTCCTGCTACCTCTTGAGCACTGCGTTGGATTTCCTTGAAGAGGAAAGGGTGATGTAGCAGAGTAGAGTAAGTATTTCCCCTCAGTTTTTGAGAACCAAGGTATCAATCCAGTAGGAGGCTACGCGCAAGTCCCTCGTACCTACAAAACAAATAGCTCCACGCAACCAATGCGATTAGGGGTTGTCAATCCCTTCACGGTCACTCACGAGAGTGAGATCTGATAGAGATGATAAATAATATTTTTGGTATAAAGATGCAAAATAAAATAAAAGCAAAGTAAAAAAGCAAAAAGCAATAATAAAGTGTTGGGAGATTAATATGATGAGAATAGACCCGGGGGCCATAGATTTCACTAGTGGCTTCTCTCAAGAGCATAAGTATTTTATGGTGGGTGAACGAATTACTGTTGAGCAATTGACAGAATTGAGCATAGTTATAGGAGTATCTAGGTATGATCATGTATATAGGCATCAAATCCGAGACAAGTAGACCGACTCCTGCCTGCATCTACTACTATTACTCCACTCATCGACCGCTATAGCATGCATCTAGAGTATTAAGTTCAAGAAAACAGAGTAACGCCTTAAGCAAGATGACATGATGTAGAGGGATAAATTCATGCAATATTATATAAAAACCCATCTTGTTATCCTCAATGGCAACAATACAATACGTGCCTTGATGCCCCTGCTGTCACTGGGAAAGGACACTGCAAGATTGAACCCAAAGCTAAGAACTTCTCCCATTGCAAGAAAACCCAATCTAGTAGGCCAAACCAAACTGATAATTCGAAGAGACTTGCTAAGATAACCAATCATACATAAAAGAATTCAGAGAAGATTCAAATATTGTTCATAGATAATCTTGATCATAAACCCACAATTCATCGGTCTCAACAAACACACCGCAAAAAGAAGATTACATCGAATAGATCTCCACGAGAGAGGGGGAGAACATTGTATTGAGATCCAAAAAGAGAGAAGAAGCCATCTAGCTACTAACTATGGACCCGAAGGTCTGAGTTAAACTACTCACACTTCATCGGAGGGGCTATGATGTTGATGTAGAAGCCCTCCTTGGTGGATTCCCCTTCCGGTGGAGCTCCGGAACAGGCCCCAAGATGGGATCTCGTGGATACAGAAAGTTGCGGCGGTGGAATTAGGTTTTTGGCTCCGTATCTGATCGTTTGGGGTTACGTAGGTATATATAGGAGGAAGGAGTACGTCGGTGGAGCAACGGGGGGCCCACGAGGCAGGGGGCGCGCCCTAGGGGGTGGGCGCACCCCCACCCTCGTGTCCACCTCCTTTCTTTCTTGACATGGGGTCCAAGTCTCCTGGATCATATTCGGTGAGAAAATCATGTTCCCGAAGGTTTCATTCCGTTTGGACTCCGTTTGATATTCCGTTTCTTCGAAACACTGAAATAGGCAAAAAAACAGCAATTCTGGGATGGGCCTCCGCTTAATAGGTTAGTCCCAAAAGTAATATAAAAGTTGAAAATAAAGCCCAATATGGTCCAAAACAGTAGATAATATAGCATGGAGAAATAAAAAATTATAGACACGTTGGAGACGTATCAGTGCTCCGCCGACCTCAACTCCAACTCTATATATTCACGTTCGGGGAGAAAAAATCAAAGAGAAGGATTCATCGTGTTTTACGATACGGAGCCGCCGCCAATCCTTAATCTCTCTTGGGAGGGCTGATCTGGAGTCCGTTCGGGGCTCCGAAGAGGGGAATCCGTCGCCGTCGTCATCATCAACCATCCTCCATCACCAATTTCATGATGCTCACCGAGTGCCATGATGGGTTGGATGAGATTTATCATTTAATCGAGTTAGTTTTGTTAGGGTTTGATCCCTAGTATCCACTATGTTCTGAGATTGATGTTGCTATGACTTTGCTATGCTTAATGCTTGTCACTAGGGCCTGAGTGCCATGATTTCAGATCTGAACCAATTATGTTTTCATGAATATATGTGAGTTCTTGATCCTATCTTGCAAGTCTATAGTCACCTACTATGTGTTATGATCCGGCAACCCCGAAGTTACAATAATCGGGACCACTCCCGGTGATGACCATAGTTTGAGGAGTTCATGTATTCACTATGTGCTAATGCTTTGGTCTGGTACTCTATTAAAAGGAGGCCTTAATATCCCTTAGTTTCCAATAGGACCCCGCTGCCACAGGAGGGTAGGACAAAAGATGTCATGGAAGTTCTTTTCCATAAGCACGTATGACTATTTTCGGAATACATGCCTACATTACATTAATGAATTGGAGCTAGTTCTGTGTCACCCTATGTTATAACTGTTACATGAATGATCACATCCGGCATAATTCTCCATCATCGATCCAATGCCTATGAGCTTTTCACATATTGTTCTTCGCTTATTTACTTTTCTATTGCCACTGTTACAATCACTACAAAACTATCACTGTTACTTTTGCCACCGTTACCGCTACTATCATACTACTTTGCTACTAAAAACTTTGCTGCAGATATTAAGTTATCCAGGTGTGGTTGAATTGACAACTCAACTACTAATACTTGAGAATATTCTTTGGCTCCCCTTGTGTCGAATCAATAAATTTGGGTTGAATACTCTACCCTCAAAAACTGTTGCGATCCCCTGTACTTGTGGGTTATCACACTGTCGTTTAGGTCATATTGGTGTAAAGCGCATGAAGAAAATCCATACTGATGGACTTTTGGAATCACTTGATTATGTTCAGTTGATACTTTTGGACCATGCCTCATGGGCAAGATGACTAAGACTCCGTTCTCCGGAACAATGGAGCGAGCAACAGACTTATTGGAAATAATACATACGGATGTATGCAGTCCGATGAGTGTTGAGGCTCGCGGCAGGTATCGTTATTTTCTGACCTTCACAGATGATTTGAGCAGATATGGGTATATCTACTTGATGAAACATAAATCTGAAACATTTGAAAAGTTCAAATAATTTCAGAGTGAAGTGTGAAAATCATCGTAACAAGAAAATAAAGTTTCTACGATCTGATCATGGAGGAGAATATTTGAATTACGAGTTTGGTCTTCATTTGAAACAATGTGGAATAGTTTCACAACTCACGCCACCTGGAACACCACAGTGTAATGGTGTGTCTGAACGTAGTAACCATACTTTATTAGATATGGTGCAATCTATGATGTCTCTTACCGATTTACCACTATCGTTTTGGGGTTATGCATTAAAGACAGTTGCATTCAAGTTAAATAGGGCACCATCTAAATCCGTTGAGACGACACCATATGAACTTGTTGGAAAAATGCCCTAGAGGCAATAATAAAAGGATTATTATATTTCCTTGTTCGTGATAATTGTCTTTTATTCATGCTATAATTGTATTATCCGGAAATCGTAATACACGTGTGAATACATAGACTACAATATGTCCCTAGTGAGCCTCTAGTTGACTAGCTTGTTGATCAATAGATAGTCATGGTTTCCTGACTATGGACATTGGATGTCATTGATAACGGGATCACATCATTAGGAGAATGATGTGATGGACAAGACCCAATCCTAAGCATAGCACAAGATCATGTAGTTCGTTTTGCTAGAGCTTTTCCAATGTCAAGTATCTTTTCCTTAGACCATGAGATCGTGTAACTCCCGGATACCGTAGGAGTGCTTTGGGTGTACCAAACGTCACAACGTAACTAGGTGACTATAAAGGTGCACTACAGGTATCTCAGAAAGTGTCTGTTGGGTTGTCACGGATCGAGACTAGGATTTGTCACTCCATATTACGGAGAGGTATCACTGGGCCCACTCGGTAATGCATCATCATAATGAGCTCAAAATGACCAAGTGTTTGGTCACGGGATCATGCATTATGGCACGAGTAAAGTGACTTGCCGGTAACGAGATTGAACGAGGTATTGGGATACCGACGATCGAATCTCGGGCAAGTAACATACCGATTGACAAAGGGAATTGTATACGGGGTTGCTTGAATCCTCGACATCGTGGTTCGTCCGATAAGATCATCGAGGAGCATGTGGGAGCCAACATGGGTATCCAGATCCCGCTGTTGGTTATTGACCGGAGAGCCGTCTCGGTCATGTCTGCATGTCTCCCGAACCCGTAGGGTCTACACACTTAAGGTTCGGTGACGCTAGGGTTGTATGAATATGAGTATGCAGCAAACCGAATGTTGTTCGGAGTCTCGGATGAGATCCCGGACGTCACGAGGAGTTCCGGAATGGTCCGGAGGTAAAGAATTATATATAGGAAGTGCGGTTTCAGCCATCGGGAAAGTTTCGGGGTCACCAGGTATTGTACCCGAACCACCGGAAGGGTCCCGGGGGTCCACTGGGTGGGTCCACCTATCCCGGAGGGCCCCGTGGGCTGAAGTGGGAGGGGAACCAGCCCCTAGTGGGCTGGTGCACCCCCCCCCCTTGGGCCCTCCCTGCGCCTAGGGTTGAAAACCCTAGGGTGGGGGGCGCACCCCACTTGCCTTGGGGGGCACTCCACCCCCCTGGCTGCCGCCCCCTTGGGAGATTCCCATCTCCAGGGCCGGCTCCCCCCCAGGGGGCCTATAGAAGGAGGGGGAGGGAGGGCAGCCGCACCTAAGTCTTGGCACCTCCCTCCCCCTGCTACACCTCCTCCTCCTCCCGTAGTTGCTTGGCGAAGCCCTGCCGGAGCCCTGCTGCATCCACCACCACGCCGTCGTGCTGCTGGATCTTCATCAACCTCTCCTTTCCCCTTGCTGGATCAAGATGGAGGAGACATCACGCTGACCGTACGAGTTGCTTGGCGAAGCCCTGCTGCATCCACCACCACGCCGTCGTGTTGCTGGATCTTCATCAACCTCTCCTTTCCCCTTGCTGGATCAAGACGGAGGAGATGTCACGCTGACCGTACGTGTGTTGAACGCGGAGGTGCCGTCCGTTCGGCGCTAGGATCTCCGGTGATTTGGATCACCACGAGAACGACTCCCTCAACCCCGTTCTCTTGAACGCTTCCGCACGCGATCTACAAGGGTATGTAGATGCATCTCTCTCTCTCTCTCGTTGCTATATGAACTCATAGATGGATCTTGGTGAACGTAGGAAATTTTTTATTTTATGCAATGTTCCCCAACAGTGGCATCATGAGCCAGGTTTATGCGTAGTTCTCTATTGCACGAGTAGAACACAAATCTGTTGTGGGCGTAGATGTTGTCAACTTTCTTGCCGTTACTAGTCTTATTTTGCTTCAGCGGTATTGTGGGATGAAGCGCCCGGACCGACCTTACACGCGCTTCGTGAGACAGGTTCCACCGGTGACATGCACTAGTTGCATAAGGTGGCTAGCGGGTGTCTGCTCTCCCACTTTAGTTGGAGCGGATTCGACGAAAAGGGTCCTTATGAAGGGTAAATAGAAGTTGACAAATCACGTTGTGGCTTTTTCATAGGTAAGAAAACATTCTTGCTAGAACCCTATTGCAGCCACGTAAAAGATGCAACAACAATTAGAGGACGTCTAACTTGTTTTTGCAGCAATTGCCTTGTGATGTGATATGGCCAAAAGTTGTGATGAATGATGAATGATATATTGTGATGTATGAGATCATGTTCTTGTAATAGGAATCACGACTTGCATGTCGATGAGTATGACAACCGGCAGGAGCCATAGGAGTTGTCTTAATTATTGTATGACTTGCATGTCATTGATTCAATGCCATGTATTTACTTTGCTTTATTGCTAAACCATTAGCTATAGTAGTAGAAGTAATAGTTGGCGAGCAACTTCATGGAGACACGATGATGGAGATCATGGTGTCATGCCAGTGACAAGATGATCATGGAGCCCCGAAGATGGAGATCAAAGGAGCTATATGATATTGGCCATATCATGTCACTACTATATATAATTGCATGTGATGTTTATTATGTTTATGCATCTTGTTTACTTAGAACGACGGTAGTAAATAAGATGATCCCTTATAATAATTTCAAGAAAGTGTTCTCCCTAACTGTGCGCCGTTGCTAAAGTTCGTCGTTTCGAAGCACCACGTGATGATCGGGTGTGATAGATTCCTACGTTCACATACAACAGGTGTAAGACAGTTTTACACATGCAAAACACTTAGGTTAACTTGACGAGCCTAGCATGTACAGACATGGCCTCGGAACACAAGAGACCGAAAGGTCGAACATGAGTCGTATGGAAGATACGATCAACATGGAGATGTTCACCGACGATGACTAGTCCGTCTCACGTGATGATCGGACATGGCCTAGTCGACTCGGATCATGTAACACTTAGATGACTAGAGGGATGTCAAATCTGAGTGGGAGTTCATTAAATAATTTGATTAGATGAACTTAATTATCATGAACATTAGTCTAAAATCTTTGCAAAATGTCTTGTAGATCAAATGGCCAACGCTCATGTCACCATGAACTTCAACGCTTCTCGGAGAAAACCAAGCTGAAAGATGATGGCAGCAACTATTCGGACTGGGTCCGAACCCGAGGATCATCCTCATAGCTGCCAAGAAAAAATATGTCCTAGAAGCACCGCTAGGTGAAGCACCCATCCTAGAGAACCAAGACGTTATGAACGCTTGGCAGTCACGTGCTGATGATTACTCCCTCGTTCAGTGCGGCATGCTTTACAGCTTAGAACCGGGGCTCCAAAAGCGTTTTGAGCAACACGGAGCATATGAGATGTTCGAGGAGCTGAAAATAGTTTTCCAAGCTCATGCTCGGGTCGAGAGATATGAAGTCTCCGACAAGTTCTATAGTTGTAAGATGGAGGAAAATAGTTCTCGCAAGGTGAACACATACTCAAAATGTCAGGTTGCACAACCGCCTGTCCCAACTGAACATTAACCTCCGGACGAGGCGGTCATTGACAGAATCCTTCATCCCTCCCACCGAGCTACAAGAGCTTTGTGATGAACTACAATATGCAGGGATGGTGAAAACTATTCCTGAAGTATTTTCAATGCTGAAGTCAGCAGAGGTAGAAATCAAGAAAGAACATCAAGTGTTGATGGTCAATAAAACCACTAAGTTCAAGAAGGGCAAGGGTAAGAAGAACTTCAAGAAGGACGGCAAGGATGTTGCCGCGCCCGGTAAGCCAGTTGTTGGGAAGAAGTCAAAGAATGGACCCAAGCCTGAGACTGAGTGCTTTTATTGCAAAGGGAAGGGTCACTGGAAGCGGAACTACCCCAAATACTTAGCAGACAAGAAGGCCGGCAACACTAAAGATATATTTGATATACATGTAATTGATGTGTACCTTACCAGTACTCATAGTAACTCCCAGGTATTTGATACCGTGCCGTTGCTCATATTTGTAACTCACAGCAGGAGCTGCGGAATAAGCGGAGATCGGCGAAGGAAGAGGTGACGGTCTTGGCGTCGGGAATGGTTCCAAGGTCGATGTGATCGCCGTCGACACGCTACCTCTACATTTACCTCTGAGATTAGTTTTAAACCTCAATAATTGTTATTTAGTGCCAAGTTTGAGCATGAACATTGTATCAGGATCTCGTTTAATACGAGATGGCTACTCATTTAAATCCGAGAATAATGGTTGTTCTATTTATATGAGAGCTATGTTTTATGGTCATGCTCCGATGGTCAATGGTTTATTCTTAATGAATCTCGAACGTAATGTTACACATATTCATAGTGTGAATACCAAAAGATGTGAAGTTGATAACGATAGTCCCACATACTTGTGGCACTGCCGCCTTGGTCACATTGGTGTCAAGCGCATGAAGAAGCTCCATGCTGATGGACTTTTAGAGTCTCTCGATTATGAATCATTTGACACATGCGAACCATGCCTTATGGGAAAAATGACCAAGACTCCGTTCTCCAGAACAATGGAGCGAGCAACCAACTTATTGGAAATCATACATACCGATGTGTGCGGTCCAATGAGCGTTGAGGCTCATGGAGGATATCGTTATGTTCTCACTCTCACCGATGACTTAAGTAGATATGGGTATGTCTACTTGATGAAACACAAGTCTGAGACCTTTGAAAAGTTCAAGGAATTTCAGAATGAGGTAGAGAATCAACGTGACCGAAAAATAAAGTTCTTACGATCAGATCGTGGAGGAGAATATTTAAGTCATGAATTTGGTACACACTTAAGGAAATGTGGAATCGTTTCACAACTCACGCCGCCTGGAACACCTCAGCGTAACGGTGTGTCCGAACGTCGTAATCGCACTCTATTGGATATGGTACGATCTATGATGTCTCTTACAAATTTACCGCTATCATTTTGGGGATACGCTCTGGAGACAGCTACATTCACTTTAAATAGGGCACCGTCTAAATCTGTTGAGACGACACCGTATGAATTATGGTTTGGGAAGAAACCTAAGCTGTTGTGTCTAAAAGTTTGGGGATGTGATGCTTATGTCAAGAAACTTCAACCTGAAAAGCTCGAACCCAAGTCGGAAAAATGCGTCTTCATAGGATACCCTAAGGAAACCATTGGGTATACCTTCTACCTTAGATCCGAAAGCAAGATCTTTGTTGCCAAGAACGGATCCTTTCTGGAAAAAGAGTTTCTCTCGAAAGGAGTAAGTGGGAGGAAAGTAGAACTCGATGAAGTACTACCTCTTGAACCGGAAAGTAGTGCAGCTCAGAAAATGTTCTGTGGTGCCTACACCGATCGGAGAGGAAATTAATGATGATGATCAAGGTACTTGGATCAAGTTGCTCTTGAACTTCAGAGGTCCACAAGGACACGCTCCACACCAGTGGTATGGCAACCCTGTCCGGAAATCATGTTGTTGGACAATGGTGAACCTTGAACTATGAAGAAGCGATGGCGGGCCCAGATTCCAACAAATGGCTTGAAGCCATGCAATCCGAGATAGGATCCATGTATGAAAACAAAGTATGGACTTTGACAGACTTGCCCGATGATCGGCGAGCGATAGAAAACAAATGGATCTTTAAGAAGAAGACGGACGCGGATGGTAAAGTTACCATCTATAAAGCTTGACTTGTCGCTAAAGGTTATCGGCAAGTTCAAGGGGTTGACTATAATGTGACTTTCTCTCCCGTAGCGAAGCTAAAGTCCGTCTGAATCATGTTAACAATTGCCGCATACTATGATTATGAGATATGGCAAATGGACGTCAAAACGGCATTCCTTAACGGCTATCTTAAGGAAGAACTGTATATGATGCAGCCGGAAGGTTTTGTCGACCCTAAGAATGCTAACAAGGTATGCAAGCTCCAGCGATCCATTTATGGGCTGGTGCAAGCATCTCAGAGTTGGAACATTCGCTTTGATGAGATGATCAAAGCGTTTGGGTTTATGCAGACTTATGGAGAAGCCTGCGTTTACAAGAAAGTGAGTGGGAGCTCTGTAGCATTTCTCATATTATATGTAGATGACATACTTTTGATGGGAAATGATATAGAACTTTTGGACAGCATTAAGGCCTACTTGAATAAGAGTTTTTCAATGAAGGACCTTGGAGAAGCTGCTTATATATTAGGCATCAAGATCTATAGAGATAGATCGAGACGCCTCATAGGTCTTTCACAAAGCACATACCTTGATAAAATATTGAAGAAGTTCAAAATGGATCAATCCAAGAAAGGGTTCTTGCATGTATTACAAGGTGTGAAATTGAGCTCCGCTCAATGTCCGACCACAGCAGAAGATATAGAAGAGATGAGTGTCATCCCCTATGCATCAGCCATAGGGTCTATTATGTATGCCATGCTGTGTACCAGACCTGATGTAAACCTTGCCGTAAGTTTGGTAGGAAGGTACCAAAGTAATCCCGGCAAGGAACACAGGACAGCAGTCAAGAATATCCTGAAGTACCTGAAAAGGACTAAGGACATGTTTCTCGTTTATGGAGGTGACGAAGAGCTCGTCGTAAAGGGTTACGTCGATGCTAGCTTCGACACAGATCTAGATGACTCTAAGTCACAAACCGGATTCGTGTATATGTTGAATGGTGGAGCAGTAAGCTGGTGCAGCTGCAAGCAGAGCATCGTGGCGGGATCTACATGTGAAGCGGAGTACATGGCAGCCTCGGAGGCAGCGCATGAAGCAATTTGGGTGAAGGAGTTCATCACCGACCTAGGAGTCATACCCAATGCGTCGGGGCCGATCAAACTCTTCTGTGACAACACTGGAGCTATTGCCCTTGCCAAGGAGCCCAGGTTTCACAAGAAGACTAGGCACATCAAGCGTCGCTTCAACTCCATTCGTGAAAATGTTCAAGATGGAGACATAGAAATTTTCAAGGTGCGTATGGATCTGAATGGCGCAGATCCGTTGACTAAACCTCTTCCGCGAGCAAAACATGATCAACACCAGAACTCTATGGGTGTTCGATTCATCACAATGTAACTAGATTATTAACTCTAGTGCAAGTGGGAGACTATTAGAAATATGCCCTAGAGGCAATAATAAAAGGATTATTATATTTCCTTGGTCGTGATAATTGTCTTTTATTCATGCTATAATTGTATTATCCAGAAATCGTAATACATGTGTGAATACATAGACTACAATATGTCCCTAGTGAGCCTCTAGTTGACTAGCTCGTTGATCAATAGACAGTCATGGTTTCCTGACTATGGACATTGGATGTCATTGATAATGGGATCACATCATTAGGAGAATGATGTGATGGACAAGACCCAATCCTAAGCATAGCACAAGATCGTGTAGTTCGTTTTGCTAGAGCTTTTCCAATGTCAAGTATCTTTTCCTTAGACCATGAGATCGTGTAACTCCCGGATACCGTAGGAGTGTTTTGGGTGTACCAAACGTCACAACGTAACTGGGTGACTATAAAGGTGCACTACAGGTATCTCCGAAAGTGTCAGTTGGGTTGTCACGGATCGAGACTGGGATTTGTCACTCCGTATTACGGAGAGGTATCACTTGGCTCACTCGGTAATGCATCATCATAATGAGCTCAAAGTGACCAAGTGTTTGGTCACGGGATCATGCATTACGGTACGAATAAAGTGACTTGCCGGTAACGAGATTGAACGAGGTATTGGGATACCGACGATCAAATCTCGGGCAAGTAACATACCGATTGACAAAGGGAATTGTATACGGGGTTGCTTGAATCCTCGACGTCGTGGTTCGTACGATGAGATCATCGAGGAGCATGTGGGAGCCAACATGGGTATCCAGATCCCGCTGTTGGTTATTGACCGGAGAGCCGTCTCGGTCATGTCTGCATGTCTCCCGAACCCGTAGGGTCTACACACTTAAGGTTCGGTGACGCTAGGGTTGTATGAATATGAGTATGCAGCAAACCGAATGTTGTTTGGAGTCCCAGATGAGATCCCGGATGTCACGAGGAGTTCCGGAATGGTCCGGAGGTAAAGAATTATATATAGGAAGTGCGGTTTCAGCCATCGGGAAAGTTTCGTGGTCACCCGGTATTGTACCGGGACCACCGGAAGGGTCCCGGGGGTCCACCGGGTGGGGCCACCTATCCCGGAGGTCCCCGTGGGCTGAAGTGGGAGGGGAACCAGCCCCTAGTGGGATGGTGCGCCCCCCTGGGCCCTCCCTGCACCTAGGGTTGAAAACCCTAGGGTGGGGGGCGCACCCCACTTGCCTTGGGGGGCACTCCACCCCCCTGGCCGCCGCCCCCTTGGGAGATTCCCATCTCCAGGGCCGGCGCCACCCCCCAGGGGGCCTATATAAAGGAGGGGGGAGGGAGGGCAGCCGCACCTAAGTCTTGGTGCCTCCCTCCCCCTGCTACACCTCCTCATCCTCCCGTAGTTGCTTGGCGAAGCCCTGCTGCATCCACCACCACGCCGTCGTGCTGCTGGATCTTCATCAACCTCTCCTTTCCCCTTGCTGGATCAAGACAGAGGATACGTCACGCTGACCGTACGTGTGTTGAACGTGGAGGTGCCGTCCGTTCGGCGCTAGGATCTCCGGTGATTGGGATCACGACGAGAACGACTCCCTCAACCCCGTTCTCTTGAACGCTTCCGCACGCGATCTACAAGGGTATGTAGATGCATCTCTCTCTCTCGTTGCTAGATGAACTCATAGATGGATCTTGGTGAACGTAGGAAAATTTTATTTTATGCAACGTTCCCCAACAGAACTGTGGTTTGGCAAGAAACCAAAGTTGTGGTTTCTTAAAGTTTGGGGTTGCGATGCTTATGTGAAAAAGTTTCATCCTGATAAGCTCAAACCCAAATCGGAGATATGTGTCTTCATAGGATACCCAAAGGAGACAGTTGGGTACACCTTCTATCACAGATCCGAAGGCAAGACATTCGTTGCTAAGAATGGATCCGTTCTAGAGAAGGAGTTTCTCTCGAAAGAAGTGAGTGGGAGGAAAGTAGAACTTGATGAGGTAACTGTACCTGCTCCCTTATTGGAAAGTAGTTCATCACAGAAATTAGTTCCTGTGACTCCTACACCAATTAGTGAGGAAGCTAATGATGATGATCATGTAACTTCAGATCAAGTTACTACCGAACCTCGTAGGTCAACTAGAGTGAGATCCGCACCAGAGTGGTACGGTAGTCATGTTCTGGAGGTCATGTTACTTGACCATGACGAACCTACGAACTATGATGAAGCGATGATGAGCCCAGATTCCGCGAAATGGCTTGAGGCCATGAAATCTAAGATGGGATCCATGTATGAGAACAAAGTGTGGACTTTGATTGACTTGCCCGATGATCAGCAAGCCATAGAAAATAAATGGATCTTCAAGAGGAAGACGGACGATGATAGTAGTGTTACTATCTACAAAGCTAGACTTGTCAAAAAAGTTTTTTGACAAAGTTCAAGGTGTTGACTACGATGAGATTTTCTAACTTGTACCGATGCTTAAGTCGTCCGAATCATGTTAGCAATTGCTGCATTTTATGATTATGAAATTTGGTAAATGTATGTAAAGACTCGATTCCTGAATGGATTTCTGGAAGAAGAGTTGTATATGATGCAACCTGAAGGTTTTATCGATCCAAAGGATGCTACAAAGTGTGCAAGCTCCAGCGATCCATTTATGGACTGGTGCAAGCATCTCGGAGTTGGAATAAACGTTTTGATATTGTGATCAAAGCATATAGTTTTATACAGACTTGCGGTGAAGCCTGTATTTACAAGAAAGTGAGTGGGAGCACTACAACATTTCTGATAAGCATATGTGAATGACATATTGTTGATCGGAAATAATGTAGAATTTTCTGGAAATCATAAAGGAGTATTTGAAAGGAGTTTTTCAAAGAAAGACCCCAGTGAAGCTACTTACATATTGAGCATCAAGATCTATAGAGATAGATCAAGACGCTTGATAAGTTTTTCAATGAGTACATACCTTGACAAGTTTTTGAAGTAGTTCAAAATGGAACAGTCAAAGAAAGAGTTCTTGCCTGTGTTGCAAGGTGTGAAGTTGAGTAAGACTCAAAGCCCGACCACGATGAAAGTAGAAAGAGAATGAAATTCATTCCCTATGCCTCAGCCATAGGTTCTATAAAGTATGCCATGCTGTGTACCAGATCTATTGTATACCCTACACTGAGTTTTGATCTAGGAGTAGATCACTGAACAGCGGTCGAAATTATCCTTAGTGGAATAAGGATATGTTTCTCGATTGTGGAGGTGACAAAAGGTTCGTCGTAAAGGATTACGTTGATGCAAGTTTTGACACTGATCGAGATGACTCTAAGTCCCAATCTGGATACATATTGAAAGTGGGAGCAATTAGCTAAAGTAGCTCCGTGCAGAGCATTCTAGACATAGAAATTTGCAAAATACATACATGTCTGAATTTGGCAGACCCGTTCACTAAACTTCTCTCACAAGCAAACACCTTAGTACTCTTTGGGTGTTAATCACATGGCGATGTGAACTAGATTACTGACTCTAGTAAACCCTTTGAGTGTTGGCCACATGGCGATGTGAACTATGAATATTAATCACATGGTGATGTGAACTATTGGTGTTAAATCACATGGCGATGTGAACTAGATTATTGACTCTAGTGCAAGTGGGAGACTGAAGGAAATATGCCCTAGAGGAAATAATAAAGTTGTTATTTATATTTCCTTATATCATCATAAATGTTTATTATTCATGCTAGAATTGTATTAACCAGAAACTTAGTACATGTGTGAATACATAGACAAACAGAGTGTCACTAGTATGCCTCTACTTGACTAGCTCGTTGAATCAAAGATGGTTAAGTTTCCTAGCCATAGACATGAGTTCTCATTTGATTAACGGGATCGCATCATTATAGAATGATGTGATTGACTTGACCCATTCTGTTAGGTTAGCACTTGATCGTTTAGTATGTTGCTATAGCTTTCTTCATGACTTATACATGTTCCTATGACTATGAGATTATGCAACTCCCGAATACCGGAGGAACACCTTGTGTGTTATCAAACGTCACAACGTAACTGGGTGATTATAAAGATGCTCTACAGGTGTCTCCGAAGGTGTTTGTTGGGTTGGCATAGATCGAGATTGAGATTTGTCACTCCGAGTATCAGAGAGGTATCTCTGGGCCCTCTCGGTAATGCACATCACTATAAGCCTTGCATGCAATGTAACTAATAAGTTAGTTGCGGGATGATGCATTACGGAACGAGTAAAGAGACTTGTCGGTAACGAGATTGAACTATGTATGGAGATACCGACGATCGAATCTCGGGCAAGTAACATACCGATGACAAAGGGAACAACGTATGTTGTTATGCGGTTTGACCGATAAAGATCTTCGTAGAATATGTAGGAGCCAATATGAGCATCCAGGTTCCGCTGTTGGTTATTGACCGGAGATGAGTCTCGGTCATGTCTACATAGTTCTCGAACCCATAGGGTCCGCACACTTAACATTCGGTGACGATCGGTATTATGAGTTTATGTGTTTTGATGTACCGAATGTTGTTCGGAGTCCCGGATGAGATCAGGGACATGACAAGAAGTCTCGAAATGTTTGAGATATAAAGATCGATATATTGGAAGGCTATATTCGGACATCGGAAAGGTTCTGAGTGGTTCGGGTATTTATCAGAGTACCGGAGAGTTACGGGAATTCGTCGGGGAGTATATGGGCCTTATTGGGCTTTACGGGAGAGAGAGAGAGGGGCTGCCTAGGGCAGTCCGCGCACCCCCCCCCCCCAAGGCCTAGTCCGAATTGGACTAGGGGGAGGGGTGGCGCTCCTTCCTTCCTTCTCTTCTCTCTTCCCCTTCCTTCTCTCCTACTCCTACTACTTGAAGGGGAATCCTACTCCCAAAGGGGAGTAGGACTCCCAGCCGCCACATGAGGGTCGGCCCTCCCCCTCCTCCACTCCTTTATATACGGGGGAGGCGGGCACCCCATAGACACACAAGTTGATCATTGATCTCTTAGCCGTGTGTGATGCCCCCCTCCACCATAATCCACCTCGGTCATATCGTCGTAGTGCTTAGGCGAAGCCCTGCGCCGATAGCTTCATCATCATCGTCATCAGCCGTCGTGCTGACAATATCTCCCTCGAAGCTCTACTGGATTGTGAGTTCGTGGGACGTCACCAAGCTGAACGTGTGCAGATCGCGGAGGTGTCGTACGTTCTGTACTAGGATCGGTCGATCGTGAAGATGTACGATTACATCAACCGCGTTATCATAACGCTTCCGCCTTCGGTCTATGAGGGTACGTGCACAACACTCTCCCCTCTCGTTGCTATGCATCACCATGATCTTGCGTGTGTGTAGGAATTTTTTTGAAATTACTACGTTCCCCAACACATGCCTCATGGGCAAGATGAGTAAGACTCCGTTCTCCGGAACAATGGAGCGAGCAACTGACTTGTTGGAAATAATACATATTGATGTATGCGGTCCGATGAGTGTTGAGGCTCGCGGCGGGTATCATTATTTTCAGACCTTCACAGATAATTTGAGCAGATATGGATATATCTACTTCATGAAACATAAGTTTGAAACATTTGAAAAGTTCAAAGAATTTCAGAGTGAAGTGGAAAATCATTGTAACAAGAAAATAAAGTTTCTATGATCTGATCGTGGAGGTGAATATTTGATTATGAGTTTGGTCTTCATTTGAAACAGTGCGGAATAGTTTCTCAACTCACGCCACCTGGAACACCACAGTGTTATGGTGTGTCCGAACGTCGTAACCGCACTTTATTAGATATGGTGCGATCTATGATGTCTCTTACTGATTCACCGCTATCATTTTGGGGTTATACATTAGAGACAGCTGCATTCACGTTAAATAGGGCACCATCTAAATCCATTGAGAGGACACCGTATGAACCATGGTTTGTCAAGAAACCTAAGTTGCCGTTTAAGTTTGAGGTTACGATGCTTATGTGAAAAAGCTTCAGCCTGATAAGCTCGTACCCAAATCGGAGAAGTGCGTCTTTATAGGACACCCAAAAGAATTTGTTGGGTACACCTCCTATCACAGATCCAAAGTCAAGATCTTTGTTGCTAAGAATGGACCCTTTCTTGCGGAGTTTCTCTCGAAAGAAGTGAGTGGGAGGAAAGTAGAACTTGATGAGGTTGTTGTACCTTCTCCCGAATTGGAAAGTAGTTTATCACAGAAATCAGTTCCAGTGATTCCTACACCAATTAGTGAGGAAGCTAATGATGATGATCATGAAACTTCAGATCAAGTTACTACCAAACCTCGTAGGTCAACCAAAGTATGGTCCACACCAGAGTGGTACGGTAATCCTTTCTGGAAGTCATGTTACTAGACCATGGCGAACCTACAAGCTATGAGGAAGCGATGATGAGCGCAGATTCCGTGAAATGGCTTGAGGCCATGAAATCTGAGATGGGATCCATGTATGAGAACAAAGTGTGGACTTTGATTAACTTGCCCGATGATCAGAGAGCCATTGAGATTAAATGTATCTTCAAGAGGAAGACTGACGCTGATAGTAGTGTTACTATCTACAAAGCTCGAATTATCGCAAAAAGGTTTTCGACAAGTTCAAGGTGTTGACTACGATGAGAGTTTCTCACTCGTATCTATGCTTAAAGTCTATCCCTATCATGTTAGCAAATTGCCGCATTTTATGAAATTTGGCAAATGGATGTCAAAACTGCATTCCTTAATGGATTTCTTAAAGAAGAGTTGTATATGATGCAACCAGAAGGTTTTGTCAATCCAAAAGGTGCTAACAAAGTGTGCAAGCTCCAGCAATCTATTTATGGACTGGTGCAAGTGTCGGTGTCAAAACCGGCGGATCTCGGGTAGGGGGTCCCGAACTGTGCATCTAAGGCGGATGGTAACAGGAGGCGGGGGACACGATGTTTACCCAGGTTCGGGCCCTCTCGATGGAGGTAATACCCTACTTCCTGCTTGATTGATCTTGATGATATGAGTATTACAAGAGTTGATCTACCATGAGATCGTAGAGGCTAAACCCTAAAGGCTAGCCTATGGTATGATTGTTGTTGTCCTACGGACTAAACCCTCCGGTTTATATAGACACTGGAGGGGGCTAGGGTTACACAGAGTCGGTTACAAGGGAGGAGATCTACATATCCGTATTTCCAAGCTTGCCTTCCACACCAAGGAGAGTCTAATCCGGACACGGGACGAAGTCTTCAATCTTGTATCTTCATAGTCCAACAGTGCGGCCAAAGGATATAGTCTGGCTGTCCGAGGACCCCCTAATCCAGGACTCCCTCAGTAGCCCCTGAACCAGGCTTCAATGACGATGAGTCGGGCGCGCAGATTGTCTTCGGCATTGCAAGGCGGGTTCCTCCTCCGAATACTCCATAGAAGATTTTGAACACAAGGATAGTGTCTGGATCTGCAAAACAAGTTCCACATACCACCGTAGAGAGAATAATATTTCCACAAATCTAATATGCTGACACGTTTGGTAGCACGACATCATACCATGGCCCGGTCATTATTCGAACCGTTTTTCTCAACCAGCTACTGCACGTATTGCGAGGCAGTTTTCTTGGCACGTCTTGTCGAAGCAGAGATCGTGTCCCCTTATCACGGGATTCTCATCAATACGGATGTGGGTAACCCAACCACGCCATCAATTACAACGCTTGGGGAATAAGCGAATTTTACTAGGCAGGTGGGGAGGCGTATAGTTTCCTCCGCCCCTATAAAGGGACAAGGATTCCCCTTTTTACCCACGCCTTCTTCCTCCTTGCTCATCCATTCTTGCGCACTCGAGCTCCAGCACCCAAGTTCGCGTTTTTCCCCTCAAACCACTCCAAGCATGTCCGGAGCGGGAGGATAGTGGATGGTCTCCTCCATCATGGAGGAGAACATCACGGAGCTACGGGGAGCCGGATATCTGGCCGCGGACATCGCACACCGGCAGCCAGATGCGGGGCAGATCATCCCTACGCCTGAACCCCATGAGAGGGTGGTTTTCCTTACCCACTTTGTCCGCGGACTAGGATTTCCCCTCCACCCGTTTGTCCGCGGGCTCATGTTCTACTACGGGCTGGATTTTCACGATCTGGCCCCCAATTTCATCCTCAACATCTCGGCGTTTATCGTCGTGTGCGAGGCCTTCCTTCGCATCAGGACCCACTTCGGCCTGTGGCTGAAGACCTTCAATGTTAAACCGAAGGTGGTGGTCGGCCAGCAAGCGAAGTGCGGAGGCACCATGGTGGGCAAAATGCCTAATGTCACCTGGCTCAAAGGCTCCTATGTGGAGACCATAAAGGGGCGGCAATCGGGGTGGTTCTACATCACCGAGCCGCGACACCAACCGGGTGGCGGCCCCGAATTCGATCCGAATCCCCACGCTCACTCACCTCCTGGAAAGAGAAGGGCCTGTCCTGGGGTTCATCGGTGGAGCTGACCGGACTCCAGAAATGCATTAGAAACAAGATGAGCAAGAAAATCAAGCTTGTCAACGTGCTCCAGGTCATGCTCTTCTGTCGGATCCTCCCGTGTCAACGACGGGCATTCAATTTGTGGGAGTTCGACCAGGCCGAGCACCAGACGCTGCGAGAGCTCTTCGACACGACGCACAAAGACGTATGGAAGGTGTTGTTCAAGGGCGCCGAGGTACCTCCTCCCCTTACCGAGGACCGCGGACTCAGCGCAAAGCGCCATGCCAATCCGGTAAGTTTTTTATATCTCACATGATGTTTATTTTCCCCAGTTTAATCATGTGCGGGATCTAAGCCTCCATGCCATTAACAGGACTGGGTAGAGACAGTGGAGCAGATCGATTGCCCAGCCCCCTGCCTGAGGATCCAGCAGATGCTCTCCTAACGGAGATGCTCGTTCCGGCGCCTTACGAGGTGCCGGCGAAGAAGGCCAAGAAGAAGGCCACGGGGACCTGGAAGGGTCTCCGGCGCAAGGTTATATCGGACTCATCGTCCGAAAACTCTGAGGCGCACTCCTCCCACGAAAACGAGGAGGAAGAGGAAAGTTCTCCCCCCCCCCTAGTCAGGGGAGACAAGAAAAGGAAGGCCGCCCCATCCGGGGAGGCCGAAGGGTCCAAGAAGGGAAGGACCCTCCTCCCGGACTGCTCCACGACGGCCGCCTACAGCGACGATGAGTGGTTGCCCAGGGACAAGCCCCTGGCAAAGTCGTAAGTATCCGAATACCATAGAAATTCAGGGTATGTTTTATTGCACTGCTTCTCATCACGCCGAACATGATTATGCAGTCCGTCCCGAGCCCATATCGACGTATCTTCGTCGGATGGTTCTTTGGACCCATCGGATATGAATAGTGATTCACTTCCGACCGCCTCCACCCCTCGCCCTACGGACAACGTCGAGGTGTTTTCTCAAAGGGCACCGAGCCGAGGGGAGGTAGTCCTGGAGGCGCCTCGAGGCGACATTCCAGACCCTGGGCGTAAAGGGAGCAAGACTCCCATGGGCTCCGAATTCGGCCTCCAGCCGAACACTGCGCCGGAACCTCCAATGGTTCCGGACTCAGTCAGGCGACCCCCTGTTAAGAGGGGCAAGCCACCCGTGCCGGTGGCCTCTGTCCATCCAGAGGCACCGGACAACTTGCTGGAAGCGCTTCGCGACACTTCCATCGATGAAGAGCACCGCACTATCATGAGTGCGGTGATCGAGAAGGTTCAGTCCGCCAAAAGCGGACTAACTGAAGCTTGTGCCAGCCTCCTAACAGGCTTTCAGGTAAGTAATCAAATTATAGGAAAATATTACCGCATAGACAGTAGCCCCTGATGCTCTGTTTGGCGTTCGTGAAGAAAGGCGGAATAGATAATCAAATAATGACTCAAGAGTCTAATCAGAATATGTCTATGTGCATATGCAGGCTTCATTCTGCCGTCGCTGCCGCAGCGTCTTCGCGAAGGTCGCCAGATCAAGCAGACCTTGAGCGGTCCAAGGAAGAGCTCGGCCTTACCAAGAGGCAGCTCGAAGAGAACAAAGGTAAGCGATACCCTGTCTATATATTAAAAAAATTGGTTGTAAAATAATAGGATCATCATGAATTTTCCAGGGGCCACGACCGAAGTGGCGACCCTGAAGAAGGCGATGTCCGAGGTCAAGACAAAGCGCCAAGGAGCGATCGAGCGAGAAAAGCAAGAAGCCGGGTAGGCGAGGTGCAGCAAGAGCCCGTGCTCGCCAAAAACACGAGTCCTTGGAGCTTGACTCTAAGACGCGAGAGTCCGAGCCATGAAGGCCCTCAAAGCGCACAAAATGCCAGGGCTGAAGCCCACAAGGCCCTCCAGGAGATTGAGGCGGTTAAGAAGATAGCAACAGGTAAGGCATTCATTATGCAAAGCAAGCATGTGAAAGGAAACTTTCCTTTTACTTACCCGAGTTCGGAGCTCTCCAGGAGCGTTCGCAGATCTTCCCCGCAGTGTGTAGGATGCCGCGGAGTTTTACCGGGCTGAGGAGGGGAGCTAGATGGAGAAGTTGTTCTGGTCTCAGTATACTGGGACCGAACACCCAATGCTCTTGAGCGACCAGCTGAAGCAACTGGTCGAGCTCCACAAGGCGGCCGAACAGGCCATGAAGGGTCTTGTAGTCCGGATGTGGCCTGGCAATCCCCTACCTGACAGCTACTTCGGTCTGGTGAGGCGGCTTGTGAATGCCTGCCCACGGCTTGAAGTCATAAAGCGGTCCGTCTGCATCGAGGGTGCGCGCAGGGCTTTTGCCCGAGCGAAGGTGCACTGGGCGAAGCTGGACGCCGTAAAGCTGGTGAAGGACGGGCCGCCGAAAGGCAAGGAGCATCGCCACCCCGAAATGTATTATGACAGTGTCCTGAAGGGTTCCCGCCTTGTGGCGGAGGAATGTGCTAAAGATGTAATATTTGAATGAACGTACTCATGTGATCCTGTAATGTGAAACGAGTTCATTTGCGCTATGCAATGCTTGTTAATTTAAAATATTACCTTCTGTGCGGCCGTTTATGAAATCTGAGGGTTGGCCAGTCGTCAGCTTCTGCCCCCATGTAACTAGTACTGGGGTGTTCGGGATAAACATGAACACTCTTTATCCCAATTTTGGGTCCTTCAAAGGAGGTGTTCAACACAGCGAACCAGGCAATCGGACTATAAGGCTTTATCACCCTCACTTAGCCATAGAAGTCTACAATTTTAAATTTTGGCAAAGCCCCTAGTATTCGGAAGGCCGAATTTCGGGCGCTATATACTCCTAAGTCGGGCAAGGCCGACTCCTTGCCCGAAGCGGAAAAAGTCTTTAAGGACTTGAGACCTCTCGAACAGCGACCAACTCTCGCCTCATCATGACAGTCAGTTTTCGGCTTTCTCTACTGAGGTGCTCGTCCGGAAGAACCGGGACACAATCGCAGTAGTTCTCCCAGCGCTACCTTAGCCGATTTTGCGGAACGTAAGGTACCAAAACATGGGAGCCGTGAAAACCCAACTATTGACCCAAGACATGATTCGGAGCTGATGCAGATAATGCTATAAGTTCGGGGTGCCGCACTGTCGAAAGTGTTTGGATGTCTCACGCTGTTTTATGGGGTATACTGAAGCCCCTGGCGTACTGGCCGTACCAGAATGTACGGGCGCAAGTTGTCGTAAATAAACAGACAAGAAAAAGGAAGGATAATGCAATAATAGACTAATGATATGCATTGTTATTTAAATAATACGTCGAAGCGTACTGATACAAGTAGTGCAATAAGCAAAAAATAGGACTATTTGACATGTCCTATCCAAGAGCAAGCTGCGTATGGGTATTAAAAACAGGTATTTCGATTGTTATTAGAGACCACCTGGGGATTCCCTTGTACGTCTTAGCTTCTTGCCTCCTTGGTTGTTCCTTCCCGTAATGTGTCCAGCAATCATACTGCCGGAAAGGGCTTCTAGAGAGTAAGGTCCTGAAAGAAAGAAAATGATAAAGGTATGCAGCCCCTGGGCGGTTGAGCCGCATTGTGGGACATGCCCTGGTCGTGCCCCCGCCTATGTCCATGGTATTTTCTGTGCGTAATTATGTACGCGCGGCACGGATTTCGTCACTTGACTGGGACTAGGACGGGGGCCGAATTGCTAGGCGAGCTCTGAACGTGCCAGCGATCTGTTGCGTGTTACTCGCACTCGCTGACGATATCTGGTGGCTTTATTGCCGAATTGGCAGTTTGCCTTAAAAGGCTGCTTTGTTCCTCGGCTGCGAGGGCCGCAGTGTGTTCCTCCGTGCGGAGTGCGCATTCTGTGTTTCCATTGACTGTTATAACCCCACTCGGTCCTGGCATTTTGAGCTTGAGGTATGCATAATGCGGTACCACATTGAATCTGGCAAATGCGGTTCGCCCGAGCAGTGCGTGATAGCCACTGCGGAACGGGACGATATTTGTAGCGACCTGACCCAAAATCGGTCAAATCTCTGTGTCTGTACCATCCCAAGATCATGCTGGTACTCACAGTACATCGATGAAATAATCAAAGTTTAATCACACCTGAATTTATTACACGGTTCTCATATCGAGTCTTTATTACAATAGAATAAATTCGGCCAAAGGCCAACTCATGAGAAATAAACTACTAAAGCTGCGGAAGCGTGATTTAAATAGCGAGTCCATCCGACTCAAAGGGCAATCGCCAAGCGCGAGCATAGCCTCACTCCCGATCGAATAAATCTCGCAACATAAGACGTTGCAGCCGTGTAGGTCAGCTTTTTGAATAAGCTGGGAAGTCATGAAGAGAATAACAATAATAAAATTTCTAACACTATATGCATTTTGGCTGTGGAGCTCTAAGTTTCATCATTTTGCGAAAAGCCAGTTTTATCCTACTACAGTGGACTTGCTTGCAAATACTACAAAATTGTTGGTGGTTATTGAGATGGTTCCGCCAACCAATGTCTCATTCCCAAATTATTAAATCGTAACCCCCTCAAATTAATTTATTAGTTTTAGTGTTGAGATTTCCGAATACTTTCAAGTTCCAGAGGCTCAAATTGTCCGTAACCGGGGACATGGCTAATCGATTAGATCTTTAACTCTGCAGAGGTTTGCACACTTTACCCGCAAGAATCATTCCCTCCTTTTAAGTCTTCGCACTTCATGGTGTTTGAAGACGGACAGATGAAACAGGTCTTCCAAAGAGTTCTTCCGCTACTGCCGTACCCATCCAATCCTACCGTTCTTCTACATCTCGTAGTACCGTCCAGCCAGCGTCACAACTAGGGTTGACCCAGCCAGAGCCCATAATGGCTTGCGGCTGCACAGGTAAGCTTCCGGTCAAAGGGCATCCATCCGTCTCTTCGTGGCTGGGTGAAGCTTTCCGCAAGATGTCATGGCACTTCTCCATGCATCCCGCCAACCACCGGGTGCTCCAGGTGCCCGTCAACCGTCCTCCACCCAGTAGTGAATTCCGAAGTCCATCTTGATCTTGTAGTTCATGGGGTTGTCATCATCATTGACTCTCACATCTTGCTTATGAATTTCACTCAACCCAACCCGTCTACGAGCATAGCAAAATAAACTACTTCGTCCCGGGGTCATGGTAACAAGGGGAATTGGTTCATCCTACCACATGATACTACTCAAGAACAATAACTTCAAAATTTCAACTACTGCATGCATGGTGGGGTGGTATAATTTCTAATGCACAAAATCATAGGTATTGAAAATAACATGATCAAGACTTGCCTTGCTGACGATCCTCATGAGCTAGGGATTCGTAGTAGCAAGCTTCGCACTCCGGAAACTCTACCGAAACAAACAATAATCACAATAAGCATATAGCATAACATCACTTAACACAATAACATATCAACATAACACACCAAAACAAACAATCAAAACCCAAAGGGAAATTCAAGGAAATCCAACTCAAAGTTTTTCCTACTTCAAGCAACAACTAAAATAGTTTTACATAGCAAAAAAAATTCTAACATAACCTAAGCATGAGTTTTTGTTAACTTAACAGAAAAGGATGCATTAAGCAACTAGGAGCAAAAAGAATTAACTTGAAAGCTATTATAAAACTCCTATTAGGCCTAATTCAATTTCTATTAAGAAAAATAAAATAAAAGTTTTATTTATTATAAATAAAAGTTCATACTCTAAAGTGACAGAAACTAACCTAGAATATTCAATCACATGTGAAAAATAAATTTATTTGCTAATTAAAATAATAGGAAAACAGTAACTAGTTAATTAATTAAGAATAACAAGATTCTGCTAGAAATTATTTTTTATTAATTCCTAAAATACCCAAATTAATTTCTACGGTTAGGCAATGTCAAAACAAAGTTGGGACAAAAGAATCATATAAAAATAATTATCCTAACTCATTTTATAACATATTTACTATTCTGACTAAATCTAAAATAAAGCAATTATAAATAATTTTAACATAGCTAATTATATTTTCTGCAGAAACTATAAGAAATTTGCAAACCAACAAAAAAAGAATCACCTAAAAATATTAAGTAGAATAAAAGATATGAATTTTTCAAATCTGAAACTATTCTGTTAAAACAGAAAAAACGAAAATAAAGAAAAACGGCTAAATGAGCCTAACTAACGCACTGCGCGTAATATAACTAAAACGGCCTAGGGTTAAACTGAATCGGGCTGATCTAAAAATAAAAACCCTAACTTAAACTAAACCGGACTAAACCGGACCGAACCGGGTTTTATAAAAAGAACATACCCCTTCGGGGGGGTTCTAATCTGGACCGTCGGGGCTAGATCGGACGGGGGAGAGAAGCTCCGGTGGCTCACCGGAGTTCGACGGCGGCGGCGGCTCGGGCGGCGAGTGTCCCGACATCTCCGGTGGTCGGGGAGGTCGGCGAAGTGGTCCGTGGTGCTTGAGGCGACGAGGGGTGGTCTGTGGAGTCGGTGGAGCTCGGGTGGGCTAGGCGACACGGCGAGGTAAATGGCGGTGGTGAGCTCGGGCTCAAGAGCGCGTGAGGAGGAGAAGGGATCCGCGAGGGGCGAGGGGGAATGGGGTGCGGGGAGGGGTACTTATAGGCGGGGGCGAGGGGTTGAGCGAGGGGGCAATCGGGAGGGGATCGAATCCCGGATCCTTCGGGATCCGGCGAGCGGCGGCGCGGCGAGGTGGCGTGGGCGAGGGGTTGAGATGGGCTGGCTCGCTGGGCCGTCGGCTGGCGCTGGTGGGCTGCCCAGCTGGCGCGGGTGAGTGGGCAGCCCAGGTGCTGGCTGGGCCAGTCGGCTGGTGCCTCACAGCATTTTCTTTTTTCAAATTTTATTTTTTGAAAAACAAAAGCAGATAAAATATAAACTATAAATATTTTATATAGGACATATATATACCAAAATGATCAGGAATATTCCTATCATTTGAACATTTTTCCAGGGGCAAAATCCAAAGTTTATAAAAAATCATTTTTTCCAAAATTCAAATAAAACTCAAATTTGAATTTCAAACTTTTGGCAATGTTTTCCTCTGATATTTTTGGAGTGTCATGTTTACTCCTCTCATACTTTTGCTCAAGTATTTATCAGGCATAGTTTTTGAAATGATTCCCACTTGCCAAAGTTTGAATTCAAATTCCAAAACTCAAAATCATCTGAAACTTCAAATGGCACTCAAATTCAAACAGAATGCATAGATGCTTAGCTATAATTGTAAAACATTCCAAATAGGAAATTTGGGATGTTACAATATCGAAGATTAACTCCTCGCTTCGGAAGTTGTCCGGAGATCCGAAGACCACTTCCAGTGTGATTGAGCCCGTGCAATGGGCCTCTACACCTGGGATGACACCTTTAAAGGTGGTTTTGGTGGGTTTGATCCTCGAGGGGTCTATACCCATTTTGTGCACTGTATCCTGATAGAGCAGGTCAGGCTGCTGCCGCCATCCATAACGACTCGTGTGAGGTGAAATCCGTCGATGATGGGGTCAAGGACCAATGCGGCAGATCCGCCATGACGGATACTAGTGGGGTGGTCCCTGCGATCGAAGGTGATCGGACAAGAGGACCATGGGTTGAATTTTGGGGCGACTGGCTCCATCGCGTAGACGTCCGTTAGTGCACGCTTCCGTTCCCTCTTGGGAATGTGGGTTGCGTATATCATGTTCACCGTTTTCACTTGTGGAGGGAACCTCTTCTGTCCTCCTGTGTTTGGCGGCCGAGGCTCCTCCTCGTCGTTGCTATGCAGCCCCTTGTCCCTATTTTCGGCATTCAACTTGTCGGCCTGCTTGAACACCCAGCATTCTCTGTTGGTGTGATTGGCTGGCTTATAGGGGGTGCCGTGAATTTGACACGAGCGATCGAGTATGTGGTCCAAACTAGATGGGCCCGGATTGCTTCTTTTGAACGGCTTCTTCCGCTGACCGGATTTAGAGCCGCCGAATCCGGCATTGACTATCGTGTCTTCGATGTTGTCGCCGTTGTTGCGGCGCTTGTGTCTGTTATGACGTAGTTTGCCGTTGCTATCTCTGGCTTCTGATATGCCAGGTTTGCTTGCTGTATTGGTACTACGAGCCAACCAACTATCTTCGCCCGCACAGAAGCGGGTCATAAGTGTCGTGAGGGCTGCCATGGACTTTGGCTTCTCCTGGCCGAGGTGCTGGGCGAGCCACTCGTCACGGATGTTATGCTTAAATGCCGCTAAGGCCTCTGCATCCAGACAGTCGACAATTTTGTTTTTCTTAGTTAGGAACCGTGTCCAGAATTGCCTGGCCGATTCCCCTGGCTGCTGAGTTATATGGCTCAAGTCATCAGCATCCGGTGGTTGCACATAAGTGCCCTGGAAGTTGTCAAGGAATGCATCTTCCAAATCCTCCCAACTGCCAATGGAGTCTACTGGGAAGCTATTCAACCAATGCCGAGCTGGTCCTTTGAGTTTTAGTGGGAGGTACTTGATGGCATGTAGATCATCACCGCGAGCCATGTGGATGTGGAGGAGGAAATCCTCGATCCATACCGCGGGATCTGTTGTACCATCATATGATTCAATATTTACAGGTTTAAAACCCTCTGGGAATTCGTGATCCATTACTTCATCGGTGAAGCATAGGGGTGTGTGCGCCTACATGTCGGGCTATATCACGGCGCAGTTCATATGAGTCTTGTTCTGCTGTATTCGGCCCGGCCGGATTTACTTTTAGTGTATCCAGCGTGACGGTCATCGTCCCGCGTTGGTGCGCGCCCCCATGATCCATAGATTGATCTTGCATGTTTTGCCTTGTTTTCCAATACGTCTCACAGGTCCCGCGTGTTGCCCCAGGCCTTGGTATTTTTGTTTGATTGGCGGCGGGGTGCGGGCTGGACTTCGGGCTGAAATGCCTCTCTGTCTCGACCACGAGGTGGCCGATCAGCCGCAGCATATGCTGGTGACGTTGGTTTTAATGCTTCCTTCTCGAGTCGGGGTAGCAACCTGCGCTTTGGGTAACTCTTGGAGGGGCGTTCGAGTTCGTATTCCTCGGCCGCAAGGACTTCAATCCATTTGTCAGCTAGGAAATCTTGATCAGCTCGAAGCTATTGTTGCTTTTTCTTCAGGCTATTTGTTGTGGCTATAAGCCGGCGCTTGAAGTGCTCCTGCTCGATGGGATCCTCAGGCATGATAAATTCTTCGTCGCCGAGGCTCACCTCATCTTCAGAGAGAGGCATGTAATTGTCATCCTACGTTTCTCCATCTGCTGCCTGCTCGGAGGGCTAGCTTGTTCATCCTCCGCCTAAATCTGGCCGAGGGATTGTCGCCGCCTTCGCACTATCCGGAGTGTTATTGTCTCTTGTGCCGTATCACTACTTTTGCTATGGCGGGACTTAGAGCGGCGCCACCGACGCCGATGCTTGGGTTGCTTCTTGAGGGTCATCCTCCATTGCCTTATTGCCATCGCCTTCTTTGGGGGTATCCACCATGTATATATCATATGATGAGGTGGCGGTCCAGCGCCCTGTGGGCGGTGGTTCCTGTTCGTCTCCTGCATCGTCATCCATACCGTCGATGTCTTCGGATTCGGAGTCAAGCATGTCGGTTAAATCGTCGACAGTGGCTACTAAGTGGGTGATGGGTGGGGAGCGAATTTCTTCATCGTCTGCATCCCATTTTAGCCGGACATAGTTCGGCCAAGGTTCTCCTGACAAGGAGAGATACCTTAATGAATTAGCACATTGCCAAAAGGCGAGTGCTGAAAGATATCTGCGGAGTTAAACTCCATGATCGGTGCCCAATCGGATTCGATAGGCACGGACACGGGCGGCTCGGAGCCCGTGGCCGGGGACGAGTCCAATGGTTCGGCAACACGGCTCTCATAGGAGGTGAAGTCAGTATTCGGCTCTATCGCCACTGAGAGTGCGGCCTCCGTGGCAGGGTCTATCCACCTGTCCTCCGATGGCGCAATTTGTCCCGGATTAAGGGCCGGAGTAGTTGCAGGTGTGATCGCCCGAACACTGTCCAACGGCAGAGTTAAGTCATGCCCGTCGTGATTGTGCGGCACACCTGACATGGGTTCAAATCCGTCGAAGATCAAGTCTCCGCGAATGTCGGCAGTATAGTTCAAGTTTCCGAACCTGATCTGATGGCCAGGGGCGTAGCTCTCGATCTGCTCCAGATGGCCAAGCGAGTTAGCCCGCAGTACGAAGCCACCGAATACGAAGATCTGTCCGGGGAGGAAAACCTCACCCTGGATCGCATCGTTGCCGATGATTGAAGGAGCCATCAAGCCTTACGGTGATGGCACAGTGGAACTCTCAATGAAAGCACCAATGTCGGTGTCAAAACCGGCGGATCTCGGGTAGGGGGTCCCGAACTGTGTGTCTAAGGCGGATGGTAACAGGAGGCGGGGGACACGATGTTTACCCAGGTTCGGGCCCTCTCGATGGAGGTAATACCCTACTTCCTGCTTGATTGATCTTGATGGTATGAGTATTACAAGAGTTGATCTACCATGAGATCGTAGAGGCTAAACCCTAAAAGCTAGCCTATGGTATGATTGTTGTTGTCCTACGGACTAAACCCTCCGGTTTATATAGACACCAGAGGGGGCTAGGGTTACACCGAGTCGGTTACAAGGGAGGAGATATACATATCCGTATTACCAAGCTTGCCTTCCACGCCAAGGAGAGTCCAATCCGGACACGGGACGAAGTCTTCAATCTTGTATCTTCATAGTCCAACAGTCCGGCCAAAGGATATAGTCCGGTTGTCAGAGGACCCCCTAATCCAGGACTCCCTCAGCAAGCCTCTCGGAGTTGGAATATACGCTTTGATAGTGTGATCAAAGCATATGGTTTTATACAGACTTTTGGAGAAGCCTGTATTTACAAGAAAGTGAGTGGGAGCTTTGTAGCATTTCTAATATTATATGTGGATCACATATTGTTGATTGGAAATAATACTGAATTTCTGGATAGCATAAAAGGATACTTGAATAAGAATTTTTCAATGAAAGACCTCGGTGAAGCTGCTTATATATTCTGCATCAAGATCTATAGAGATAGATCAAGACGCTTGATAAGACTTTCGATGAGTACATACCTTGATAAGATTTTGAAGGAGTTCAAAATGGATTAGTCAAAGAAGGAGTTCTTGCGTGAGTTGTAAGGTGTGAAGTTGAGTAAAGACTCAAAACTCGACCACAGCAGAAAATAGAAAGAGAATGAAAAGTCATTCCCTATGCCTCAGCCATACGTTCTATAAAATAGGCTATGCTATGTACCATACCTATTGTGTACCTCACCATGAGTTTGGCAAGAGGGTACAATAGTGATCCAGGAGTGGATCATTGGACAGCGGTCAAAATTATCCTTAGTGGAATAAGGACATGTTTCTCGGTTATGGAGGTGACAAAAAGTTCATCATAAAGGGTTACGTCGATGCAAGTTTTGACATTGATCCGGATGACTCTAATCTCAATCTGGATACATATTGAAAGTGGGAGCGATTAGTTAGAGTAGCTCCGTGCAGAGCATTGTAGACATAGAAAATTTGCAAAATACATATGGCTCTGAATGTGGCAGACCCATTGATTAAACTTCTCTCACAAGAAAAACATGATCACTCTTTGGGTGTCAATCACATAGTGATGTGAACTAGATTATTGATTCTAGTAAACCCTTTGGGTATTGGTCACATGGAGATGTGAACTAATCACATAAAGATGTGAACTATTGGTGTTAAATCACAGGACGATGTGAACTAGATTATTGACTCTAGTGCAAGTGGGAGACTGAAGGAAATATGCCCTAGAGGCAATAATAAAGTTGTTATTTATATTTCCTTATATCATGATAAATGTTTATTATTCATGCTAGAATTGTATTAACAGGAAACTTAGTACATGTGTGAATACATAGACAAAACAGAATGTCCCTAGTATGCCTCTACTTGACTAGATCGTTAATCAAAGATGGTTAAGTTTCCTGACCATAGACTGAAGGAAATATGCCCTAGAGGAAATAATAAAAGTTGTTATTTATATTTCCTTATATCGTGATAAATGTATATTATTCATGCTAGAATTGTATTAACCGGAAACTTAGTACATGTGTGAACATATAGACAAACAAAGTGTCACTAGTATGCCTCTACTTGACTAGCTCGTTAATCAAAGATGGTTAAGTTTCCTAACCATAGACATGAGTTGTCATTTGATGAAACGGGATCACATCATTAGAGAATGATGTGATTGACTTGACCCATCCGTTAGCTTAGCACTATGATCGTTTAGTTTATTGCTATTGCTTTCTTCATAACTTATACATGTTCATATTACTATGAGATTATGAAACTCCCGAATACCGGAGGAACACTTAGTGTGCTATCAAACGTCACAACGTAACTGGGTGATTATAAAGATGCTCTACAGGTGTCTCCGATGGTGTTTGTTGAGTTGGCATAAATCGAGATTAGGATTTGTCACTCCGATTGTCGGAGAGGTATCTCTGGGCCCTCTTGGTAATGCACATCACTATAAGCCTTGCAATCAATGTGACTAATGAGTTAGTTACAGGATGGTGCATTACAGAACGAGTAAAGAGACTTGCCGGTGACGAGATTGAACTAGGTATCATGATACCGACGATCGAATCTCGGGCAAGTAACATACCGATAACAAAGGGAACAACGTGTGTTGTTATGCGGTTTGACCGATAAAGATCTTCATAGAATATGTAGGAACCAATAAGAGCATCCAGGTTCCGCTATTGGTTATTGACCGGAAGTGAGTCTCGGTCATTTCTACATAGTTCTCGAACCCGTAGGGTCCGCACGCTTAACTTTCGATGACGATCGGTATTAGGAATTTATGTGTTTTGATGTACCGAAGGTTGTTCGGAGTCCCGGATGTGATCACGGACATAACGAGGAGTCTCGAAATGGTTGAGACATGAAGATTGATATATTGGAAGGCTATGTTTGGACACCGGAAAGGTTTCAGATGAGTTCGGCCATTTTTCGGAGTACTGGGGGGTTACCGGAACCCCCCGGGGAGTAAATGGGCCTTAATGGCCATGGTGGAAGAGAGGAGGAGGCGGCCAAGTGGGAGGCTCGCGCTGCTACCTCTTGACCATGTGTTGGTTTTCTCTTGAAGAGGAAAGGTGATGCAGCAAAGTAGCGTAAGAATTTCCCTCAGTTTTTGAGAACCAAGGTATCAATCCAGTAGGAGACTACACGCAAATCCCTCGTACCTGTACAAACAATTAAGAACCTTGCAACCAACGTGAGGGGTTGTCAATCCCTTCACGGCCACTTGCAAAAGTGAGATCTGATCGAGATAATAAGATAAATATTTTTGGTATTTTTATGGTATAGAATGGAAAGTAAAGATTGCAAAATAAAATAGATCGGAAACTTATATGATGGAAGATAGACCCGGGGGCCATAGGTTTCACTAGTGGCTTCTCTCAAGATAGAAAATTCTACGGTGGGTGAACAAATTACTGTCGAGCAATTGATAGAAAAGCGCATAGTTATGAGAATATCTAGGCATGATCATGTATATAGGCATCACGTCCGTGACAAGTAGACCGAAACGATTCTTCATCTACTACTATTACTCCACACATCGACCGCTATCCAGCATGCATCTAGAGTATTAAGTTCATAAGAACAGAGTAATGCATTAAGCAAGATGACATGATGTCGAGGGATAAACTCAAGCAATATGATATAAACCCCATCTTTTTATCCTTGATGGCAACAATACAATACGTGCCTTGATGCCCCTGCTGTCACTGGGAAAGGATACCGCAAGATTGAACCCAAAGCTAAGCACTTCTCCCGTTGCAAGAAAGATCAATCTAGTAGGCCAAACCAAACTGATAATTCGAAGAGACTTGCAAAGATAACAAATCATACATATAAGAATTCAGAGAAGAATCAAATATTGTTCATAGATAATCTTGATCATAAACCCACAATTCATCGGATCTCGACAAACACACCGCAAAAAATATTACATCAAATAGATCTCCAAGAGAATCGAGGAGAACTTTGTATTGAGATCCAAGGAGAGAGAAGAAGCCATCTAGCTAATCACTATGGACCCGAAGGTCTGTGGTAAACTACTCACACATCATCGGAGTGTTGGGGAACGTAGTAATTTCAAAAAATTTCCTACGATCACGCAAGACCATGGTGATGCATAGCAACGAGATGAGAGTGTTGTCTACGTACCCTCGTAGACCAGCAACGGAAGCGTTGACGCAATGTAGAGGAAGTAGTCGTACTTCTTCCCGATCCTACCGATCCAAGTACCGAACGTACGGCACCTCCGAGTTCTGCACACGTTCAGCTTGATGACGTCCCTCGAACTCCGATCCAGCCGAGTGTTGAGGGAGAGTTTCACAACCTGACGGCGTGGTGACGATGATGATGTTCCACCGGCGCAGGGCTTCGCCTAAGCTCCGCGACGGTATATTCGAGGTGTAGTTTGGTGGAAGGGGGCACCGCACACGGCTAAGGAACGATCTCAATGATCAACTTGTGTGTCATGGGGTGCCCTCTGCCCCTGTATATAAAGGAGGGAAGGGAAGGGGCTGGCCGGCCAGGAGGGAGGCGCGCCAGGGGTGTCCTACTCCTACTAGGAGTAGGATTCCCCCCCCAAATCCTAGTCCAACTAGGGTTTGACCAAGGGGAAAGGGAGAGAGGGGGCGCCACCCCCTTCTCCTAATCCTAATAGGACTAGGGAAGGGGGGAAGGCTGCGGCCAGCAATATGGCCCCCTTTTCTCTTTCCCACTAAGGCCCATCAAGGCCCATTGACCCCGGGGTTCCGTAACCCGGTACTCTCTAAAATTCCCAATTTCACCCGGAGTGATTCCGAGTCCAAACATAGGCTTCCAATATATCAATCTTTATGTCTCGACCATTTCGAGACTCCTCGTCATGTCCGTGATCTCATCCGGACTCGAACAACCTTCGTACATCATTATCATATAAACTCATAATAACCGCCATCCGAACGTTAAGCGTGCGGACCCTACGGGTTCGAGAACTATGTAGACATGACCGAGACACCTCTCTCGGTCAATAACCAATAGCGGACCTGGATGCCCATATTGGTTCCTACATATTCTACGAAGATCTTTATCGGTCGATCCGCATAACAACATCGTTGTTCCCTTTGTCATCGGTATGTTACTTGCCCGAGATTCGATCGTCGGTATCCAATACCTAGTTCAATCTAAATTCTTGGCAAGTCTCTTTTCTCGTTCCGTAATACATCATCTCACAACTAACACATTTAGTTGCAATGCTTGCAAGGCTTATGTGATGTGCATTACCGAGAGGGCCAGAGATACCTCTCCGACAATCGGAGTGACAAATCCTAATCTCAAATATGCCAACCCAACATGTACCTTCGGAGACACCTGTAATGTACCTTTATAATCACCCGATTCGTTGTGACGTTTGGTAGCACCAAAAGTGTTCCTCGGGCAAACGGGAGTTGCATAATCTCATAGTCATAGGAACATGTATAAGTCATGAAGAAAAGCACTAGCAACAAACTATACGATCAGGTGCTATGCTAATGGAATGGGTCATGTCAATCAGATCATTCAACCAATGATGTGATCCGTTAATCAAATAACAACTCCTTGTTCATGGTTAGGAAACATAACCATCTTTGATTAACGAGCTAGTCAAGTAGAGGCATACTAGTGACACTCTGTAGGTTTATGTATTCACACATGTATTATGTTTCCGGTTAATACAATTCTAGCATGAATAATAAACATTTATCATGATATAAGGAAATAAATAATAACATTATTATTGCCTCTAGGGCATATTTCCTTCATCTCCCACTTGCACTAGAGTCAATAATCTAGTTCACATCGCCATGTGATTTAACATCAATAGTTCACATCTATATGTGGTTAACACCCATAGTTCACATCGACATGTGACCAACACCCAAAGGGTTTACTAGAGTCGAGAATCTAGTTCACATCACTATGTGATTAACACCCAAAGAGTACTAAGGTGTGATCATGTTTTGCTTGTGAGATAATTTTAGTCAACGGTCTGTCACATTCGAGCCGTAAGTATTTTGCAAATTTCTATGTCTACAATGCTCGCACGGAGCTACTCTAGCTAATTGCTCCCACTTTCAATATGTATCTAGATTGAGACTCGAGTCATCTAGATTAGTGTTAAAACTTGTATCGGCGTAACCTTTTACGGCGAACCTTTTTCACTTCCATAATCGAGAAACATATCCTTATTCTACTAAGGATAATTTTGACCGCTGTCCATTGATCTACTCCTAGATCTCTATTGCACTCCTTGCCAATCTTAGTGGTAGGGTATGCAATAGATCAGTACACAAGATGACATACTTTATAGAACCTATGGCTGATGCATAGGGAATGACTTTCATTCTCTTTCTATCTTCTGCCGTGGTCGGGTTTTGAGTCTTACTCAATCTCACACCTTGTAACACAGGCAAGAACTCTTTCTTTGACTGTTCCATTTTGAACTACTTCAAAATCTTGTCAAGATATGTATTCATTGAAAAACTTTATCAAGCGTCTTGATCTATCTCTATAGATCTTGATGCTTAATATGTAAGCAGCTTCACCGAGGTCTTTCTTTGAAAAACTCCTTTCAAACACTCTTTTATGCTTTGCAGAATAATTCTACATTATTTCCGATCAACAATATGTCAATCACATATACTTATCAGAAAGGCTGTAGTGCTCCCACTCACTTTCTTGTAAATACAGGCCTTTCCAAAAAGTCTGTATAAAATTATACGCTTTGATCAACTTATCAAAGTGTGTATTCCAACTCTGAGATGCTTGCACCAGTCCATAGATGGATCGCTGGAGCTTACACATTTTGTTAGCACCTTTAGGATTGACAAAACCTTCTGGTTGCATCATATACAACTCTTCTTTAAGAAAACCATTAAGGAATGCAGTTTTGACATTCATTTGCCAGATTTCATAAAATGTGGCAATTGCTAACATGATTCGGACAGACATAAGCATCGCTACAGTTGAGTAAATCTCATTGTAGTCAACACCTTGAACTTGTCGAAAACCTTTCTGCGACAAGTCGAGCTTTGTAGATAGTAATACTACTATCAGCATCTGTCTTCCTCTTGAAGATCCATTTATATAATATGGCTTGCCGATCATCGAGCAACTCCATCAAAGTCCACACTTTGTTCTCATATATGGATCCCATCTCAGATTTCATGGTCTCAAACCATTTCGCGGAATCTGGGCTCATCATCGCTTCCTCATAGTTCGTAGGTTTCATCATGGTCTAGTAACATGACTTCTAGAATAAGATTACCGTACCACTCAGTGCGGATCTTACTCTGGAAGACCTCGAGGTTTTAGTAGCAACTTGATCTGAAGTTTCATGATCATCATCATTAACTTCCTCACTAATTGGTGTAGGAATCACTTGGAACTGATTCTGTGATGAACTACTTTCCAATAAGGGAGAAGGTACAATTACCTCATCAAGTTCTACTTTCCTCCCACTCACTTCTTTCGAGAGAAACTTCTTCTCTAGAAAGGATCCATCTTAGCAACGAAAAACTTGCCTTCGGATCTGTGATAGAAGGTGTACCCAATAGTTGCCTTTGGGTATTCTATGAAGACGCATTTCTCGATTTGGGTTCGAGCTTATCGGTGAAAACTTTTCACATAAGCATCACAACTCCAAACTTTAAGAAACGACAGCTTAGGTTTATCGCTAAACCATAGTTCATACGGTGTCATCTCAACGGATTTAGATGGTTGCCCTATTAAACGTGAATGCAGCTGTCTCTAATGCATAACCCCAAAGCGATAGTGGTAAATCGGTAAGATACGCCATAGATCGCACCATATCAAAATAAAGTACGATTCTGACGTTCGGACACACCATAACGTTGTGGTGTTCCGGTGGCGTGAGCTGTGAAACTATTCCACATTGTTTTCATTGAAGACCAAACTCGTAACTCAAATATTCATCTCCACGATCGATCGCGAAACTTTATTTTCTTGTTACGATGATTTTCCACTTCACTCTGAAATTCTTTGAACCTTTCAACTATTTCAGACTCATGTTTCATCAAGTAGATATACCCATATCTGCTCAAATCATCTTGTGAAGGTCGAAAATAACGATACTTGCCACGAGCATCAACACTCATTGGATCGCATACATCGGTATGTATTATTCCCAATAAGTCAAGAGCTTGTTCCATTGTTCCGGAGAACGGAGTTTTAGTCATCTTGCCCAAAAGGCACGGTTCGCAAGCATCAAATGATTCATAATCAAGTGATTCCAAAAGTCCATCGAGATGGAGTTTTCTTCATGCGCTTTACACCAATATGACCTAAACGGCAATGCCACAAATAAGTTGCACTATCATTATTAACTTTGCATCTTTTGGTTTCAATATTATGAATATGTGTATCACTATGATCGAGATCCAATGAACCATTTTCATTGGGTGTGTAACCATATAAGGTTTTATTCATGTAAATGAACAACAATTTATTCTCTTACTTAAATGAATAACCGTATTGCAATAAACATGATCAAATCATATTTATGCTCAACACCAAATAACACTTATTTAGGTTCCACACTAATCCCGAAAGTATAGGGAGTGTGCGATGATGATCATATCAATCTTGGAACTACTTCCAACACTCATCGTCACTTCCCTTCAACTAGTCTCTGCTTATTCGTAACTCCTGTTTGAGTTACTAATCTTAGCAACCGAACAGTATCAAATACTCAGGGCCACTATAAACACTAGTAAGGCACACATCAATAACCTGTATATCAAATATAACCTTGTTCACTTTGCCATCCTCCTTATCCACCAAATATTCAGGGTAGTTCGCTTCAAAGGACCAGTTCCATTGCAGCAAAAGTACTCGGTCTCGTGCTTAGGTCTAGACTTGGGCTTCTTCACTCGAACAGCAACTTGCTTGCCGCTCCTTTTGAAGTTCCCTTCTTCCCTTTGCCATTTTCCTTGAGACTAGTGGTCTTGTCAACCATCAACACTTGATGTTTTCTTGATTTCTACCTTCGCCGATTTTAGCATCGCGAAGAGCTCGAGAATCTTTTTCGTCATCCCTTGCATACTATAGTTCATCACGAAGTTCTACTAACTTAGTGATGGTGACTAGAGAATTCTGTCAATCACTATCTTATCTGGAAGATTAACTCCCACTTGATTCAAGTGATTGAAGTACTCAGACAATCTGAGCACATGCTCACTAGTTGAGCGATTCTCCTCCATCTTTTAGCTATAGAACTTGTTGGAGACTTCATATCTCTCAACTCGGTATTTGCTTGAAATATTAACTTCAATTCCTGGAACATCTCATATGGTCCATGACGTTCAAAACGTCTTTGAAGTCCCGATTCTAAGCCGTTTAAGCATGGTGCACTAAACTATCAAGTAGCCATCATATTGAGCTGGCCAAACGTTCATAACGTCTGTATCTGCTCATATTGAGCTAGCCAAACGTTCATAACGTCGCATCTGCTCCTGCAAAGGTCCGTCACCTAGCGGTGCATTAAGGACATAATTCTTCTGCGCAGCAATGAGGATAAACCTCAGATCACGGATCCAATCCGCATCATTGCTACTAACATCTTTCAATACAATTTTCTCTAGGAACACATATGAAAACATAGGGAAGCAACAACGCGAGCTATTGATCTACAACATAATTTGCAAAATACTACCAGGACTAAGTTCATGATAAATTAAAGTTCAATTAATCATATTACTTAAGAACTCCCACTTAGATAGACATCTCTCTAGTCATCTAAGTGATTACGTGATCCAAATCAACTAAACCATGTCCGATCATCACGTGAGATGGAGTAGTTTCAATGGTGAACATCACTATGTTGATCATATCTACTATATGATTCACGCCGACCTTCGGTCTCCGTGTTCGAGGTCATATCTTATATGCATAGCTCGTCAAGTATAACCTGAGTATTCGCGTGCGCAACTGTTTTGCACCCGTTGTATTTGAGCGTAGAGCCTATCACACCCGATCATCACGTGGTGTCTCAAAGACGAAGAACTTTCGCAGCGGTGCATACTCGGGAGAACACTTCTTGATAATTTTAGTGAGAGATCATCTTATAATGCTACCGTCAATCAAAGCAAGATAAGATGCATAAAGGATAAACATCACATGCAATCAATATAAGTGATATGATATGGTCATCATCATCTTGTGCTTGTGATCTCCATCGCCAAGCACCGCCATGATCACCATCGTCACCGCGCGACACCTTGATCTCCATCGTAGCATCGTTGTCGTCTCGCCAACTATTGCTTCTACGACTATCGCTACTCCTTAGTGATAAAGTAAAGCAATTACATGGCGTTGCATTTCATACAATAAGCGACAACCATATGGCTCCTGCCAGATTGCCGATAACTCGGTTACAAAACATGATCATCTCATACAATAAAATATAGCATCACGTCTTGACCATATCACATCACAACATGCCCTGCAAAAACAAGTTAGGCGTCCTCTACTTTGTTGTTGCAAGTTTTACGTGGCTGCTACGGGCTGAGCAAGAACCGTTCTTACCTACGCATCAAAGCCACAACGATACTTCGTCAAATAGACTCCGTTTAACCTTCTCAAGGACCGGCGTAGCCACACTCAGTTCAACTAAAGTGAGAGAGCAGACACCCGCCGGTCACCTTTAAGCAACGAGTGCTCACAGCGGTGAAACCAGTCTCGCGTAAGCGTCTGCGTAATGTCGGTCCGGCCGCTTCATCTCACAATACCGCTGAACCAAAGTATGACATGCTTTGGTAGGTAGTATGACTTGTATCGCCCACAACTCACTTGTGTTCTACTCGTGCATATGACATCAACGCATAAAACCTGGCTCGATACCACCGTTGGGGAACGTAGTAATTTCAAAAATTTTCCTACGATCACGCAAGACCATGGTGATGCATAGCAACGAGATGAGAGTGTTGTCTCGTACGCACTCGTGAGACCAAACAACGAAGCGTTGACGCAATGTAGAGGAAGTAGTCGTACTTCTTCCCGATCCTACCGATCCAAGTACCGAACGTACGGCACCTCCGAGTTCTGCACACGTTCAGCTTGATGACGTCCCTCGAACTCCGATCCAGCCGAGTGTTGAGGAGAGTTTCACGACCGACGGCGTGGTGACGATGATGATGTTCCACCGGCGCAGGGCTTCGCCTAAGCTCCGCGACGGTATATTCGAGGTGTAGTTTGGTGGAAGGGGCACCGCACACGCTAAGGAACGATCTCAATGATCAACTTGTGTGTCATGGGGTGCCCTCTGCCTCAGATATAAAGGAGGGAAGGGAGGGGCTGGCCGGCCAGAGGGAGGCGCGCCAGGTGTCCTACTCCTACTAGGGTAGGATTCCCCCAAATCCTAGTCCAACTAGGGTTTGACCAAGGGAAAGGGAGAGAGGCCACCCCTTCTCCTAATCCTAATAGGACTAGGGAAGGGGAAGGCTGCGCCAGCAATATGGCCCCTTTTCTTTCCCACTAAGGCCCATCAAGGCCCATTGACCCCGGGGGTTCCAGTAACCCCTGTACTCGAGAAAATTCCCAATTTCACCCGGAGTGATTCCGAGTCAAACATAGGCTTCCAATATATCAATCTTTATGTCTCGACCATTTGAGACTCCTCGTCATGTCCGTGATCTCATCCGGACTCGAACAACCTTCGGTACATCATTATCATATAAACTCATAATAACTGCCATCGAAGCGTTAAGCGTGCGGACCCTACGGGTTCGAGAACTATGTAGACATGACCGAGACACCTCTCGGTCAATAACCAATAGCGGACCTGGATGCCCATATTGGTTCCTACATATTCTACGAAGATCTTTATCGGTCGAGACCGCATAACAACATCGTTGTTCCCTTTGTCATCGGTATGTTACTTGCCCGAGATTCGATCGTCGGTATCCAATACCTAGTTCAATCTCACATCGGCAAGTCTCTTTTCTCGTTCCGTAATACATCATCTCACAACTAACACATTTAGTTGCAATGCTTGCAAGGCTTATGTGATGTGCATTACCGAGAGGGCCCAGAGATACCTCTCCGACAATCGGAGTGACAAATCCTAATCTCGAAATATGCCAACCCAACATGTACCTTCGAGACACCTGTAATGTACCTTTATAATCACCCGATTCGTTGTGACGTTTGGTAGCACCCAAAGTGTTCCTCGGGCAAACGGGAGTTGCATAATCTCATAGTCATAGGAACATGTATAAGTCATGAAGAAAAGCACTAGCAACAAACTATACGATCAGGTGCTATGCTAATGGAATGGGTCATGTCAATCAGATCATTCAACCAATGATGTGATCCCGTTAATCAAATAACAACTCCTTGTTCATGGTTAGGAAACATAACCATCTTTGATTAACGAGCTAGTCAAGTAGAGGCATACTAGTGACACTCTGTAGGTTTATGTATTCACACATGTATTATGTTTCCGGTTAATACAATTCTAGCATGAATAATAAACATTTATCATGATATAAGGAAATAAATAATAACATTATTATTGCCTCTAGGGCATATTTCCTTCACGGAGAGGCTATGGTGTTGATGTAGAAGCCCACTGTGATCGATTCCCCCTCCGGCGGAGCACCGGAAAAGGCCCCAATATGGGATCTCACGTGTACAGAAGGTTGCGGCGGTGGAAATAGGGTTTCGTGGTGCTCCTGGATGTTTTCAGGGTATAAGAGTATATATAGGCGAAGGAAGTAGGTCGGTGGAGCCACGAGGGCCCATGGCGTGAAGGCGCTACCCCCTGGCGCGCCTCCTACCTCGTGGCCGCCTCGTTGTTTCCTTGACGTCCACTCCAAGTCTCCTGGATTGCGTTTGTTCCAAAACCGATCCTCGCGAAGGTTTCATTCCGTTGGACTCCGTTTGATATTCCTTTTCTGCGAAACACTGAAATAGGCAAAAAAAACAGCAATTTGCACTGGGCCTCTGGTTATTAGGTTAGTCCCAAAAATAATATAAAAGTGCATAATAAAGCCCATTAAACATCCAAAACAGATAATATAATAGCATGGAACAAAAAAAATTATAGATACGTTGGAGACGTACCAAGCATTCCCAAGCTTAATTCTTGCTCGTCCTCGAGTAGGTAAATGATAAAAACCAAATTTTTGATGTGGAATGCTACCTAGCATAATTTTCAATGTAATTTTATTTATTGTGGCATGAATGTTCAGATCCGAAAGATTCAAGATAAAAGTTATTCACATAAAAATAATAATACTTCAAGCATACTAACAAAGTAATCATGTCTTCTCAAAATAACATGGCCAAAGAAAGCTATCCCTACAAAATCATATAGTTTGGCTATGCTCTATCTTCATCACACAAAATATTTAAATCATGCACAACCCTGATGACAAGCCAAGCAATTGTTTCGTACTTTTGAAGTTCTCAAACTTTTTCAACTTTCACGCAATACATGAGCGTGAGCCATGGACATAACACTATATGTGGAATAGAATGGTGGTTGTGGAGAAGACAAAAAGGAGAAGATAGTCTCACATCAACTAGGCGTATCAATGGGCTATGGAGATGCCCATCAATAGATATCAATGTGAGTGAGTAGGGATTGCCATGCAATGGATGCACTAGAGCTATAAGTGTATGAAAGCTCAACAAAAGGAACTAAGTGGGTGTGCATCCAACTCGCTTGCTCACGAAGACCTATGGCATTTTGAGGAATCCCATCATTGGAATATACAAGCCAAGTTCTATAATGTAAAATTCCCACTAGTATATGAAAGTGACAACATAGGAGACTCTCTATCATGAAGATCACGGTGCTACTTTGAAGCACAAGTGTGGAAAAAGGATAGTAACATTGTCCCTTCTCTCTTTTTCTCTCATTTTTTCCTTTTTTTTGTTTGGGCTTTTTCTCTTTTTATGCCCTCTTTTTTTTCTTTTTTTTCGTCCGGAGTCTCATCCCGACTTATGGGGGAATCATAGTCTCCATCATCCTTTCCTCACTTGGGACAATGCTCTAATAATGATGATCATCACACTTTTATTTACTTACAACTCAATAATTAGAACAAAATATGACTCCATCTGAATGCCTCCGGCTGTGTACCGGGATATGCAATGAATCAAGAGTGACATGTATGAAAGAATTATAAAGGTGGCTTTGCCACAAATACGATGTCAACTACATGATCATGCAAAGCAATATGACAATGATGGAGCGTGTCATAATAAACGGAACGGTGGTAAGTTGTATGGCAATATATCTCGGAATGGCTATGTAAATTCCATAATAGGTAGGTATGGTGGCTGTTTTGAGGAAGGTATATGGTGGGTGCATGATACCGGCAAAATGTGCGCGGTATTAGAGAGGCTAGCAATGGTGGAAGGATGAGGGTGCGTATTGTAACGCCCTCGATGCGGCTATATCTCCCACGTGTCGAAGCACGACTTAGAGGCATAACCGCATTGAAAGCAATGTCGCAAGTGAGGTAATCTTCACACAACCCATGTAATACATAAGGGAAAAGAGATACATAGCTGGCTTACAATCGCCACTTCACACAATACATGAGTAAAACATTACATCATACAGATACAATCAAGGTCCGACTACGGAACCAAAATAAAAGAAGACTACCCCAAATGCTACACAGATCCCCGAATCGTCCCAACTGGGCTCCACTACTGATCAACTGAAACGAAACAACACAAAGAACAAGATCTTCATCGAGCTCCTCCTTGAGCTCGGATCGCCACCGCACGGTTTCATCGGCACACGCAAACTGGTTTTGAAGTATCTGTGAGTCACGGGACTCAGCAATCTCACACCCGCGAGATCAAGACTATTTAAGCTTAAAGGTAGGACAGGGTAGTGAGGTGGAGCTGCAGCAAGCGCCTAGCATATATGGTGGCTAACATACGCAAAAGAGAGCGAGAAGAGGAGCAAAGCACGGTCGAACAACTATGATCAAGAAGTGATCCTAGAACAACCTACGTCAAACATAACTCCAACACCGTGTTCACTTCCGGACTCACCGAGAAGAGACCATCACGGTTACACACGCGTTGGTGTATTTTAATTAAGATCAACTTCGGGTTTTCTACAACCGACATTAACAAATTCCCATCCGCCACATAACCGCGGGCACGGCTTTGAAAGTTCAAACCCTGCAGGGTGTCCCAACTTAGCCCATGATAAGCTCTCGCGATCAACGAAGAATAGACCTTCTCCCGGGAAGCCCGATCAGTCTCGGAATCCGGCTACAAGACATTTCACAGCAATAAAACAAGTCCAGAAGACCTCCCGGCGTGCGTCGACACCTCGATAGTAGCCGCACAGATCTCGTCTCGAGCCACGACCGGATAAGCTAAGCGTCACAGTACCGACGTAACCCAAGTTGCCAAGGGATGGTCCCAACGGTGCTCTAGTTTGGACCAACACTTAGACAAGCACCGGCCGGGGGTAAATAAAGATGACCCTCGGGATGCGCGACTCCCAAGGGAAAAAAGGCTAGGTGAGGCAAATGTAAAACCAATGTTGGGCCTTCTTGAAAAGTCTTATTCAAAGCGAACTGTCAAGGGGTCCCATAAATCACCCGACCGCGTTAGGGACGCAAAAATCCGGGAACATAACACCGATATGACGGAAACTAGGGCGGCAAGAGTGGAACAAAACACCGGGCATAAGGCCGAGCCTTCCACCCTTTACCAAGTATATAGATGCATTAATTAAATAAGATATATTGTGATATCCCAACAAGTAAACATGTTCCAACAAGGAACAACATCTCCATGTTCCAACAAGGAACAAACTTCATCTTCACCGCAACTAACAACGCTATAAGAGGGCTGAGCAAGCGGTAACATAGCCAAACAACGGTTTGCTAGGAAAGGATGGTTAGAGGTTTGACATGGCAATATGGGAGGCATGATATAGCAAGTGATAGGCATCGTAGCATAGGCATAGCAAAAGAGCGAGCAACTAGCAAGCAAAGATAGAAGTGATTTCGAGGGTATGGTCATCTTGCCTGAAATCCCGCAAGGAAGAAGATCAAGTCCATGAAGAGGACAAACGGGCGTAGTCGAACGAATCTTCACAACTCCGGAACGGAACCGAAGCTAACGAGAAAAGCAAACCGGAAACAAACAAACAACATAGTAAACACACAATCATAAACATGGCATGATGCACAAACAAATATGATGCATGTCCATTTTAATGAGGCATGGCATGGCAATATGCACAAACAACACTACAATTTAAGTGGAGCTCAATATGCAACGAGTTGCATATTGACGGAACACCACAACACTTATTTAGTTCTCTCTCGGTTAGGTACTCAACAATATTAAATGTTATTAAACATGGCAAGAGGTGGAGCATAATTAAACTAACTACTTAGGCAAGTTTAAATGAGGCCGGAAATAAGAAACAACAATTCCGGAAATCCTCATGAGCAATATTTTAGATTCGGTACTGCTCTGCCCTAAACACAATTTTAGAGTTGTTAAACAGCAACATAAAGTGGACCATGTTAATCTAGGCATTTTTCCACCCCATTTACATATAAAGAACATTTAATTCCGAGTTACGGTTATTTAGTTATGAATTAAAGCATTTTAGCATGGCATGTTAGCAAATTTAAACAAACATCAAGTTAAACATTTTAAACATGGATGAAAATGGCATATAATTAATCTACACGAAATTCTAAGCAATTTACATGTTTAAACCATTTTAATCCGATGCACGGTTGATGAGTTATTAAATGCATGAACTCTAGGGACTTTTCTAGAATCTGTAATTCCACGGATAATGTTAAAATCGCAGGACGGAAAAAAAATGCAACGGGTCAATCTAGTCAGCCCACAAGTGCACAGGAGAGGGGCGGGGTTAGGTGGGCTGCAGGTGGGCTGTGACGAGAGGGTCTGGACCGATAGGAGAGAGAGGAGAATGCAGCCGGCAGACGATTTGGAGACCGAAACATCCGAGCGAATATACCGACTACTGCATACGCTATGTACAACGGTTGGGCTATCGATGGACTCGAATGCGATTTAAACTTGGCAGGCGGCCTGTCTACACTATAATAAGACCGCATGACAAGTTGCAACCCATTCCGAGAACATTATTATGCCACTTATAAAATAATATTTCGGAGGTGCCGCGGGCGCGTGCGAGTGTATCCGGACTCGGAACGGACAACGGAGAGAACCGGCGGAACCCGAACGGATGCAAGTTTTGAAAAACATGCGGATGAAATGCAGATGATGACATGAGATGAGATGCATAACAAGAACAAAATGCAAAACAACAGATGAAACCCAACCACGAAGGAAATATCATATCGCATCTCCGAAAAAAGCAAGAGTTGGAGTTACGAATATGGAAAGTTGTATCCGGGGTGTTACAACACTCCACCACTACGAGAGGATCTCGTCCCGAGATCTAGGATGGCACCGGAGGGAAAAGGAAGAGGAAGATGAGAGGTAAAACTAAGTTGCTTCTTTGACAAACGAGTGAAACCAAAGAACCTTGAGAGGTTGAGCAAAATGAAAGAAAGAAAACAACGAAGATGAACGAGATTGCAAACAATCCGTTAGAAAAGAGGAACAAGGAACATTACGATAACTTGAAGGTTGAAAAGGCATGAATCAAGAGTTTAATGGACAAGATAGAATTCGAAACCACTCCGTTTAAAACAAGATGAGAGAGGCAGAATTCAAGGCAGCACTCGATTGAGCATGGAAGGAATATAACATGAACTTGAGAAGATGGGATGATACTTGATGAAATCAACAACATACGCCTCCTAACTATTGAAAAAAAAGGAACAAGGGGTAAGAAAGATTTCAGACAGCTCTCCGGTTGAGGAAGCAGGCAAAACTTGATAAGATGAGAGAACTCGAATGAAAACATGATACTCCAGTTAAATGGATAAGCAAGAAAAAGAACATGATCTTGACAAAAGAAGATGATGGGTCGAAGAGTGCAACATCACAATGCCTCCGGAAGAAAAATTGAAGATAGGTCATTGGAATAAAGGAATGGAGAAGAAAATGACAACTTCTACCACAAATGAGTTTGGAAAGCACCCTTAAAAAAGGATAGAACGGAGTTGTTGGATTATCAACAACGAAAAGAATAACCTTTAGTGGACTTATGGAAACATCTCCACATTATGAGGTGAGCTTCGCCACCAACGAAACAAACGATTGGATTGATATCAACAAGGAGACGAAAAACTTATTTCACCGGAGGACAAATGAAGAACTTGGGTCATTAATAAGCACCATAAATAGCAACAATCCTTAGGGAAAGCTTTAGGTGAAATATAGCCCAAGATAAGTCCAATGAAGAGGTTGATGGATTTAAAATACCTCATTCTTGACGACATGTGAATCATGAAACACGAAGGGAAATTGCCAAGAGTGACATAACACCATCTCAAGAGATAAGGTAGAAAGAATTGCACTTCGAAATGCAAGAAGAAGAATGCTTGAACTCCTCAAAACAAAACCTGTGTTGAGCACCATGTTCAATTTTTGAGTATAGCTTGGCGGATCATAACTCCGAGAGAAAACTTGAAGAACAATTGAAGAATGAAAGGAATCCTTGACGAACCACCATGTAGAACCTCCATGATAAACTCCGGTAACCAAAAGGGTGATAGAAAGAAAGAGAAGTTGAAAACACAAGGTGAAGCCTTGCAGTGATAAGATGAAGCTTTGAAATGATATAACCGAGAAAAGTTGGAACTCCGGAAAGAAAGATTCACAAATGAAACCGAGAATTTATTCATCATGAACAAACTCCGAAAGAAGGAGTTAAACACTTGGATGAAACAAGAACAAGAATTATGTTATGCGTATCCTTCACCAATTTAGATTGATGACAAGCAATGGATTAGGCATACTACTTATTCCCGTAGAAAGGACTAAGATAGATATGGCGCAAACTTGGGAAGGTCTTCAACGAACCATCGGTAGGATTGGAAAGAACGAATGAGTCTATATGATAACGAAGGAAGAGAACTCTTGAACAAACCACCATAATAATTGAGAATGAACGTAGCAAAGGCACAATTCACCGGGAAGAATTGTAAAACGAATAAAGATGCTTGACAAAATTTAGATACATTAGAACGAAGAGATCATGAACTGATTAGAGGATATTTCGACGATGCACCGTGAGATTTGGAAAACCAGAGTTGAACGCTTGAATGAATAATTCGAGATGATGGGCTCAAGAATCAAACTGAAAAGACTCTGAAATGCTCCGGTGGGTTAAAAGAATTCTCACAATCAAAACAATTATGAGGATGGCACGAAGCTAGAACCATGAATCTTGAAGAGAAAGAAGCGAGATTTAAGAGAAACTCTTCTTGGTCTTCAAAATTCGAGAATGACGACGAGAACATCACCATGAATTATTGAAACACTCCGAATGAAAATTAGGAAGGTTGAACCAACAATGAAAATAATTTGGAAGATCTTGGAGAAAACCAAAACTGATGATAATTCATTCTTCGTCAAACTTTGCAAAGAATTTGGGAATAGCTCCAGAAAATAAAAGAGTCGTAAGATCCTCGGAAAAGACCTGTGGGTTAGGGCCCACTCAAAAGAACCACCGTTGAACAATTGTTTGAAATAGATATTGCACCGTAGAGTTAAATGGCTTGAATGAGATAGCATCCTCAAAAGAACTTGAGTGAATTGAGAATGGAAACTAGAATCTTCCGAGATATCTTCAACACTCCTAACAATTGAATAGCGAGAAGTGGATGATTAAGAGATGCACCGACATGAGAAAGCATTTGAAATGATGAAAAGAATACGATCAACACCGAAAACTTGACTTGAGTCCACGGAGAAGAAAATTAGAATGGAACAATGATAATGTTGAAGCTTCCTTAGCGTCTTCATGAGAAATCACCGGATAAAACATTAAAGGAAAAGAATGAAGAAACTTCACTCAATAAAAATGGATACTTGATTAAGAAATCTGAGTCCTTGAAGAAAAAGGGTGGGAGGGCGGGAAATCAAAACAACTTGGGTCGGATGAAACGAACACCGTTGAGAAAAAGCTTAGAATTGATCTTGCGAATGTTGGAATGATCGGATTCACTTGAAGAGAAGCACGCCGGTTGGAAAAGAATTAACAAAACGACCTCGGTGATCAAGAAGGATTAGTATTCACATAGAAATATGAGAACACCATTTAGAATAAGGTATGGAATCCACACTTGACTTCGAAGCAACTCGAATACCACAAATAAAACAAACAAAGGATTTGGCTTCAAGAATGAGCCGGAACAAACACATGATAGAGATTTCGCCCAAAGTGTTCGTGGTGGGGCCCACACGGACACGACGTATAGCGGACGTCACGAATGACAAACAAGACGTCCCCGAATCAGCATAGCCAAGGATTCTTTAAGACGTCTCGCGACCACTGTAAATCGACCGTGAATGGGCGGACCACTAAACTTTGAACCCCAATCTTCAATCATACATCTGTCGGAAAGATATCCTGTAAGCTACTAGAATTCCCACCTATAAACTCCCGAAACTTTCTGGTTATGCAATCAGGTGTTGGGGATACAGGGGACACAAAATATATCACCCAAACTAACAATACCTAGATCCAGCTGTATCCATCCGTCAACACATAACCAAGAAAACTCCGGAAATCGTGTACCTCGACCTTCGAAAAACATCCGTTATACAAGTCATGGCAATACTCCCTTTTCGCCACAATCTCGGGCTATCGGGGTTATCTCACCAACAACGCACAAAAGAGATTTCGATGTCGGCAAAACTCGGTATTCCAGAATCTGCAACGATAAAATTGTGACGACAACACCTCGGAGCTCAACTCCCGGACACCGCCACAACCCCTAAATGTCGAGGCACCAAGAACAATGTTCTCGTCACAAAACCATCGAACGATTCCAAGATACCCACGTGATCCTAAAAAAATTTAGTGAAATTTGAGGAGAGAAGAGTCAAAACTCTACGACAGGATACCTCACCAGAGCGACGAAGGACCGGGAGTAAAAGAATCCTACTCTCGATATATAAAATCCTAAGACTCAAAACATTTTCCGTTCTAGACTCAACAACGCCAAGAAACAATCAAGTAGGGGCTCCTAAGTCGGGAAGGCTCGATTACCAACTTAGCGCCTCGATGCGGCTATATCTCCCACGTGTCGAAGCACGACTTAGAGGCATAACCGCATTGAAAGCAATGTCGCAAGTGAGGTAATCTTCACACAACCCATGTAATACATAAGGAAAAGAGATACATAGTTGGCTTACAATCGCCACTTCACACAATACATGAGTAAAACATTACATCATACAGATACAATCAAGGTCCGACTACGGAACCAAAATAAAAGAAGACTACCCCAAATGCTACACAGATCCCGATCGTCCCAACTGGCTCCACTACGATCAACTCAAACGAAACAACACAAAGAACAAGATCTTCATCGAGCTCCTCCTTGAGCTCGGATGCATCACCTGCACGGTTTCATCGGCACCGCAAACTGGTTTTGAAGTATCTGTGAGTCACGGGACTCAGCAATCTCACACCCGAGATCAAGACTATTTAAGCTTAAAGGTAGGACAGGGTAGTGAGGTGGAGCTGCAGCAAGCGCCTAGCATATATGGTGGCTAACATACGCAAAAGAGAGCGAGAAGAGGAGCAAAGCACGGTCGAACAACTATGATCAAGAAGTGATCCTAGAACAACCTCGCCAAACATAACTCCAACACCGTGTTCACTTCCCGGACTCACGAGAAGAGACCATCACGGTTACACACGCGTTGGTGTATTTTAATTAAGATCAACTTCGGTTTTCTACAACCGACATTAACAAATTCCCATCTGCCACATAACCGCTGGCACGGCTTTCAAAAGTTCAAACCCTGCAGGGGTGTCCCAACTTAGCCCATGATAAGCTCTCGCGATCAACGAAGAATAGACCTTCTCCCGGAAGCCCGATCAGTCTCGGAATCCGGCTACAAGACATTTCACAGCAATAAAACAAGTCCAAGAAGACCTCCGGCGTGCGACACCACGATAGTAGCCGCGTATCTCGTCTCGAGCCACGACCGGATAAGCTAAGCGTCACAGTACCGACGTAACCCAAGTTGCCAAGGGATGGTCCCAAGACGGTGCTCTAGTTTGGACCAACGCTTAGACAAGCAATGGCCGGGGTAAATAAAGATGACCCTCGGGATGCGCGACTCCCAAGGGAAAAAAGGCTAGGTGAGGCAAATGTAAAACCAATGTTGGGCCTTCTTTGAAAAGTCTTATTCAAAGCGAACTGTCAAGGGGTCCCATAAATCACCCGACCGCGTTAGGGACGCAAAAATCCGGGAACATAACACCGATATGACGGAAACTAGGGCGGCAAGAGTGGAACAAAACACCAGGCATAAGGCCGAGCCTTCCACCCTTTACCAAGTATATAGATGCATTAATTAAATAAGATATATTGTGATATCCCAACAAGTAAACATGTTCCAACAAGGAACAACATCTCCATGTTCCAACAAGGAACAAACTTCATCTTCACCTGCAGCTAACAACGCTATAAGAGGGGCTGAGCAAGCGGTAACATAGCCAAACAACGGTTTGCTAGGAAAGGATGGTTAGAGGTTTGACATGGCAATATGGGAGGCATGATATAGCAAGTGATAGGCATCGTAGCATAGGCATAGCAAAAGAGCGAGCAACTAGCAAGAAAAGATAGAAGTGATTTCGAGGGTATGGTCATCTTGCCTGAAATCCCGCAAGGAAGAAGATCAAGTCCATGAAGAGGACAAACGGGCGTAGTCGAACGAATCTTCACAACTCCGGAACGGAACCGAAGCTAACGAGAAAAGCAAACCGGAAACAAACAAACAACATAGTAAACACACAATCATAAACATGGCATGATGCACAAACAAATATGATGCATGTCCGTTTTAATGAGGCATGGCATGGCAATATGCACAAACAACACTACAATTTAAGTGGAGCTCAATATGCAACGAGTTGCATATTGACGGAACACCACAACACTTATTTAGTTCTCTCTCGGTTAGGTACTCAACAATATTAAATGTTATTAAACATGGCAAGAGGTGGAGCATAATTAAACTAACTACTTAGGCAAGTTTAAATGAGGCCGGAAATAAGAAACAACAATTCCGGAAATCCTCATGAGCAATATTTTAGATTCGGTACTGCTCTGCCCTAAACACAATTTTAGAGTTGTTAAACAGCAACATAAAGTGGACCATGTTAATCTAGGCATTTTCCACCCCATTTACATATAAAGAACATTTAATTCGGAGTTACGGTTATTTAGTTATGAATTAAAGCATTTTAGCATGGCATGTTAGCAAATTTAAACAAACATCAAGTTAAACATTTTAAACATGGATGAAAATGGCATATAATTAATCTACACGAAATTCTAAGCAATTTACATGTTTAAACCATTTTAATCCGATGCACGGTTGATGAGTTATTAAATGCATGAACTCTAGGGACTTTTCTGTAAATCTGTAATTCCCTGGATAATGTTAAAATCGCAGGACGGAAAAAAATGCAACGGGCCGAATCTAGTCAGCCCACAAGTGCACAGGAGAGGGGGCGGGGGTTAGGTGGGCTGCAGGTGGGCTGTGACGAGAGGGTCTGGACTGATAGGAGAGAGAGGAGAAATGCAGCCGAAGACGATTTGGAGACCAAACATCCGATTTAATATACCGACTACGGTACCGCTATGTACAACGGTTGGGCTATCAGATGGACTCCGAATGCGACGAAACTTGGCAGGCGGCCTGTCTACACTATAATAAGACCGCATGACAAGTTGCAACCCATTCCGAGAACATTATTATGCCACTTATAAAATAATATTTGGAGGTGCGAGGCGCGCGCGAGTGTATCCGGACTCGGAACGGACAACGGAGAGAACCGGCGGAACCCGAACGGATGCAAGTTTTGAAAAACATGCGGATGAAATGCAGATGATGACATGAGATGAGATGCATAACAAGAACAAAATGCAAAACAACAGATAAAACCCAACCACGAAGGAAATATCATATCGCATCTCCGAAAAAAGCAAGAGTTGGAGTTACGAATATGGAAAGTTGTATCCGGGGTGTTACACGTATAATCCATGGACTCAACATTAGTCATAAAGAACTCACATACTTATTGCAAAAATCTATTAGTTATCAAAATGAAGTACTACGTGCATGCTCCTAGGGGGGTAGATTGGTAGGAAAAGACCATCGGTCGTCCCCAACCGCCACTCATAAGGAAGATAATCAATAAATAAATCATGCTCCGACTTCATCACATAATGGTTCACCATGCGTGCATGCTACGGGAATCACAAACTTTAGCACAAGTATTTCTCAAATTCAAAACTACTCAACTATGATGACTCTAATATCACCATCTTCATATCTCAAAACAATCATAAAGAATCAAACTTCTCATAGTATTCAATGCACTTTTTTGATAGTTTTATTATACCTATCTTGGATGCTCATCACTTTTAGGACTAAAGTTTTAACCAAAGAAAATTACCATGCTGTTCTAAAAGACTCTCAAAATAATATAAGTGAATCATGAGATATCAATAATATAAAACCACCACCATGCTCTAAAAAGATATAAGCGAAGCACTAGAGCAAAATTATCTAGCTCAAAAGATATAAGTGAAGCACATAGAGTATTCTAATAAATTCCGATTCATGTGTGTCTCTCCAAAAGGTGTGTACAGCAAGGATGATTGTGGTAAACTAAAAAGCAAAGACTCAAATCATACAAGACGCTCCAAGAAAAACACATATCATGTGGTGAATAAAAATATAGCCTCAAGTAAAGTTACCGATAGACGAAGATGAAAGAGGGGATGCCTTCTGGGGCATCCCCAAGCTTAGGCTTTTGTTTGTCCTTGAATTTTACCTTGGGGTGCCTTGGGCATCCCCAAGCTTAGGCTCTTGCCACTCCTTGTTCCAAAATCCATCAAATCTTTGCCCAAAAACTTGAAAACTTCACAACACAAAACTCAATAGAAAATCTCATGAGGTCCGTTAGCGAAATAAAACAAACCACCACTTTAAGGTACTATAATGAACTCATTCTTTATTTATGTTGGTGTTAAACCTATTGTATTCCAACTTCTCTATGGTTCATATCCCCCGATACTAGCCATAGATTCATCCAAATAAGCAAACAACACAAGCATAACAGAATCTGTCAAAAACAGAACAGTCTGTTGTAATCTGTATCAAACGCAAACTTCTGGAACTCCAAAACTTCTACAAAAATAGGACGACCTAGCTAATTTGATTATTGCTCTACTGCAATTGGAATCAGTATTTTATCACTTTCTGGTGATTTTTAACAATTGTTTTCGTGAGCAGAAAGTTTCTGTCTTTTTCGGCAAGATCAAATAATTATCACCCAAGAAGATCCTATAGGTTTTACTTGGCACAAACACTAATTAAAACATAAAACCACATCTAACCAGAGGCTAGATGAATTATTTATTACTAAACAGGAACAAAAAGCAAGGAACAAAAATAAAATTGGGTTGACTCCCAACAAGCGCTATCGTTTAATGCCCTTAGCTAGGCATTGATAGTTTCGATGATGCTCACATGAAAGACAAGAATTGAAGCACAAAGAGAGCATCATATAGCATATGAAAAACACATCTAAGTCTAACATACTTCCTATGCATAGGCATCTTATAGGCAAATAAATTATCAAGACTAGCAAAAACTAGCATATGCAAGAAAGAAGTGAGAAACAATAACAATCTCAACATAACGAGAGGTAATTTAGTAACATGAAAATTTCTACAACCATATTTTCCTCTCTCATAATGATTACATGTGGGATCATATTAAAATTCAACAATATAGCTCTCACATAATATTTTCTCTACATGATCCACATGCATGCAAAGTCAACACTCTTCCAAAATAGTGGGAATATCATTAACTAAAGTCATGACCTCTCCAAACCCACTTTTATCAAAAACTTCATAAGATTGAACATTATCCAAATATGTGGGATCTAAAGTTGACACTCTTCCAAACCCACTTTCAATATTATTGCAAACATTATTACCAATCTCATAATCATCAGGGGGCTTAAATAAATTTTCAAGATTGTATGAAGAATCACCCCAATCATGATCATTGCAACAAGTAGTGGACATAGCAAAACTAGCATCCCCAAGCTTAGGGTTTCTCATATCATTGACACAATTGACATTAATAGAATTTATAATAACATCATTGCAATCATGCTTTTCATTCAAAGATCTATCGTGAATCACTTCATAAAGTACTTCATCACAATTTTCAGATTCACGGATTTCAAGCAAAACTCCATAAAGATAATCTAGTGCACTCAACTCACTAGCAATTGGTTCATCATAATTGGATATCTTAAAAATATTAGCAAGGGGATGAGGATCCATAAACTTTTAGCAAGCGAAGATGCAAGCAAAAAGAAAGCACATTGTAACACAAGATCGAACGGAAGGAGGGCGAAGAAAAGGCAAAGGTGAAGTGGGGGAGAGGAAAACGAGAGGCGAATGGCAAATAATGTAATGCGAGGGATAAGAGTTTGTGATGGGTACTTTGTATTTCTTGACTTGGGCGTAGATCTCCCCGGCAACGGCACCAGAAATTGGCTAGTTGACGGGAGATCAACTCTTGTCTTGACTTGGTGTAAGCCTCCCCGGTAACGGCGCCAGAAAACCATCTTGCTACCTCTTGAGCATGCATTGGTTTTCCCTTGAAGAGGAAAGGGTGATGCAGCAAAGTAGCGTAAGCATTTCCCTCAGTTTTTGAGAACCAAGGTATCAATCCAGTAGGAGACTACACGCAAATCCCTCATACCTGTACAAACAATTAAGAACCTTGCAACCAAGGCGATAAAGGGGTTGTAAATCCCTTCACGGCCACTTGCAAAAGTGAGATCTGATCGAGATAATAAGATAAATATTTTTGGTATTTTTATGGTATAGAATGGAAAGTAAAGATTGCAAAATAAAATAGATCGGAAACTTATATGATGGAAGATAGACCCGGGGCCATAGGTTTCACTAGTGGCTTCTCTCAAGATAGCAAATTCTACGGTGGGTGAACAAATTACTGTCGAGCAATTGATAGAAAAGCGCATAGTTATGAGAATATCTAGGCATGATCATGTATATAGGCATCACGTCCGTGACAAGTAGACCGAAATGATTCTGCATCTACTACTATTACTCCACACATCGACGCTATCCAGCATGCATCTAGAGTATTAAGTTCATAAGAACAGAGTAATGCATTAAGCAAGATGACATGATGTCGAGGGATAAACTCAAGCAATATGATATAAACCCCATCTTTTTATCCTCGATGGCAACAATACAATACGTGCTGCCCCCTGTCACCGGGAAAGGACACCGCAAGATTGAACCCAAAGCTAAGCACTTCTCCCATTGCAAGAAAAATCAATCTAGTAGGCCAAACCAAACTGATAATTCGAAGAGACTTGCAAAGATAACAAACCATACATATAAGAATTCAGAGAAGAATCAAATATTGTTCATAGATAATCTTGATCATAAACCCACAATTCATCGGATCTCTACATACACACCGCAAAAAGTATTACATCAAATAGATCTCCAAGAGAATCGAGGAGAACTTTGTATTGAGATCCAAAGAGAGAGAAGAAGCCATCTAGCTAATCACTATGGACCTGAAGGTCTGTGGTAAACTACTCACACATCATCGGAGAGGCTATGGTGTTGATGTAGAAGCCCTCCGTGGTCGATTCCCCCTCTGGCGGAGCGCCGAAAAAGGCCCCAAGACGGGATCTCACGGGTACAGAAGGTTGCAGTGGTGGAAATAGGGTTTTGTGGTCCTCCTGGATGTTTTCAGGGTATAAGAGTATATATAGGCGAAGGAAGTAGATCGGTGGAGCCACGAGGGGCCCACGAGGGTGGGGGCGCGCCTACCCCCCTGGGCGCGCCCTCCTACCTCGTGGTCGCCTCGTTGCTTCCTTGACGTCCACTCCAAGTACCCTGGATTGCGTTTGTTCCAAAAACGATCCTCGTGAAGGTTTCATTCCGTTGGACTCCGTTTGATATTCCTTTTCTGCGAAACACTGAAATAGGAAAAAAAAACAACAATTTGCACTGGGCCTCCGGTTAGTAGATTAGTCCCAAAAATAATATAAAAGTGCATAATAAAGCCCATTAAACATCCAAAATAGATAACATAATAGCATGGAACAATCAAAAATTATAGATACGTTGGAGACGTATCACGCGCCCCCAAGCCCAATCCGAATTGGGGGGCAGCCCTCCTTTCCTTCTCGCCCTCTTCCTTCTTCTCCTACTCCAACTAGGGAAGGGGGTAAACCTACTTCTACTAGGAGTAGGAATCCCCCCTTGGGCGCGCCCCATGAGGCCGGCCCTGCCCCTCCTCCACTCCTTTATATACGGGGGAGGGGCACCCCATAGACACACAAGTTGATTGTTTAGCCGTGTGCAGTGCCCCCTTCCACATATTTCCACCTCGGTCATATCGTTGTAGTGCTTAGGCGAACCCCTGCGTCGGTAACTTCATTATCACCGTCATCACGCCGCCGTGCTGACGAAACTCTCCCTCGGCCTCAGCTGGATCAAGAGTACGAGGGATGTCACTGAGCTGAACGTGTGCAGATCACGGAGGTGCCGTGCGTTCGGTACTTGATCGGTTGGATCGTGAAGACGTTCGACTACATCAACCGTGTTACTTAACGCTTCCGCTTTCGGTCTACTAGGGTACGTGGACACACTCTCCCGCTCGTTGCTATGCATCACATAGATAGATCTTGCATGATCATAGGTAATTTTTTTGAAATACTGCGTTCCCCAACATAGACATGTGTTGTCATTTGATGAACGGGATCACATCATTACGAGAATGATGTGATGGACAAGACCCATCCGTTAGCTTAGCATTATGATCGTTGAGTCTTATTGCTATTGCTTTCTTCATGAATATACATGTTCCTCTGACTATGAGATTATGCAACTCCCGAATACCGGAGGAACACCTTGTGTGCTATCAAACGTCACAACGTAATTGGGTGATTCTAAAGATGCTCTACAGGTGTCTCTGAAGGTGTTTGTTGGGTTGGCATAGATCGAGATTAGGATTTGTCACTCCGGGTATCAGAGAGGTATCTCTGGGCCCTCTCGGTAATGCACATCACATTAAGCCTTGCAAGCAATGTGACTAATGAGTTAGTTGTGGGATGATGCATTATAGAACGAGTAAAGAGACTTGACCGGTAACGAGATTGAAATAGGTATGAGGATACCGACGATCGAATCTCGGGCAAGTAACATACCAATGACAAAGGGAACAACATATGTTGTAATGCGGTTTGACCGATAAAGATCTTCATAGAATATGTAGGAGTCAATATGAGCATCTAGGTTCCACTATTAGTTATTGACCGGAGATATGTCTCGGTCATGTCTACATAGTTCTCGAACCCGTAGGGTCCGCATGCTTAACGTTCGATGACGATTTGTATTTTGAGTTATGTGTTTTGGTGACCGAAGATTGTTCGGAGTCCCAAATGAGATCACGGACATGACGAGGAGTCTCGGAATGGTCGAGAGGTAAAGATTCATATATTGGAAGGCTATATTCGAACATCGGAAGGTTCCGAGTGATTCGGGTGTTTTTCGGAGTACCGGGGAGTTACGGGAATTCACCGGGAGAAGTAATGGGCCTTATTGGGCCAGACGGGAAAAGAGGAGACATGCCAAGGGAAGGTGGCGCCCCCCTGGGTCCGAATTGGACTAGGGGAAGGGGGCGGCGCCCCCCTTGCCTTTTCCTACTCCCTCTCTCTTTCCCTCTTTCCTTCTCTCCTACTCCGAAAAGGAAAGGGATTGCTACTAGGACTTGGAAGTCCTAGTAGGACTCTATACTCTTGGCATGCCCCTACGGGGTCGGCCTCTCTTCCTCCCTCCTTTATATACGTGGGCAGGGGCACCCCAAAGACACACCAAGTCTTCACTTAGCCGTGTACGGTGCCCCCCTCCACAGTTACACACCTCGGTCATATCGTCGTAGTGCTTAAGCGAAGCCCTGCGCTGGTAACTTCATCATCACCGTCGCCACGCTGTCGTGCTGACAGAACTCTCCCTCATCCTCAACTGGATCAAGAGATCGAGGGACGTCATCGAGCTGAACGTGTGCTGAACGCGAAGGTGCCGTACGTTCGGTGCTTGGGATCGGTTGGATCGCAAAGACGTTCGACTACATCAACCGCGTTACTAAACGCTTCCGCTTTCGGTCTACGAGGGTACGTGAACACACTCTCCCCGCTCGTTGCTATGCATCTCCTAGATAGATCTTGCGTGATCGTAGGCAATTTTTTTGAAATACTGCGTTCCCCAACATATAGGGCATGTCACATTTGCAGCTTATTATTGAACCATCCCTAATACCCAACCTCACATATGGTCCCACATGTTAGTGGACACATCTCTTACAATAGGAATTAGTGGAGGGTAGGCGGCCACAATCCTATTCTCCCTTTGTCCCTGGTCATTGCAATAGGAATTAGTGAAGAACCCTAGAACTCAAGGTCGTCACCACGAGGAGTTCGCTCCCCTTAACACTGTTGTGATAACCGGAGTGGGGAAGCACGCTGGTGGCACGAGTGTACGCAATAACCGGAGTAGGGATGCGTACTTATTGGCTCCGCCCACGCGAGATCATATACAAGTGGCTTAGTGATACAATTATAGAGTCATGGTTATCATGTGTTGTCAGTATCATACTTGTGGTGATGACTCTGATACACTCGAGTACATTTACTACTCAAGCACCATTTCACTTAGTTTAGTTTCTTTAATTTATGTCGTTTATTTCTTGTTTGTAGTGTAGATAAACGCTACCCTTTAATTTGGGTTCCTAGCAACTTACTAAAGTAGGCTATCTCCAAACTACCGTTTGGGTGCGTACGAAACTACGTAAGTGATAGCATAGTTGCAGGGTTTGTAATTCCTTCCTATTTTGTTCCCTGTGGATTCAACACTTCATTTATCACGGAAGTGCTACAGCAGCCCTGTGTATTTGCAGGTCATCAGTTTGCGACTGAGGTGCTTTTCTAGAGCCCCAATATTTTTCGCAATACTAAATCTGACTTTGAGGTCCCACTTGTCAATGTGATGTTTGTTCTTTCTCTCGTGATGGCTCAACGGACTTCGGTGGCTCAGCGTACTTCGGCGACATCAGCAGATTGCGGTTGGGGCAGCACGGTGGTCTCCGGTGGCAGGCTATGGGGTGCTGTGACGGGCGGCAAGCGGACTACTGGCCTACGGAGATGGTGCAAGTGTCTCCCACGACAGCTGACGGACATGTCATTTACTGGGAGTGGGATTAAGAGGGGTGATTTTTCCATTATATTGGAAGTGAATGGGCCGATTAATGGGACGCACCAATAATTTATTGAGGAATGCGAGTGTGTTGAAGGATGCTTTTTACCTTAACTCTCCAAATACATGGAACTTATCGTGAAGACAAAGTCTCTTGGAGATACTCTTAGGCAACGCTATACTACATCTCATTTTGAAGGCCTAAGGTTGAGATCGCCGCCCTAGCAACCCTTCATCCAATCCATTGTTTTAAATAGCGGGCTATGCCAAATAGTGGCGGTCCTCCAAATTAGTTATAGTGAGGTTATAGTCGGCTATTTCAGATGTTTTCGAAAGATTATACACAATTCTTATAGCCGGTCACTTAGGAGCACCTTGCTCAAAATGCTATAGCAGGACTATAGCCTGTTATTTAAATCATTTTCCAAACACACCCTGCTACCTTGCTAGCTTCCCATGTCCAAAAGAATATCAGGTGCTCCAGCATCTTAGATTATACGGTGTTAGGTGCTCCAGCATCTCAGATCCAAAGGCTTCTAGGGACTCTGAACATTTAGCAAAAAAGCCCATCCTGAGTTCGTGAATCACGTGCAGGTGTAGTAGCCCCTCAGATTTTGTTTGATCTGAAATCTGATGGTACAGAAGCTCGTATCACCGTATCATCTAAGGAGCTTGAGCACCTAATATTCTTCCTTTCACATCCTACTTTTTCATGGTCCCATTTGTCAGAGTTGAGAGGAGGAAGTACACACGAACCTCCACCAACTAATACAGTATTCATTTAGAAGGATAATATAGCATGCTGGATAAAAAAAAATTCTAACGCGCACAAGGCTGGATGACCGGTGATTTGAACGGGTCGGTCCACTTCCAAACACACACGGCCCCTGCCCCCACAGCCCCACTGGTCCTGTCCCTCTCTCCCATCCATGGGCAGCGACAGCGTGCGCGGCAGTCTCCAGCCGATATACACGCAGCCACTGTCAGTATTTGTTCGCTTCTCCGGCGCCCTTGCCCTCTCCGAGTTTTGGGTGCCGGCAAGCGAGATAATCGGGAAATAGGCCTCGCTCGAAAAAGGCTCACCCACACACTGCCCGCAATAATTCGCGGAAGCGACCAAGCTGCACTCACGCTCGCGGACAAGCCCACCCATCAAACGAATCCGGCAAATCTTCCCGAGCTTGTGGCGTACAGCCGCCCTCCCGCCTCCCCTTATACCGCCCGGAGAATACATACATACATACATACTCGCCATTGCAACGGGCACAGCACAGCTCCGCCGCACGAACCGCGTGCCGGTGTAAGTTCAGCGCTCAAATCGGGCCTGCACCGCTAGCAGCGGAGGCGCCTGAGACCTGACGTGCCGTCGCTTCCGCCGCATTGTGCCGGGCTGAGCTGAACTTGCACGTACGTAGCTGGCTGTGGTGGCTAGAGCGGCCGACATGCTTGCCGTGTCCTCCGCGAGGTGCCTCGCCGCCGACGCGGACGAGCAGCGCGCCGAGGCCGCGCCCATGGAGACGGTTGGGGGTGCAGCGGTGGTGGCGGACCTGGACATAGACTTCGACTTCACCGTCGATGACATAGACTTCGGAGACTTCTTCCTCAGGCTAGAGGACGGCGACGCGCTGCCGGACCTGGAAGTCGACCCCGCCGACATCTTCACCGATCTGGAGGCGGCGGCCGCGGGCGTCGAGGAGTTTCAGGACCAGCAGGTGCCCTGCGCCGAGCTCTTGGCCGCCGTGGAGGACGTCGGTTCGGTCAGTCCAGCCAGTGGTGTCATCGGCGTAGACAACACGGCGGTAGGACTAGGAGACGAGAAGCGAGGGTGCAATCAAGTCGAGGTGGGCGAAAACATGGGCGGCGGCGACCGCCCCATTGTGCCGGACGCAAAATCGCCGTCGTCGACAACGTCGTCGTCCACGGAGGCCGAGAGCCGCCACAAGTCATCAAGCAAGAACTCCCACGGAAAGAAAAAAGCCAAGGTGCGTTCATGCTTCTTATTGGTCCTATGTAGAAGCTTTATACAGTACTTCTTAGGTTTGCACCGTGTGGTATTAATGGCGTGCCCTCTCTGCAGGTGGACTGGGCGCCGGAGCTGCACCGGAGGTTCGTGCAGGCCGTAGAGCAACTCGGCATCGACAAGGCAGTGCCGTCTAGGATTCTGGAGATCATGGGGATCAACTCACTCACTCGGCACAACATAGCAAGCCATTTGCAGGTGCGTGCAGGCATGAAACTTGAAATTTGAAACGTGAATAATATAGATATATAGTTCTAACTTCTGCCTAAAGTCTAAACTCAATTAGGCTTCGATGGCTGTACTAGCACTACCAGGATTGAGGACCTAGTTTAATAGACCAACAAAAGAAAAACTCTGAACAAGGAAAAGATCGAGATATGAAGCAATCCAAAGTTGCACATCTCTCTATTTGTATGTAATTCACAATCAGGTACCGAATAATATGAAATAGCTAGAAGAAGAGGATATGCATAGTTGAAGCAGCAAACAGGGTGCAGAACTGCAGATATATAGAGCTAGCTACTTTGAATTATGACACACAAAAGTGTCACTGTTCTAGTTCAGAATTCAAGTAATAGTGCATGTCGTTCACTAGCCATACAACCGTTGCTACACATTGCTTGAACTATTTTGCCATGTGTCCTCCGTTTCTCTCTCCCGCTAGTAGGTAGACCCCGTCATCAGTTTTATCATCTACTCCTATATATAGTTGTATAGGTTCACGGATTGAACTGTAAAAGTCTGTCCCACTATTGGGTGCTCATTCACCAAAAGTGAAGCCTTGGTCTACTCATCACAATCTCAACAAAGATTTTTTTTGCTAGCCAACTTTTTGGCATGACAACAACATACTATACCATATAGATATTGGCGCACAAAAATTGAACGTATGGATACTGAAATATGAACCTGCTATTTCTAGGGCAACTGAAAAATGGTTATACTATCTGCCGATATATTAATTAGTGTTCTCCATATGGTTGCAGAAGTACCGGTCTCACCGGAAGCACATGATTGCGCGGGAGGCGGAGGCGGCGAGCTGGACCCAACGACGACAGATGTACGCCGCCGGCGGACCGGCCGCGGCCGTGAAGAGGCAGGACTCGAACATGTGGACCGTGCCAACCATCCGCTTCGCGCCGGCGCACCCTCCTCCTCCTCCCCCTCCTTCACCGGCAGCCATGCAGCACTACGCTCGGCCGTTGCACGTCTGGGGTCACCCTACGATGGACTCGCCCCGGATGCCGATGTGGCCGAGGCACACAATGCCCCGCGCCCCGGTGCCGGCGTGGGCTCCCCCGCCGCCGCCGCCGTCTGACCCGGCTTTCTGGCACCACCCTTACATGAGGGTACGTGCAAACGTAGTGCCAGCCACCGATGGCAATCTTGTGTAGTGGGCTCGTCGCGCTTGTTTCTTACGTTTTGTTTTGGTTCGCTTTGTGCAGGGGCCCGCAGCGTATATGCCGACCCATGGGACTCCTTGCATGGCAATGCCGATGACACCGGTGAGCAGTCCGCCGATATGTAAGCTGTGGCATTTCCTTGCAATTGTTCTACCAAAAACTGACGAGATGAATACTTTTGCCGATCCAGAAATTTCCTGTTCCACCTGTGCCCGTTGCCATGCCGTGCCCAGTCTATGCGCCCCCCTCCCCGGCGCCAGCGCTGGCGAGCAAGAGCCAACAAGATTCGCAGCTCCAGCTACAAGCACAACCAGTACGTGTATACACGACAATTCCATTTATCCTACTGCATGCACCACTGTGGCTGAGCCAGTTTTAGTTAACACTCTCTACCTTGTTGTGGTTTTTGCAGTCAAATGAGAGCATAGACGCGGCCATTGGTGATGTTTTATCCAAACCGTGGCTGCCACTGCCGCTGGGGCTGAAGCCCCCTTCGTTGGGGAGCGTCATGGGCGAGCTCGAAAGGCAAGGCGTGGCCAATGTGCCCCAAGCCTGCGGGTGAGCGCTGGAGGATGCATCCGCGTGCACTCCATTAATGCATGACTGCTGCTAGCTAGCAGCAGCAGCAACAACAACAACAAAATCGTCGACATGTCTTTGTTTCTTAGAACGTTTTGTGGACCTCTCTCTTGGTCAACCTGTGCATAATTTCGATCAAGGGAAACATCCTTAATTTGAGTTCGCTGTTGAGACACATTTTTGTTACACCATAAACTTTGACACTCGACCTTGGCTTCCCGTAAATTTAACTTTTTTTTTCTGGAAAACATCTGAGCTGTTCATTTTCAGTCATGGCAGTATAATAAACAAAGAAATAATAGAAATTACATCCAGATTCATAGACCACCTAGCGACGACTACAAACACCGAAGCGAGTCGAAGGCGCGTCATAGTCATCGCCCCTCCCTCACCAGAGCCGGGCAAAACTTGTTGTAGTAGACAGTCGGAAAGTCGTTGTGCTAAGGCCCTATAGGACCGGCGTGCCAGAACAGCAACCGCTGCCAATGAAGAGTAGCACAAATCGGAAGGATCCAACATGAAGACACACGAACGTAGACGGACGATGAACAAATTAAATCCACCAAGGACGCCGGAGACACTCCTCCACACGTCCATCAACGATACTTGACGCACCCAGTGGCGGAGCTAGGGAGGACCAGCAGGGGCCCTGGCCCCCCTATGGCATTGTACAATATGAATGATTTTGTACTTAAGGCTAGTTTAGACATGATGTTTAGACAAAATTAGCTTTCTTGGCCCTCTCTAAGTGAAAATCACCATGTTCGGCCCGGTTTAAGCTCCAATCCTGCCTCCGCCCTGGACGCACCACCGAAACGGGGGCTAGACGACGGGAAGAACCTTATTCTCCTGAGCAGGACACAAACACTAACAAATCTCAAAGACATATCTAAAAATAGAGCCCTCCCGGTGGCAAGCCGGGATACATCACGCCCCATATGGCCCACCGGAGACGAGGTGGTCCGGCGGCGATGCTGACGGAAAGCAGAGAAACCCTAATTGGGGAGGAGGCGGCTGGGTTAGGAGCGTCCACTTCCCGCTGCCGATGCCTCCTGCATCGCACGTGTAGCCGTCGTCGTGCACGCCTGCGATGACCAACTTTTCAATTTATATTCCCACAAACATGAAAAACCTTTTCAGTTTGTAGAAAAAAGGACCAAATATTTCTTACACTAATTTAGAAAGTAACTTAGCTAGGCTTTTTTTTGGCGTGATGGAGGTTGTTCCGGTATGTGTAGTATGGCTCACCGTTGTGAAGTGGCAGTATACTCAAGTTTGTTAAGACACACTACCCTCACAACACGGCCTAGCCGCAAAAAGAAGGAAACCTAATAACGGGGCCACATCAGCTAGGAGGCAGGGGTGCGCGAATGCTATATCTCCCTCATAGCGAGACTAGCATCTGTCTCGCTTGAAGGGCTCGAGCGTATGGTCCGGCATGTTAGGGCTGTCGCTCTCTTCTACCTACGGATTATTTATATTTAATTTGATGGTCAGAGACAAATTAAAAACTAAGCAGTGGTAATTAAAACTCTCGGGGGGAAATAGGGATGTGTGCAGATACCGTCACTTCTTCCGTATCCAATCGTATCTCGTCGTAGCGTGTCAGCATGAATATGGCCAACATGTCAGTGGAGTGAGTGGTGAGGCATTGGGTGAGCCACACATTATCTTTCTTTTGCAAAAAATATCCTTGATTTTTATTTAATTATGCACATGGTGTCTTTCAAGAAAGGGGAATAAAAAATATAGCTCCAAGGGAATCGAACCGACGTCCTCCCCTCCACACTAAAAGATAACTACGCTAGACATTCCACCAAGAATAAATTCATGTCTAATTAACAAACGCAATATTCTTCAATACAATGTTCACTCGGCCCAACAAAGGAATAAACAAAAACTAAACGTCGTGTTATTCCTGCAGGAATAGATTGATGTAAGAAAACAACTTATATTTTGTTGTTTGTGACGTTTAAAAATGTTCATACGTTGCAAAAAAAGTATGCGACAATTTAACAAAATTAAACATTGTAAAAAATAGTTGTGTAATTAAAAAATGTAAGTTGCATTTTAAAAATGTTCATGCGGGGAATAGAAATGTTCTTGTGTATGTTTTTGCTAATATTCTTCTATTTAAGAAATACACGGGGAATAGAAATTAGCCATGACATATGCATATTATCACGGGGAGAGTGGGATCATCCTGTTTGAGCGATCAATTTTTTTTCAAATTTTAAATTTCTTTTGGACAAATCCACTGAACTATATTTTCTTTTATCTAGATTTTTCAAATTTAAAATTATTCGAACTCAAACAAAATTTTCGCTGATTTGCCCGAAAGAAACTCACATACATTTATTGTGCACTATATATTTATTTATCTAGTTTAAAAAAATGTAATGATCAAATTCAAAAAAAGTAGTTGATTTGTCCGAAAAACTTACGTATATGCATTCTGATCTATATCTTCCTTTATCTAGATTTAAAACTTAAAATTATTGGAATTCGAACACAATTTCTGCTGATTTTTCCAAAAAAAATATGTGCATTCATTCTGCACCAGATTTTTAAGTTAAAAGTAGTCGGATTTAAACAAAAATTAGTTGATTTGTCCAAAAAATATGTACTTTAATTCCGCACTATATTTTCTTTTATCTAGATTTTCAAATATAATATTATTCAAATTCAAACAAAAGTTTAGTTGATTTGTCTGAAAATTTTATCTAGAATATAAGTTATTTTCTTACATAGAAAAAAAGGAAGAATACAGAAGACAAATTGTGTATATCTCTTTAACTGCACATGCGGCGAGCTAGTCAGGAGGTCATAGGTTTGAACCGGGGCTATCCCTTTTTTGCACAGCTTTTCCCGTTTTAGTTTCTATTTTATTCCTACTGTCCATATTATATATAGAGCTAACTGTGCATACTAATCATCAAAAATCAGTTAGTCGACTGGTTATGCAAATGCTGCTAATCGCAGCAGGTGCAGGTTCAAGTCCAAGCGTGTACCCACGTTTTCAATTTTATTTGAGAATTTTCCGCGTACATAAAATCTAAGTCTTAAAAAGACAGTTTTTTTTTCAATTTTATTTGAGAATTTGAAAAGTGAGTTGAAGTTCATTGAATTCGAGAAAAAGTTCATCAATTTTGAAAGAAAAAGTTCACAAATTTGAAACAAATCGTCGAACTAGGAAGAAGAAAAGAAAAAGAATAAACAAAAACAAAAACCAAAAGAAGGAAAAGGGAAAAAGGAAAAAAGAAAAAGGAAAGAAGAAATAGGAAAACAAAGGAAAAAGATGTAAGTTGACAGATCAGGCAAGGTGGTGTGATGGTTACCGCAGCGTAGCTCCATAAATTTTCAAGTCATTTTAAGCTCCGGAAGATAGCTATCTCCGTTGTAGCTTTTTTCAAGTCATAATTGCAGCTGCCGGCAATCTCGCTCTTGTGATTAAACTTGCAAATTAAGAGAGAAAAGGCATTAGAATTGCATCTAAAACTGAAATATAAGTTGAAAACAATATAAATAGCAGTAGAAAAACATGATGCAAAATGGATGTATCAGCCATCACGTGGCTTAAATGGGGCATTCGTCTTCAGCGCAACGGCGGGTGCAATGGCAGTGCAGGTGGCCCATCGCAGCACCTTCTGTTGCGGGTAGTGGCTGGTGGGTCTGCAAAGACGATGCGGCGAACGACGGCCTTCGACTTTGAGGCAACTGCGGCGGCGGGAACCACCGTCCGAGGTGCGGTGGTCACAATAGCACTGAAGGTGTGTTCCATGGCATTCATGGCGGTGGTGGAAGCGCGGGAGCAGAGGCAAGGCGATTGCATACGTGAAGTTTCAGCTGGCGATTGGGGCGTCGCGCTGCTGTTTTTGCATTTGGGCAGTCGTGTGTGTGATGTAAATTACATCACTTGGGGCTGGTTTTTTTAGCAGCCCAAAGACAGGACCACAAAAATATAAGTTCGGGGTAGCTGCTAGAGCTCATTGTTTGGCATGACTGATGCAAAATATATTTTCTGGTAGCTGCTCTATATAGGGTTTTTTGCGAGGATACAGACGTTTGGTTTGTGAGTGTATATGCACCCTATATGCAAAAAGTAACTGTTGACTTCAGGAAAAGGAAAAATTTAAGGCCAAATACGAGTCAACATTAACTTGTATTTCTGTTGTAGTAAATCAGAGACACTTATTTCCTGTCAAAAAAATTAAAGACACTTATTTTGGACCGGAGGGTGTAGGTCGCAAAAAAATTGTCTTGAAGTCAACAATTTTTTTCTTCGTAAAAAATTTATATACTAGTGCAAAAGAAAGTCAATTTTATTCCACAAAAAGTGTTTCAGAATTTTATTTATATTTTCTGAATTATTAAGGAAAAGACCATACAGAGTGTATATACATCCTAGAATCAAAGGGCATTTTTCTGCTGTTGCAGATCCTCTTAGGACACAAACAAGACGAAAAAACCTTAAAAAAATGGGTACGTAGCATGAATCTCAAAGCAACCATGCCATGCATTGGTAGAATGCTTTCGTGGCGACGCATGGAAGCATTTGTGGAAGGAGTACGTGATACAATCGGGATCTAGGACCCAGGGTCCATGGACGGATGCATGGAAGCATTTAAGGAAGGGGCAGTGGATGGAGGCGCTGCGTGGGCAGGAGCACGAGCGGCTGCTTCCTCGCGGTGACCAGCCCCGCCTCCTCCTCCATGTCCAGCGGCGGATTTGGAACCTCCCAGTCGAAGCACTGCACCAGCGCGGCCAGGAACGCGGGCACGGCCTGCATGGCCAGCCCCATGCCGGGGCACGCGCGCCGCCCGCTCCCGAACGGCATGAGCTGCATGTGCTGCCCTTTGGGGTCCACGGCCTCGCCGGCGCCGCCGGGCATGAACCGCTCCGGCCGAAACTCGAGCGGCTCCTCCCAGTACGCCGCGTCGCGCCCGATGGAGAAGATGTTGAAGAAGACCGACGTCTTGACAGGGATGGTGTACCCACGGACGTGTATGGGCTCGATCGCCTCCCGCTGCGCGAACACCGCCGGCGGCCGCAGCCGCAGGGTCTCCTTGAGCACCGCCTGCAGGTACGGCATCTGGGCCACGTCCGGTTCGCCCACCACCCGGGACCTGCCCACCACGGCATCCAGCTCCGCCCGCAGCTTCTGCAGGCAGTCCGGGTGGTTGAGCAGATCTGCCAGCATCCACTCCACGGTGGTGGCTGTCGTGTCCGACCCGGCAGTGAAGATGTCCTGTTTCATAGGAGTAGATTGTTAGCAACCGTTATCAGAGACTGCACTCAACTCAATTTAATCCATGAGAACAGAGTGGAGCACTCACGATGATGAACGCCTTGATGTTGTCCCGGGTGAGCTTGACCTCGGCGGCCGGGTCCGCCGCCGCGTCCATGAGAATGTCAAGCAAGTCCTTGGCCTTGGTCTCGGTCTCGTCTGCTTCCTCACGCCGCTCCTTCTCCTTGGTCCTGATCATGGACTCGAGCAGCGCGTCGAACCTGTCGCGCACGTCGCGCGTCTTCCGGTCGAGCCCCTGCAGGTCCCAGCCGCGGCAGAGCGCCACGTAGTCCTCCAAGTTGAACGCGCCCACCAGCTCCGCCACCTTCTTGGCACAGTCCCGAGCCGTGTCGGCCATGTCGCCCGGCAGCGCGCTCGCCACCATCCTCATGATGGCGTTGTTGGACATGCGGATGAGCTGCCTGCTCATGTCCACGGTCTCGCCCTTGGCGGCCGCCTCCGCCGCCGCGCGCATGACGCCCGCGAGCTCGGCGGCGCGGACGGGGCGCAGCTGATCGATGGTGCGCGGGCCGAGCAGCTCCGACATGCAGAGGCGCTTCATGAAGCGCCAGTGCGGGCCGTAGGGCGCGAAGGCGAAGCCGGCCGAGTCGTAGGCGAGGTGCCGCGTGACTGCCGTGAGCGGGCGCTCCGGGATGCTGCCCTCGAACTTGAGGACGTCGCGGGCGACGTCGGCGGAGCCGATGACGACGCAGTGGGTGGAGGGGCCGAGGCGGAGGTACACGAGCGGGCCGTAGCGGTTGATGATGCGGTCGAAGGCGCGGTGGGGAGGCGGGCGGATGAGGTGGAGGTGGCCGATGAACGGCAGTGCCATGGGGCTCGGGGGGAGGCGGCCCTGCTTGCCGCCATGTCTGACCAGCGTGAGGAGGAAGAAGGCGACGGCGGCGAGGAGCGAGGCCACAAGCCATGGCGCTACACTGTCCGAGACTACTCCGACTCCGAGTTGGTCCATGATGCTTAACTGGCTTTGCAGTTGTGGTGTGGTGTGTCGTGTCTCCTTATAATGTCTATATCTGTCAATCGCAAAAAAAAATGTCTATATCTGTCATATATTATGATCCATTCCGTGCCCGCTGCAAATCCGCACCGCCCGTCTTACCAACCACGCCGACCGACGGACGTACGATCGGACGTGGCTGAAGCTGATTCTTTTGATTTTTTTCTTCCCCTCCCGAGGTAACTAAGCGCAGCGATGCATAGGCGACCAGTCGTCGCTATCATGCATCGGACGTCGCACGCGTACATGCAAACAGAACCAGTCTTCTCTGCTGGAATAGAGAGAAGAGAAAGAAGAGTGGAGAGAAAATTCGTGAAGCGACAAGCGGTCCACGTTGCCCCGGGACGGGTTTGGTACCATGCACGGTCAGATTCATTTTCCGAATTCAACGGCCTGGATTCACTCGCTCATTAAGACAAGCAGGCTTAGAGATCTCCACCCGCTTAACAGCCCCTCAGCGATTTTTTCGCGCGGCGCCTACCAAAAACGGCCCAACAAGGCTTTCAGACGACGGTGCGCCGGTTCGCCCTTTTTTCCGCCGGCGACGCAGTCAACCCGCTACTGGGGACGCTTAGGGCTCGGCCAAGAAGGGAAAAGCACGGCCGCCCACGCCGTCGGTGAAAAGTCAAGATTTTCTTCCCGACCGCCCCCACCCCGCGCTCTCGGCCGCAACTAGGTATATCCCGACGCCGCCTTCACCGTAGATAGCCATTCCCGAAAAAAAATAGCATAGGTTCGCGCGACAGCCCCGACACCATTGGGCGTTTTTGACGCGGAGGGCGCTTTAGCGGCGGTGCACGCCCACCGTCGCGCAAGGTGTTCGGCGATTTGCGCCTCGACGATGGACTCGGATGACGAGGAAGTGCTCGCTGCTGGCCGGAGGAGGAAGCCGAGGCCGACGCCCGTGAAGAAGAGCATCTCATGGTGCTCGCCGCCCTCGCCACCGGCCGACGAGCAATGAAAAGCAGCGGCGAGGTGGCTCGGCGCCGGGCGGGTGAAAGCAAAGAACCGCATCGCCTCGAAGGCTACTGCATGCTCTACTCCGACTACTTCGCCGATGCTCCACTTCACGACGACGTAACATTTCGCGCCGTTATCGGATGAGCCGAAGCTTTTCCTCCGGATTGTGAATTCCATCCGGAGTTCGACACTACTTCAAGTGCAAGATGGATTGCACGGTTCACTTGGATTCACCTCCATCCGTAAATGCACGACAAGAATGAGGATGCTTGCATATGGAGCTCCCGGTGACTCACTCGACGACTATGGGCACATGGCCGAGTCGACCAGCCTAGAGTGTTTCTACAAGTTCTGCCGGGTAGTGGTGGCGTGTTTGGACCGCAATACTTGAGAACACCCAATGCGGAAGACACCGCCGGATCCTAGCACATAATGCAGCAAGAGGATTTCTGGGATGCTTGGAAGCATCGACTTCATGCATTGAAATGGAAGAATTGCCCATTTGCTTGGCGGGGGATGTACAAAGGCACCAAAGGCGGTTGCGAGTGGTACTTGAGGCGGTGGCCACAGGACCTCCGGATTTGGCACTCCTTCTTTGGTATGCCAGAACTCACAATGACATCAACGTCTTTGCAGGTTTCCGTCTTTGCCAAGCTTGTTGAAGGTCATTCTCCTCCAATGAACTTCGAGATCAATGGGCGGCAGACAACAAGGGTACTATCTAGCTGATGGCATCTATCCGAGATGGTCGACATTTGTCAAGACCATCAAAACCCTCAATGCTCGGAGGCAAGAACGCTGGTTTGCGAAGATTCGGGAGGCTTGCGGTGAAGGATGTCGAGCGGCATTTGGTGTGCTCCAATCTCGATTTGTCGTTGTCCGCACCCGCCGCACCTGGTCGAAAGATCAAATGTGGAAGATCATGACCAGTTGTGTCATCTTGCACAACATGATCATTGAGAGCGAGCAGAAGAGCCGATGTTTGACATCGAACCATACAACCGGCGAGGTCCTCTTGCCCAAGTTGATCACCGCTAGCGGCGACTGGACGCCTACCTCAAGATCGTCGCCAGAGATCCGAGACTCACAGTGCATCATCAATCGTAGTAAGATCGATAGAGCACCTATGGAGGCTCAAGGGCGACACCGGCGCGACGTGTGATGAAATATGAGTTTTTATTTGTTGAACTATATAATTTGTATTGAACTATTTGTTGTTGTACTATTTTGTTGAAGTATTTGAAATTTCTATGATGAAATATGTGATAAAAAATATTTATGTTGATAATTGAACGCCGAGGCACGGCGAACCACACCGAATATGGGCCTATTCTCGCCCATATGGGCATTTTTCGCCGAAATGGAGCTTCAAAAGTGGGCCAAAATCGGCGACTGGGGGCGAGATGGGGCGACGATCGGGCAAAACCGCCCCAATATTGAAAGAATCGCTGCTCGCCTCGTGGGCGATTTTATCTTATACAGGGGCCGAATAACGGCCGAGATGCTCTTATCAAGGTGGCGGCGTGGATATCGCAGCCAGACAGCGCTAGGCGCCGGTCAGCCGACTCAAATTTGGCCGCCCGCGCAGGCGTCGATTTGGAGGAAGCACAAGTATTACATTTGAAAAGCTCCTATTTGCAGCTATACCGTCAATGACCATGGTTGACGGTATATATCGATCATCTCTAAACCAGCTGGTCAAAATAGTCTCATCTTGCCCAAAAACAAGAAGCAACTAAAAAGAATGCCGAGAGGGTATTTGTAGTTCTCTAGACCCGTTTTACAATTTATTTTGACCTGCTAAATTATGGGATCCGAAGACATTGTGAGAGGTGATGACATGTTGTGTGATCATGCACAATATGTTCCTCGAGGATGAAAGTGAGGGTGTTGCCTCGGCTCTTGAATTTGAGAATATAATTGATCCTATCAAACTTCCAAATCATAATCCGACCATGTTTATGAGTTTGTTCAAATGCATCAATTTTTTTTGACATTGAGCAACTCATAAACAGTTCAAGAAAGATTTGATACAAAAACCTACGGGCGGTTAAAGAGAACAACTAGAACATATTTGCTACTCCCTCCATTCCAGATTTTAGTGCGCATAAGTTTTCTTGGCATATTCCATATTGTAGTGCGTATTAGTAGTCGCAATCGATTCTGGACGAAAATAACCCCGCTTTATCCCCTTCCTCCTGCACAAGCACCACGACGAGTGAGGACCACAACGGCGCGAACGAAGCATCTCCCTCGCCGTGCTCTTCCTCCCCACCACCTCCACGCGTGCGGCCGTGCTCCAGCGAGCTCTGGACCAGCCTCCTTTTCTCTGTGCCGAGGAGATCCAAGAGATAGCGATGACTAGGCGGTCAAAGGCGTGATGGATGAACACCCATGGACGCCGGTCAAGGCGCGTCATCTTCTGCATGTACAATCCACCATACACTGGTGCTATTCGCCACTCCGAGTACGCCGCCGTTCGTAAATCTAGCTTGCAACAGTGCCAATCGACTTCGTGTTGACTGCCCCTTTCTCAATCTTCTCTCCTCCAATATCATTGAGCAACTCCGCCTTGGGTCCGAGGTCGATGTCGATTCCAGCGGGCCGCTGACGAGGCTCGGCGATTCTTGGAGACGAAGCGGCAGCACGCCAGTGCCGACTTCCTATGCAGTAGCGGCGGCAGCTCCCATGAGCCAGATGCAGCTTCCAATGTCTCTGCGACCGCCACGGCAGGCTTCTCCGCGTCTAGCGCGCCCATAGATGGAAATATGCCCTAGAGGCAATAATAAAATTATTATTATTATATTTCCTGAATCATGATAAAGGTTTATTATTCATGCTAGAATTGTATTGACAGGAAACTTAAATACATGTGTGGATACATAAACAAATACCGTGTCCTTAGTGAGCCTCTACTGGACTAGCTCGTTGATCAAAGATGGTTAAGGTTTCCTAACCATAGACGTGTGTTGTCATCTAATAACGGGATCACATCATTAGGAGAATGATGTGATGGACAAGACCCATCCGTTAGCTTAGCATAATGATCGTTTAGTTTATTGCTATTGCTTTCTTCATGTCAAATACATATTCCTTCCACTATGAGATTATGCAACTCCCGGATACCGAAGGAATACCTTGTGTGCTATCAAACGTCACAAATGTAACTGGGTGATCATAAAGATGCTCTACAAGTATCTCCGAAGGTGTTTGTTGAGTTGGCATAGATCGAGATTGGGATTTGTCACTCCGAGTATCGGAGAGGTATCTCTGGGCCCTCTCGGTAATACACATCATAAGCTTGCAAGCAAACGACAAAGGAGTTAGTCATGATGTGATGTATTACGGAATGAGTAAATAGACTTGCCGGTAACGAGATTGAACTAGGTATGAAGATACCGACGAACGAATCTCAAGCAAGTAATACCGATGGACAAAGGGAATTACGTATGTTGTCATAACGGTTCGACCGATAAAGATCTTCGTAGAATATGTAGGATCCAATATGGGCATCCAGGTTCCGCTATTGGTTATTGACCGAAGAGGTGTCTCGGTCATGTCTACATAGTTTTCAAACCCGTAGGGTCCGCATGCTTAACGTTCGTTGACGATATAGTGTTATATGAGTTATGTGATTTGGTGATGGAATATTGTTCGGAGTCCTGGATGAGATCCGGGGCATGACGAGGAGTCTCGAAATGGTCGAGAGGTAAATATTGATATATAGGACGATGGTATTCAGACACCGAAAGTGTTTCGAAGGGTACCAAGTACTTATCGGGTCGCCAAAAGGGGTTCCGGGCACCCCCGGCAAAAGTTATGGGCCTTATGGGCCAAGAGAGGGAACGCACCAGCCACAAGGGGCTGGTGCGCCCCCCATAGCAGGCCGGCCTAGGAGGAGAAGGAAAGAGGGGAAGGGAAAGGAAAGTGTGGAGTAGGACCCCCTTCCTTCCCTCTCCCCCTCTTTCCTTCCCCCTTGTCCAAACATGGCAGGGGGCGCGGCCAGGGCAGGAGCCCTACGGCTGGCCGGCCACCTATGTGGTGCGCCAGGCTGCCTCCCCTCCCCCTCCCACCTATATATATATATATGTGTGTGTGTGTGTGTGTGTGTGTGTGTGTGTGTGTGTGGGGGGCGCCTAGCACACCCCAGATCAATTGTTAGCCATGTGTGGCGCTGACGGTGTCCTGGACTAGGGGGTACTCACCACGTCGTCTCCCGATCAGTTGGATTGGGCCGAGGACCCCATGGTCAGACACTCATGGGCCAGTCCGGACAGCTGCCGCATACAAGGAAGATTCCACAAGACTTGGTGATCAAGACGAGGACTCCTCCCCACCGGCGATTCGGCTAGGACTCTTGTTATCCTAGGCCTCGGTGCATTATATAAACCAGGGCAAAGCTAGTCGATAGAGGACAATTACAATCATACCATCATAGGCTAGCTTCTAGGGTTTAGCCTCTACGATCTCGTGGTAGATCTACTCTTGTACTACCCATATCTTCAATATTAATCAAGCAGTGAAGTAGGGTTTTACCTCCATCGAGAGGGCCCAACACTGGTAAACATTGTGTCCCTTGCTTCCTGTTACCATCAGCCTAAGACGCACAGATCGGGACCCCCTACCCTAGATCCGCCGGTTTTGACACCGACATTGGTGCCTTCATTGAGAGTTCCGATGTGTCGTCACGATAAGGCTTGATGGCTCCTTCAATCATCCACAACGATGCGATCTGGGGTGAGGTCCCCCCCGGACAAATCTTCGTATTCGGTGGCTTCTCACTACGGGCCAATTAGCTTGGCCATCTAGAGCAGATCGACAGCTACGCCCCCGGCCACCAGGTCAGGTTCGTAAACTTGAACTGCACGGCCGACATCCGCGGAGACTTGATCTTCGACGGATTCGAGCCCATGACAGGTGCGCCGCACAGTCCCCATAAGCATGACTTAGATCTACCGTCTGACGGTGTTCGGGAGAACGCGCCTGCAGCTGCCCTGGCTTTAGATCCTGAGCAGATCGTGCCATCCGAGGATGGGGGATAGACCCCGCCACGGAGGCCACACACTCATCGGCAATAGAGCCGAACATAGACTTCGCCTCCAATAAAGTCTGTGCCATCGGACCCTCGGACTCGTCTCCGACTATAGGCTCCGAACCGCGTGCATCCGTGCCTATCGAATGTGATTGGGCACTGATTATGGAGTTCAGCTCCGCGGATATCTTTCAGCACTCGCCCTTGGGCGATGTGCTAAGTTTATTGAAATCTCTATCCCTGTCCGGAGACTCCCTGCCGAACTATGTCCGGCGTTGACCACGTCGCGACCTGCCTCAGTGGGGCCGCACTGTTGCTTGTTCAATCCGATGTCCATCATGCCGACCTACTTCGACTCATCGGCTGACATTGAGGCTTCGACATCTCGGCTGGACCGGGGGCTTCATCATCTCTTCATCAACCTACCCGGAGACTTCGGCGTCACTAGCCGACCGGCTTCGTCACGTTAGCTGGACCGGAGGCTTTGCCTCGGCGAGCCAACCTTTACCAAAGATCGCCATGCCGCCGCTTCACGCCCATCGTGCAATGAGAATGCGGATCGAGTCCCAATTTTGGGAGTCACTTTTCTTTGATCGCTACAACAAATAGACCAGGTGCTATTAATCCTAGTATTTTTTGCTTGTTTGGGTTTATTTTTCCAAGGAATTATTACTCCGGTTTGTCCATCATCTGTACACAAGTCTATCAAATGGTGGCCGCATTAACGACGGTCGCATGGTGGTTCGGTCAGTTTCCGTACATAGTCCGGCCAACACCGCATCCGAAACTCGGACCAACCTGAGAATTCAGACTTTTCCACGACTTCACCGCGTCACGCCGTCGCCCTGCATCGACATTGACTTCGCCGCCAGGCCATATTTCTTTTATTACTCACTTTGCATACATTATTTATTATGCATCAATTTTTATTTTTTAATTTATCATTATTACTATTATCTCCGGTTTGCACTATTTTTTGTGCACAGGAAAAGGATCCAGCCGGACTATATCCTTTGGCGTCACCTCGGCTGGACGGGGGGCTTCGTCAACACTTCATTACCCCATGCCGGGGACTTCGGCATCACTCTGCCGACCTGCATTGACCGTGCTATGTCACCACTTCGGAGTGCCGAGCTCTTTGCTCCGCCACCTCGGGACCGGCTTGGGGGATGGAACCTTGTCCCGCATCAAGCTCGGACCGCGTCATCAATACCGAACACATTAACCAGCTAAGTTGCCTTCATGCTCAAAGTTTTAAAATTTTAACTTATGTTCGGTTCGATCAAGCATTATACTTTTTTGGAAAAAAGTTGCTTGTAAAAAATTTCCTTGTCCAAACTTTGTTTGTGACGAACAAATTCAAATACCCTGATTACTTGGGGGCTCCTTGCTGGAGCTTTTCCTCTTGCATATGATTATACTTGTACGGTTTCGTTCCTTGTTCGTGTATTATGCCACAATATGCACCATATTGACCTAAGTGATTTGCAAGCTGGGTTGCCTTGCTCCTGTGTTTACCCCTACGTTCCCGATTGTTCGGCTAGGGAGTAAAGGGAGCACCTCTGTGATTGTCACGATCGGGTCACCCGAGCCGGACCTTAGACTGGGTGAAGCCGAAAGCTAGCGCTCTTACTGTTTTCAATTATGGTCGGCACACAAAGGAACTCATGAGTACAAAAAATCTATTGCATAAGTCTCATAGTAGCAATGAGCAACCGAAGAAAGGTATCGGTGGGGGTACTATTTTCTTCGAAGATGCTTCTTACACTTTGTTCGTAATATAGCATAAGTTCCCTGAGCGTGCTTTATCTGTTACAGCCTTATCGCCTGATTGCCTGGTTATCGGAAACACCGTCGATATTCTCGACAGGTGGAGTACATAACACTTTTCGGTATTTTGACCGAAGAGGGAGAAGCCGACGGTCAGTTAAGACGCGTTTAAAGTTCGGGTGAACATGGATATGATATAAGTACTTCGGTACACACAATCATTCTTTTACCCAAGTCACGTGGGGGTTCTTAAATTAGTATGAGCTGTTTTTCTTCTTGGTCGTTGCAATGTCTTTTTTCTATCACTCCTTTCTCGATGCAAGTGTGTGGTCAATAGCCGGATAGCCTTGCTTCTCTCTAAATCCGCTCGAGTGCAGTTTGCTAAACTAGCCTCGGATAACCTTTTTTTTAAAGTCCAATTTTTGGATTGGCACCGAACACTTGATCTAGTTCGGACATTAAACTTTTGAATAAGTTTTTTGGCTTTTCGTGCCTATGGCACTTTTAAACTATTTGTGCGTTTCAAAGATTAGTCTCGCAAAGGCAACGCCGACACCTTTAGGGATTCAGCAAAACATTCTCGGATATTGCTTTATATGCATCGGTTTCAATTGTGTCTTCATCAATAGTTGGGTTGCCTGCCCTGTGCTTACCTCCTCGCCCGCGTTGTTCGGCTAGGTGTGCAAAGGGAGAACCACTGTGATTGTGCTTCCAGTTCGCATGGTCAAGCACCTCAGTGGAGAAAGCCGAAAACTGACTGTCATAATAGGCGTAAACTGGTCAACGATCCGATGACTATGATGGGCCATTCATAACATTGGCCGAAGTGTTTACGGCTTGACCTCAGATGTCGCCGAACACTAACCGGAGGCTCATAGCTAGCTTCCCCAGTTTAAAGCTCCTATGACTAAGCGAACGTTTTAAAGCCCGCTGATACGTCCATTTTGCATCATGCTTTTATATCGTTATTTATTGCATTATGGGATGCTATTTCACGTTATGTCACAATACTTATGGCTATTCTCTCTTATTTTACAAGGTTTACATGAAGAGGGAGAACGCCGCAAATGGAATTCTCAATGAAAAGGAGCAAATATTGGAGACCTATTATGTGCAACTCCAAAAGTCCTGAAACTCCACGGAATATCTTAAAAGAAATAAAGAAAAATCGTCGCCAAAGATGAAGGCCAGGGGGCCCACACCCTGCTCACGAGGGTGGGGGCGCGCCCCCTACCTCGTGGGCCCCCTGGTGGCTCTCCAATGCCCATCTTCTCCTATATGAAGTCTTTCGATGAGAAAAAAATAATAAACAACCTTTCGGGACGAAACTCCGCCGCCACGAGGCGGAACCATGGCGGAACCAATCTAGGGCTCCGGCGGAGCTGTTCTGCCGGGGACACTTCCCTCCGGGAGGGGGAAATCATCGTCATCATCATCTCCAACGCTCCTCTCATCGGGAGAGGGAAATCTCCATCAACATCTTCACCAGCACCATCTCATCTCCAAACCCTAGTTCATCTCTTGTATCCAATTCTTGTCTCCAAGTCCGGGATTGGTGCTAGTAGGTTGCTAGTAGTGTTGATTACTCCTTGTAGTTGATGCTAGTTGGTTTACTTGGTGGAAGATCATATGTTCAGATCCTTTATGCATATTATTACCCCTCTGATTATGAACATGAATATGCTTTGTGAGTAGTTACGTTTGTTCCTGAGGACATGGGAGAAGTCTTGCTATTAGTAGTCATGTGAATTTGGTATTCGTTCGATATTTTGATGAGATGTATGTTGTCTAGCCTCTAGTGGTGTTATGTGAACGTCGACTACATAACACTTCACCATTATTTGGGCCTAGAGGAATGCATTGGGAAGTAATAAGTAGATGATGGGTTGCTAGAGTGACAAAAGCTTAAACCCTAGTTTATGCGTTGCTTCGTAAGGGGCTGATTTGGATCCATATGTTTCATGCTATGGTTAGGTTTACCTTAATACTTTTGTTGTAGTTGCGGATGCTTGCAATACAGGTTAATCATAAGTGGGATGTTTGTTCAAGTAAGAACAGCACCCAAGCACCGGTCCACCCACATATCAAATTATCAAAGTACCGAACGCGAATCATATGAACGTGATGAAAACTAGCTTGACGATATTCCCATGTGTCCTCGGGAGCGCTTTTCCTATTATAAGAGTTTGACCAGGCTTGTCCTTTGCTACATAAAGGATTGGGCCACCTTGCTGCACTTTATTTACCTTTGTTACTTGTTGCTCGCTACAATTTATCTTATCACAAAACTATCTGTTACCACTTATTTCAAGATTTGCAGAGAATACCTTGCTGAAAACCGCTTATCATTTCCTTCGCTCCTCGTTGGGTTCGACACTCTTACTTATCGAAAGGACTACGATAGATCCCCTATACTTGTGGGTCATCAAGACTCTTTTCTGGCGCCATTGCCGGGGAGTGTAGCGCCTTTGGTAAGTGGAATTTGGTAAGGAAAAATTTATATAGTGTGCTGAAATTTTCTGTCACTTGTTACAATGGAAAGTAATTCTCGAGGGGCTTGTTCGGGTATCTTGACCCGCCCAAGAGAGCAAAGAGTTGCTCCTCAACCCATGAACCTATTGAAAATGAAACTCCTTTTGAAGTTCCTTCCGTATGATGGGAAAACTGCTAGCTAATACTTTTACAGAGATGGAACAAAGCATCCCGATGAACATCTACTCTATGTGGATGAAGTTTGTGGATTATTTAAGCTTGCGGTATACCCGATGATGTTGTTAAGAAGAAGGTCTTCCTTTATCTTTGAAGGAAGACGATTGACATGGTATAGGCTATGTGATGATACGAGATCATGGAACTATAAAAGATTGAAATTGGAATTTCATCAAAAGTATTACCCTATGCATCTTGTTCATCGTGATCGCAATTATATATAGAATTTTTGGCCTCGCGAAGGAGAAAGCATCGATCAAGCTTGGGGGAGGCTTAAATCAATGTTATATTCATGCCCCAATCATGAGCTCTCAAGAGTGACAGTTCTTCAGAATTTTTATGCTCGGCTTTGTGATAACAATCGCACCATGCTCGATACTTCTTGTGCTGGCTCTTTTATGATGAAGACTATTGAATTTAAATGGAATTTATTGGATAGAATTAAACGCAACTCTGAAGATTGGGACCTCGACGAAGGTAAGGAGTCAGGTATGACACCTAAGTTTGATTGTGTTAAATCCTTTATGGATACCGATATTTTCCGTAAGTTTAGCACTAAATATGGACTTGACTCTGAGATAGTAGCTTCCTTCTGTGAATCTTTTGCTACTTATGTTGATCTCCCTAAGGAGAAGTGGTTTAAATATCATCCTCCCATAGAAGTAAAAGTAGCTGCACCTATTAAAGTTGAAGAAAAGACTGTCACTTATAATGATCCTATTGTTCCTACCTCTTATGTTGAGAAACCACCTTTCCCTGTTAGAGTAAAGGGTCATGCTAAAGCTTCAACTGTTGTTCGTAAAAGCAATATTAGAACTTATAAACCTCCTGAGCAAGTCAAAGTAGATCCTAATATTGCTATTTTTAAAGATCTCTTGTCTGATAATATCGTTGGGCATGTTATTCAATTCTGTGGTGAATCTGCTAGAATTGCTAAACCTTGAGCTAAAGATAAACATAGACCTGTGGTAGGCGTGCCTGTTATTTCTGTTAAAATAGGAGATCATTGTTATCATGGCTTATGTTATATGGGTGCTAGTGCTTGATAACCCACAAGTATAGGGGATCACAACAGTTTTCGAGGGTAGAGTATTCAACCTAAATTTATTGATTCGACACAAGGGGCGCCAAAGAATATTCTCAAGTATTAGCAGCTGAGTTGTCAATTCAACCACACCTAGAAACTTAGTATCTGCAGCAAAGTGTTTAGTAGCAAAGTAATATGATAGTGGTGGTAACGGTAACAAAAGTAAAGACAGCAATAGTAATGTTTTTGGTCTTTTTGTAGTGATTGTAACAGTAGCAGCGGAAAAGTAAATAAGTGTAAACCAGTATATGGAAAGCTCGTAGGCACCGGATCAGTGATGGATAATTATGCCGGATGCGGTTCGTCATGTAACAGTCATAAAATAGGGTGACATGGAACTAGCTCCAATTCATCAATGTAATGTAGGCATGTATTCCGAATATAGTCATACGTGCTTATGGAAAAGAACTTGCATGACATCTTTTGTCCTACCCTCCCGTGGCAGCGGGGTCCTACTGGAAACTAAGGGATATTAAGGCCTCCTTTTAATAGAGAACCGGAACAAAGCATTAGCACATAGTGAATACATGAACTCCTCAAACTATGGTCATCACCGGAGTGGTCCCGATTATTGTCACTTGGGTTGCGGATCATAACACATAGTAGGTGACTATAGACTTGCAAGATAGGATCAAGAACACACATATATTCATGAAAACATAATAGGTTCAGATCTGAAATCATGGCACTCAGGCCCTAGTGACAAGCATTAAGCATAGCAAAGTCATAGCAACATCAATCTCGAACATAGTGGATACTAGGATCAAACCCTAACAAAACTAACTCGATTACATGATAAATCTCATGCAACCCATCACCGCCCAGCAAGCCTATGATGGAATTACTCACGCACGGCGGTGAGCATCATGAAATTGGTGATGGAGGATGGTTGATGATGACGACGGCGACGAATCCCCTCTCCGAGCCCCGAACGGACTCCAGATCAGCCTCCCGAGAGATTAGGGCTTGGCGGCGGCTCCGTGATCGTAAACGCGATGAAACTTTCTCTCTGATTTTTTCTCCCAAAGCCAATATATGGAGTTGGAGTTGGTGTCGGAGGGTCTCGAGGGGCCCACGAGGTAGGGGCGCGCCTAGGGGCGCCCCCACCTCGTGGACAGGTGTGGGCCCCTGGTCTTCATCTTTAGCGAGGATTTTTATTATTTTTATAGGACATCTCGTGGAGTTTCAGGTCATTCCGAGAACTTTTGTTTTCTGCACATAAAACAACATCATGGCAATTCTGCTGAAAACAGCGTCAGTCCGGGTTAGTTCCATTCAAATCATACAAGTTAGGGTCCATAACAAGAGCAAAAGTGTTTGGAAAAGTAGATACGACGGAGACGTATCAACTCCCCCAAGCTTAAACCCTTGCTTGTCCTCAAGCAATTCAGTTGACAAACTGAAAGAGAAAAAGAAAAACTTTTACAAACTCTGTTTGCTCTTGTTGTTGTACTTATGTTAAGCCAGCATTCAAGTTTTCAGCAAAGATCATAACTAACCACATTTGCAATAATTCTTAGGTCTCATGTTTAGTCATATCAATAACATAATCAGCTAGCAAGCCATAATAATAAATCTCGGATGACAACACTTTCTCAAAACAATCATAATATGATATAACAAGATGGTATCTCGCTAGCCCTTTCTGAGACCGCAAAACATAAATGCAGAGCAGCTTCAAAGATCAAGGATGACTAGACATTGTAATTCATGGTAAAAGAGATCCAATCATAGTCATACCCGATATAAATTAACAGTAATGAATGCAAATGACAGTTGTGCTCTCCAGCTAGTGCTTTTTAATAAGAGGGTGATGACTCAACATAAAAGTAAATAGATAGGCCCTTCACAGAGGGAAGTAGGGATTTGTAGAGGTGCCAGAGCTCGATTTTGAAATAGAGATAAATTATATTTTGAGCGGCATACTTTCATTGTCAACATAACAACTAAGAGATGACGATATCTTCCATGCTAAACAAATTATAGGCGGTTCCCAAACAGAATGGTAAAGTTTATACTCCCCCTCCTCCACAAGCATCAATCCATGGCTCGCTCGAAACAACGAGTGCCTCCAACATTCGACGGGTCCCAGGGGGAGTTTTGTTTGCAATTATTTTTATTTAGTTTGCATAAAGCATGGGACTGGGCATCCCGGTGACCAGCTATTTTCTCGTGAGTGAGGAGCGGAGTCCACTCCTCTTGAGAATAACCCGCCTAACACGGAAGATAAGGGCAGCACTAGTTGATATATGAGCTATTCGAGCATGCAAAACAGAATGTTCATTTGAAGGTTTAGAGTTTGGCACATACAAATTTACTTGGAACGGCAGGTAGATACCGCATATAGGAAGGTATAGTGGACTCATATGGAATAACTTTGGGGTTTAAGGAGTTTGGATGCACAAGCAGTATTCCCGCTTAGTACAAGTGAAGGCTAGCAAAAGACTGGGAAGCGACCAACTAGAGAGCGACAACAGTCATGAACATGCATTAAAATTAATAAACATTGAATACAAGCATGAGTAGGATATAATCCACCATGAACATAAATATCATGAAGGCTATGTTGATTTGTTTCAACTACATGCGTGAACATGTGCCAAGTCAAGTCACTTAAATCATTCAAAGGAGGATACCACCCTATCATACCACATCATAATCATATCAATAGCATGTTGGCACGCAAGGTAAACCATTATAACTTGTAGCTAATCAAGCATGGCACAAGCAACTATGATCTCTAATTGTCATTGCAAACATGTTTATTCATAATAAGCTGAATCAGGAACGATAGACTCATATTTACAAAAACAAAAGAGGTCGAGTTCATTCCAGCTTTTCCCATCTCAGTCAGTTCATCATATATCATCATAATTGCATTTCACTTGCACGACCGAACGATGTGAATAATAATAAGAGTGAACGTGCATTGGACTAAGCTGGAATCTGCGAGCATTCAATAAACAGGAGAAGACAAGGCAATGTGGGCTCTTGGTTAAATCAATAATGATGCATATAAGAGCCACTTCAACAATTAAATCATGGTCTTCTCCTACTGACCCCCAAAGAAAAGAAAGGAAATAAAAACTATTTACACGGGAAAGCTCCCAACAAGCAAAAGAAGAACAATAAATATTTTTGGGTTTTCTTTTTAATTATTACTACTACAACAGGAAAAATAAACTACTACTGTTTTTTTGTTTTTTCTAAGGTTTATAAAACACACAAGAAGAAAGCAGGAAAAAGGAAAATAAACTAGCATGGATATTACAGTGAAAGAGTATGAGCACCGACATCTAGCAATGAGTGTGTGTGAACATGAATGTAACGTCGATGAGAAATACGTACTCCCCCAAGCTTAGGCTTTTGGCCTGTTGGTCTATCGCCGAGGATAGCCTCGGCCGATACCCGTAGGTGTAGCTGGGTCGTCTTTGCGATGCAGCGGCTATCGCCTCCCGAGCTGCAGCGTGGCGCCGAGCTGCCTCCGCTCTCATCTCGTACTCATCTGCCTCCTCTCGGTAATAATATATCTTCCTCTAGTCTGAAAATCAAAGAAGGCAGGAGCAGGAAGAGTAACATGGACAACATGTCGCTTTGTTAAAGATTAGTCGACATCGAGAGGTGGTTCAGTCCTCGCAACAAACTGGTGGGAAACCATAGAATCAAAATCTAAATAAGTAGGGGGTAACTCCACGTCACCCTCACGAATGTCTATCTCAAGAAAATTAGCTAAGCGGGTTGCATAAATTCCTCCCAAGAAATCTCCGTTATGTCTATTAAGATGCAACCTACGAGCTACAATGGCTCCCATATGATAAGATTGGTCTCCTAACACAACTCCTCGAGAATGCCGAGAACAGAGCACACATGTGACATGCTTCATCCTTAGCATTTATGCATCTACCTATGAAGAGAGCAAAATAATGTATAGCAGGAAAGTGAATGCTCCCTATAGTGGCTTGCGTTATATCCCTAGATTCCCCCACAGTTATTCTAGCAAGAAAGTCTCTATATTCAGATTTAGGGGGATCCCTGATACTACCCCAAGATGGAAGTTTGCATGCAAGAGTGAAATCCTCTAAGTCCATGGTATAAGATTTGTCATAAAGGTCAAACATGACTGAAGGAGAATTACGCGAAGATGAAAACTCAAACCTCCCCACAAATGAACTTGTGAGGTCACGATACTGGGTGCATTTGTCAGCTTCAAAGTCCTCAAGACCGGCAATACGCAAATATGCATTAAATTCTTCTTTAATTCCCGCTTGATCCATAAAATTTTCAGAAGGCCATTCACAGGGCCTCACAAGAGCGTCTCTTGGTGGTTCCTCGTCAGCATCACGCATTGCAAGCCTGGGACCTTGCTTCCTTGAAGAACCACCTTGGAACATCTTCCTAAGCATATTTTTTCTCTGAAAAACAATTCTGAAATTTTTAGTAACTTCAAACAAAAGTGAACCAACTTCAATAAAACTGATAGCAACTACTCATACAAGTGCCTAGAGCATATATCAAGCATTAGAACTACTTGGAACCATATAAGTTTGACATGCAAGCTCAAGAACATGGTCACCTATGCAGCACAAATTTGCAAAGAATAAAGCACTAGAACAAAAACAAATTGGACCAATGGAGGAGTCACATACCAAGGAACAATCTCCCCAAGCAGTTTTGCGAGAGGTGCTTTGAGCAAGGAGATCAAAAATCACAGCAAAAGTGGCTGGAACACGAGCTTGAGTTGGTTTTTCGGGTTTGTGTGAGGTAGAGGAAGAAGATGGGTGCAGGGATAAGTGGAGGAGGGCCACCGTGGGCCCACGAGGCGGGGCGCCAGGGGGTAGGGCGCGCCCTCCACCCTCGTGGCAGTGGCAGCTCCCATGTAATTTTTGCACTAAAATCCTCAAATATTCGAAAAAATCATATTAAATTGGCATGGCATTCGAGGACTTTTATTTTCGGGATATTTTTATATTGCACGGTAAGTCAGAAATGACAAAAAAATACTATTTTACTTTATTTCTACTAAGTAACAGAAAATATAAAGAGGGTACAGAAGTTTGTGCTTCTAGTTTCATCCATCTCATGCTCATAAAAAAGAATCCACTAACAAGGTTGATCAAGTCTTGTTAATAAACTCATTCCGATAATCACGGAATCGGAGAAATTTCGAATAACACTATGTTACCTCAACGGGGATATGAACATCCCCAATAATAAGTATATCATATTTCTTCTTGACAGTAGGGAGAGGAAATTCAAAACCTCCAAATATAATCGATGGAATTTTTCCAACAGAGTTGATACTATGAACTTGAGGTTGTTTCCTCGGAAAGTGTACCGTATGCTCATTACCATTAACATGAAAAGTGACATTGCCTTTGTTGCAATCAATAACAGCCCCTGTAGTATTAAGGAAAGGTCTTCCAAGAATAATAGACATACTATCGTCCTCGGGAATATTAAGAATAACAAAGTCCGTTAAAATAGTAACGTTTGCAACCAAACAGGCACATCCTCACAAATGCCGACAAGTATAGCAGTTGATTTATCAGCCATTTGCAAAGATATTTCAGTAGGTGTCAACTTATTCAAGTCAAGTCTACGATATAAAGAGAGAGGCATAACACTAACACCGGCTCCAAGATCACATAAAGCAGTTTTAACATAATTTCTCTTAATGGAGCATGGTATAGTAGGTACTCCTGGATCTCCAAGTTTCTTTGGTATTCCACCCTTAAAAGTATAATTAGCAAGCATGGTGGAAATTTCAGCTTCCGGTATCTTTCTTTTATTTGTAACAATATCTTTCATATATTTAGCATAAGGATTCATTTTGAGCATACCAGTCAATCGCATACGCAAAAAGATGGGCCTAATCATTTCAGCAAAGCGCTCAAAATCCTCATCATCCTTTTTCTTGGATGGTTTGGGAGGAAAAGGCATGGGTTTCTGAACCCATGGTTCCCTTTCTTTACCATGTTTCCTAGCAACGAAGTCTCTTTTATCATAACGTTGATTCTTTGATTGTGGGTTATCAAGATCAACAGCAGGTTCAACTTCTACATCATTATCATTACTAGGTTGAGCATCATCATGAACATCATCATTAACATTTTCACTAGGTTCATGTTCATTACCAGATTGTGTTTCAGCATTAGACATAGAGATATCATTTGGATTCTTAGGTGGTTCAACAATAGGTTCACTAGAAGTTTGCACAGTTCTATCATTTTTCTTTTTCTTCCTTTTAGAAGAACTAGGTACATCAATATTATTTCTCTGAGAATCTTGCTCGATTCTCTTAGGGTGGCCTTCAGGATACAAAGGTTCCTAAGTCATTCTACCAGTTCTAGTAGCCACTCTAACAGCATAATCATTTTTCTTACTATTCATTTCATGAAGCACTTCTTTCTGAGCTTTAAGTACTTGTTCTACTTGAGTGGTAACCATAGAAGCATGTTTGCTAACAAGTTTAAGTTCACCTCTAATATTAGCCATATAATCACTCAAGCGTTTAATCATAAAGGTATTCTGTTTAAATTGTCTACCAAAATAATATTAAAGTCATCTTGCTTAAACATAAAGTTATCAAACTCATCCAAGCACTGACTAGCAATTTTAGTAGGAGGTACTTCAGCTTTATCATATCTATAGAGAGAATTTACCTTTACTACCTGTGTCGGGATATCGGGATCAGGAGGTTCTTCGGTGAATAAAGAATTGAGATCATACACTTCTTCAACAGGCGGTAGATTAAGACCATGTATTTCTTCAATAGGAGGTAAATTCTTAACATCTTCAGCTTTAATACCTTTTTCTTTCATAGATTTCTTTGCCTCTTGCATATCTTCAGATGAGAAATAGAACACCTCTCTTCTTGGAGTTGGTTTAGGAATAGGCTCAAGAATTGGCTCGGAGCTGGCTCGGGAGTTGGCTCAGAGGTGCCCAATTATTTTCATTTGTCAACATATTATTCAATAGAATTTCAGCTTCATCGGTGTTCTTTCCTAAAAGAGAACCAGCACAACTATCCGTAATCTCTGGAAGCATCGGTTAGTCCATTATAAAAGATATCAAGTATTTCAGGTTTCTTAAGAGGATGATCAGACAAAGCATTAAGTAACTTGAGAAGCCTCCCCCAAGCTTGTGGGAGACTCTCTTCTTCAATTTGCACAAAATTATATATATCCCTCAAAGCAGCTTGTTCCTTATGAGCAGGGAAATATTTAGCAGAGAAGTAATAAATCATATCCTGGGGACTACGCACACAACCAGGATCAAGAGAATTAAACCATGTCTTAGCATCACCCTTTAATGAGAACGGAAATATTTTGAGTATATAAAAGTAGCGCGATCTCTCATCATTAGTAAACAGGGTAGCTATATCATTTAACTTAGTAAGATGTGCCACAACAGTTTCAGATTCATAGCCATAGAAAGGATCAGATTCGACCAAAGTAATTATATCAGGATCAACAGAGAATTCATAATCCTTATCAGGAACACAGATACGTGAAGTAGCAAAAGCAGGGTCAGGTCTCATCCTATCTCTAAGAGATTCTTTACTCCATTTAACTAGCAGCCTCTTAAGTTCATATCTATCCTTACAAGCAAAAATAGCTGCAGAAGATTCAGCATAAAAAAGATAACCCTCAGGAATAGCAGGCATATTTTCATCATCACTTTCATCATTGTATTCAATTTCAATATTTTCTCTTTCTCTAGACCTAGAAATTTGTTCATCTAGAAATTCACCAAGGGGCACAGTAGTATCAAGCATAGAAGTAGTTTCATCATAAGTATCATGCATAGCGAAGTGACATCATCAATAACATGCGACATATCGGAACTAATAGCGAAGCAGGTTTAGGTGTCGCTAGCTTACTCATAACGAAAGGTGAATCAAGTGCGAGCTAGATGGCAGTTCCTTACCTCCCTCGTAGTTGAGGGATAAATTGTTGTCTTAGCGTCTTTCAAGTTCTTCATAGTGTCTAGCAGATATAAATCCCAAGTGACTCAAAGAATAGAGCTATGCTCCCGCAACAAATACCAAAAAAAGGTCTTGATAACCCACAAGTATAGGGGATCGCAACAGTTTTCGAGGGTAGAGTATTCAACCCAAATTTATTGATTCGACACAAGGGGAGCCAAAGAATATTCTCAAGTATTAGTAGCTGAGTTGTCAATTCAACCACACCGAAACTTAGTATCTGCAGCAAAGTGTTTAGTAGCAAAGTAATATGATAGTGGTGGTAACGGTAACAAAAGTAAAGACAACAAAAGTAATGTTTTTGGTATTTTGTAGTGATTGTAATAGTAGCAATGAAAAGTAAATAAGCGTAAACTAGTATATGGAAAGCTCGAGGCACCGGATCGTGATGGATAATTATGCGGATGCGGTTCGTCATGTAACTGTCATAACATAGGGTGACACAGAACTAGCTCCAATTCATCAATGTAATGTAGGCATGTATTCGAATATAGTCATACGTGCTTATGGAAAAGAACTTGCATGACATCTTTTGTCCTACCCTCCGTGGCAGCGGGTCCTATTGGAAACTAAGGGATATTAAGGCCTCCTTTTAATAGAGAACCGAACAAAGCATTAGCACATAGTGAATACATGAACTCCTCAAACTATGGTCATCACCGGAGTGGTCCCGATTATTGTCACTTGGGTTGCGGATCATAACACATAGTAGGTGACTATATACTTGCAAGATAGGATCAAGAACACACATATATTCATGAAAACATAATAGGTTCAGATCTGAAATCATGGCACTCGGGCCCTAGTGACAAGCATTAAGCATAGCAAAGTCATAGCAACATCAATCTCAGAACATAGTGGATACTAGGGATCAAACCCTAACAAAACTAACTCGATTACATGATAAATCTCATCCAACCCATCACCGTCCAGCAAGCCTACGATGGAATTACTCACGCACGGCTGTGAGCATCATGAAATTGGTGATGGAGGATGGTTGATGATGACGACGGCGACGAATCCCCCTCTCCGGAGCCCCGAACGGACTCCAGATCAGCCCTCTCGAGAGAGATTAGGGCTTGGCGGCGTCTCCGTATCGTAAAACACGATGAAACTTTCTCTCTGATTTTTTTTCTCCCCGAAAGCCAATATATGGAGTTGGAGTTGGCGTCGGAGGGTCTCCAGGGGGCCCACGAGGTAGGGGGGCACGCCATAGGGGGGGCTCCCCCACCCTCGTGGACAGGGTGTGGGCCCCCTGGTCTTCATCTTTGGCGAGGATTTTTTATTATTTTTTATAAGACATCCCGTGGAGTTTCAGGTCATTCCGAGAACTTTTGTTTTCTGCACATAAAACAACATCATGGCAATTCTGCTGAAAACAACGTCAGTCCGGGTTAGTTCCATTCAAATCATACAAGTTAGAGTCCAAAACAAGAGCAAAAGTGTTTGGAAAAGTAGATACGACGGAGACGTATCAGTGCTAGTGTTATACCCATTGACTTATACAAAGAAATTATGCATGATATTGCACCTGCTGAGTTAGAAGATATTGATGTTACAATTAAACTTGCCAATAGAGATACTATATCTGCAATGGGAATTGTTAGAGATGTTGAAGTCTTGTGTGGAAAAACCAAATATCCTGCTGATTTCCTTGTTCTTGGTTCTCCACAAGATAGCTTTTGTCCCATTATATTTGGTAGACCCTTCTTGAACACTGTTAATGCTAGGATAGATTGCAAAAAGAATATTGTTACTATTTGTCGTGGAATTGTCACGATAGATGTCCTCGTGCAAGGACTTAGTCGTGGATCCATCGCAACTAGGAAGCTTAAAGGGGTTAATCGGGACAAAGGACACGAGAGGTTTTATACTAGTTCGGCCCCTTGCGGAGAAGGAAAGCCTACATCTAGTTGGGTTGGTATTGCTTGATGTTTCGATGACCAGGGAGCAGAATACGCTATGCCCGGCTCTCGATGGGTTGTCTTCTTGCCCTAAGACGCCAGTAGGTCGTCCCCTTATATACACGGGTTGACGCCATGTGGCCTACAGAGTCCCGGCCGGCTTATAAACAATGTCCGGCTCGGTGACTAGTTAAATCTACCTTATGATACAAGTCATGCCATTATGGCGGTTTACTACAACGGGCCTTAAGTCGCCTGTGGGCCTTAAAACCTTTATTGAACCGCCATCTTCATGCTTGGCCTTGGGCTTCTTTCTGGTGAGTCCTCTTTGTGTAACCCGGCCCCTCGTATGGCTTACACAAATAGTTATATCCCCAACATCGGGCCCCGTTGATTTGAACCTGTTCATGTCAATCTTAAAATACCTTAAAACATAAATCTTCAGTCTTTTGACTGTGCAAAAGACTTTTTTTAACCCGCCATGACGTCATTTTTTGGATCCGTGTTAACCCGCCGTGACGTCATCTTTTCTTAAATTCCTTTTTTATTCCACCATATCCTCCAACGGATCTCTGTCTTTATTGACTGTTCCAAAAAACCGAGGCATCGGGGCCGCTGGATAATAACTCTTATCTCCTCGTTTCCCGCGCCGTCTCAGTTATCCTCTCCTTATAAATAGGCACGACCTAAGTCTCCCATTCTCCTCCTTCCAGTCATCTTCTTCCTCTTGCCTCCTCTCGAGCTCCGCCGCCGTTGCCGTCGAGCTTCTTGTCTTCACCGTCCCAGCCGCTGCATCAACTCGAATCGGATCGAGAAACGACGGCGGCGAACTTCCGCAGCCCCTCCAGATCCGTAAGTTCCTTCCTTCCTTGCTTAGATCCGCATTAGAGCTTCCTCGAGTTCGTCGGAGTTCATCACCATTGGAGCCAAATCCTTGTTAGTTTTCCTCCTACATGCCTCTTCTGATCTGAGAATGATATAAAATAGCCGCGGTAGTTGTTTTCACACTTGTCTTGGATAAAAAGCAGATCCCTTTCTCTGTATAAAAGCCTCATTCGAGCCTACGAACACATCCGCGTCAGTTTTTAGGTCTAAAAAATTTTCTTATCAGAACAGACCTTTGATCTCAAATTTTAGCAGAAGATTATGAAACCTGTTTTTATCACCCGGAAAACTTCTTCTTGTTAAATGCCCTTAAACATAACTGTCCAAGTGTCTGACTTAAATGAATAACACTGATATGTGAACTTTGCCTACTTCTCATATGCCTAAAATTTTTGAACTGCTCTTGATGCTTGTAGCGGCTTAAATATTGTTGCACAGTTATCCTTATATCATTAGGCCCCTTCGTAAGCCGCTACCTTCAGTAATTTGGATATTTTCTCCCGGGTTAAAATTTGAACCGGAACTTCTTATTTTGTAATAGGCCAACTGTTGTCATGGCACCTAAGGCGACCAAAGCTCCTGTAACCTGCAACTGGGTCCAATCCTTAGTCACTAAGAGTAAACTGGCTGAGTTTGTGAAGTCTGGCCATCTGCCAAAAAAGGAGGTCATGTCTTATCGTGTTCCTGACCCATCTGAAGAAAAGCCTCAACCCAAAGAAGGGGAGGTGATAGTTTTCACGGATCACATGAGCTTCGGATTTGCCTCTCCCGGCTCAAAGTTCTTCAGAGAAGTTTTGAATTTCTTTGATCTTAGACCTCAAGACATTGGACCTAATTCCGTGTCAAATCTTTGCAATTTCCAAGTCTTCTGCGAGGTGTACCTGGGAGAGGAGCCAAGTCTGCTTTTGTTCAGAGAACTTTTTTACTTGAACCGGCAGAATGAACGCACCAACGGGCCTAGTCTTGAGCTTGGCGGTATCTCGATCCAGCGACGGAGAGACTGCCTGTTTCCTTATGCTGAGCTGCCGAGTCACCCAAAAGATTGGAACCAGACATGGTTCTACCGTCGAGACACTTCTCCGGTGATGAGAAGCCTCTGCTTGACTTTCGCGCCTGCGCCTTGAGTCCAACCATCATTGGCGGATAAACCGACCATTGTTGAACGTCGCCTCTTAATCCCACCATCAAGAAGATTAAAGCTCTTTTGGGAAATGGTTTAAATGGCATCGATCTGGTCAGTCTCGGTCACTTGGCGAATATTTAAGCCGTCGCTCGCTTAATGTGTACTTATACAAAGCGAAAAAACGACCCAATGCGTCATAGTCCTGACGACTTACCAGATGATGTGGTGGATGCTACAACCCAGTCACTGCTGAAGGAGGGCACTGTTATTAGCAATGCTTTCGGTTTACTTCCCTTCTGCAAAAAGAACCCGGCCCCTGCAGTAAGTTACCAATCTTAATAAATATTTTTTAACATGTTTACCTCCTTTGTACTTATAATTCTTTATCTTTTTCCACAGGCCGGTGATAATTTCTGGAAGGTCAAATATGACCACGAGGCTGCCAAACAAGCCAGGGCAGCCAAGAAAACCGAAAGGAAAGCCGCCAAGACGGGCACTTCGAAGAAGAAGAAACCCAGCGCCTCTGATTTGCTCAAATTAGATGACTCTTCTTCAGATGAGGAAGAGGTAATCCCTTACTCTCTTAACTCCTTTGTTATTACTTTATTGACATTTCCGCCTTTCAGGAGGATACAGGGAACAACCAAGCTCCTGGCGAAGAGGTAACTATAATCTCCTCTGACTCAGAGCCTTTGCCAACGCACAAAATCCGACGGGTGACCCGGAAAGTAAGATTTTCACATCCTCTAGCTTATCAAGATCCTCAATTTCTTTTGAAGCAACAACAGCTTGAAAGCCGGAGGCAGACCCGGACTAGCAAGGATGCAGAACTCTCTTCCGGCTTACCCGACATAAGCAGGAAGCGTCGGACCGAGGTCATCTCCGATTTACGTTCTGTTTATCCTTTGGCGGGTTTAATTAGTCAACCTCTCAATTCATCTGACTCCAATTATCAGGATACCTCTCCTTCCTCCGGTGAGTCTATGCAATCCAATATGCCGGCCTTCAAGACTGCCCCTGGGTAATATACCTTTTGTTATCCTTATGCTTTGTCTTACTCATATTTTGTACTCACCCTTCTATTTTGTCCACAGCGTGCAGGTGAAGCCCAATAAAAGGGCAAAAAAGAATAAGCCATCCGAAGACCCGGTAGCAACTGAGCCAGAATTCAGAACAGTTGCCCCTGACGCTTCTACTCATCAACCACCTCCTGAACCGGCATATGAAATTCCAGCGCCATCTTCTGACCCGGCTGCCGAAGATACCTTCAACAGCTCCGATAACCCGGAAATTCCTAGCCCGGTCAAGACGACTGACCCGGAGGTTGAAATTTTGAAAAGCCAGTTTGTTGAACCGGGGTGGCCTACTGTCCTTGCCAGATGTATTGCCAAGGAAGAACTTGTCGAACGCCGGAAGACCAAACAAGACATCGCTGATTATGCTCACTTAAGCATTGGTGATATAGTTTCAGGCTATCTGAATCAAGTGCATAACAGCCGCGACCTGGAAATTGACATGGTGAAACAAATACAGCACAAATCTGAGGTATAACTCATATTATTCTCCTGAATCTTACTTACTGTACTAGCCCCCAAGTCTACTGCTTATGAATAAATATGCTGTAGACTTAGGTACCTGCTTACCGTTAGTTCATCCGGTTTGAAAGAAAATATATTTAACCCGGTCATAACATGATAAATTAGAACGTGCGATACACATTAGCCCCCAAGTGTCAAGTATCTTTACTTGTAAAGTGCTTGAGACTTTAATATACATAATCCAGCATTATAAATTAAAATTTTCTTCAGCATACATTAGCCCCCAAGTGTCAAGTGTCTTTGCTTGCAAAGTGCTTGGGACTTAATGATATCTTACCATAACCTTAATTATAATCCGGCATCAACGCAGGCCTCGACCAGTCAATTTGAGTCGGAGATTGCTGACCTGAAGACTCGTCTGGCAGCCCAAGAACTTGAAATTCAAAAGGCCAACTCCAAATTTGCATTCAGCGTCTCGAACAAGAGAAGTTGAAGAAGAATTTTGATGCGGAGAAGAAAATCTGGGCAGATGAAAAGGCCTCACTTGTGACCCGGCAGAGACAATGAAGCAACTCTTGCGAAGCAAGCTGCCGAGCTGTCCGCTTAAAGCGCCGGATATCTCAAATGGTCTCAGCAATCTTGATGAAGTTACTATGTATAATCGTGAATATCACCATGGTTTCTTTGATGACTATTTCAATTATTATCTCCGGCTTACCTTATATGTATAAACGCAGGCCCTAGGAGCACAAACCTCAAGCAGAATATGCTGACCAAGCTTAAGGCGATGTACACTCTGGTGGAACAGCTATACACTGGGTCACAACGTGCTTTGGCCATTGTGGCTTTATCAAATGATGCTCCTTATCTCCTGCAGGATGTGCTCAAACGGCTTGCCGTGTTACCCCAACGGATTCAGAACTAAGGTGTGCATCTGCTAGAGCCGAGGCCATAGCCGCCTTAAGCCGGGCCAAGGTGTTGCTTCTAGAGTTAGACCTAGCAGACGTTGCTCTTGGATATCCCAGCTTGAAGGAGGATGGCTCTATATTCGATGAATCAGACTTCACCACCTGTGTGAGAGTCGTACGTCCTGTGGCCACCATCATTGGCAATGATATTGATCTTACCAAGTATCAACCGGGTTACGACAACGAGAACCGGAGGATTCCAACTCCTCATTATGATGACGTCAGCCTGATTCCTCCAACTCGTAAGCATACCTTTGCTCCTGAAGTTGACCCAGCCGGTTTAATTGATGATGAAGCTGAATTTGAAGCCTTAGGCGGCATTGACTAGACCTCGTCAATCTTCCAGGACAAAGCAGCAGATGAAGAGGCGGAGAAGGATAACCCGGAATCTTCAAGCCCACCAAAGGAGTAACCCGCCTGGTGCTATGTCTTTGAAAAAATGATGCTTCATTATTCAGACTCGGGGAGTCTTGTAATAGGGTAGAAAAACCTCTTAACTCTGTCATGCCTTCGCGCATGTTTGTGGCGCTTAATATTGTCATAAGCCGCTATCGTTATATACTTCCGGCTTATGTTAATTGTTCCTTGACATCCAAAACTTTCTTGCTTTATCCTGTGTATAAAACAAAAAACAGAATTCCTTTGGCGTCTTATCACCTCTGGAATTTATATAGAATAGTGATAACCCGGAGTATGAACCAAAATATCATAAAAACAGCCGGTTTATGATTATGACCATAATAATATACCTGCTATCTTATTTGAAACATACTTTACCGGTTTATGTGATCCCAAAAAGCAGAGAGTTAAACTTAACTTCTGAAAGTTGGCACATATAATGTTGACCTGGCCCTTAATATTATTTATCCTTACAGAGTAAAATAAATAGTAAACTTAATTTTCAAAGGCCTCTGATTCTAATACGATCAGTAGAACCGTTCCAAAGGGGTGAAGCTAAGATTCAGATACGATCATATAGCCCCCAATGGCTTTGGCGATGCCGATCAAGTGGGTATCGACAGCTATGTTCTCTTTGGTTCGAATACGACCTATGTTTGAACAGGAAGCTCCCAAGTGACCATTAGAGTTGTTTAATGACGCTGATTCGAATACGATCCACGTCAGACCCAAAGGGGTTAAGCTATGATTCAAATATGATCAAGAAGCCCCCAAGTGGGTTTGGCAGTATGCCAATCAATTGGGTATCGACAGCTATGTTCTCGTTGGTTCGAATACGACCTATGTTTGAACAGGAAGCCCCCAAGTGACCATGGATAGATTCAGATATGATCATAAGCTGGACCAAAGGGAAAGCCAGATTCAGATATGATCCGCTCCCTGTTGGTTGTTTCCACCGCCTGGTAAAGAAGATAAATAAAACTTGGAGGGTGGAAAGAAAAGAGGTCCTGCTTTATTTCTTTATATAATATATACATTGCTAAAAAGAAAAAAACAAATATATTCTAAGAGCCGGTGGCTTAAGTATAGTAGGGCCGAAGATGAGCTATGTTCCACGGCCGGCGGGTCTCTTCCTCCGACTTACGTGAGTCTTTGTGCTCTCGAACATCGATGAGGTAATATGACCCGTTATTCAGATTCTTGCTGATCACAAAGGGTCCTTCCCAAGGAGGGGACAACTTGTGCATATCAGATTGATCCTGGATGAGCCGGAGCACTAAGTCGTCTTCCTGAAAGGTTCTGCTTCTAACCCGGCGGCTATGATAGCGGCGCAGGTCTTGCTGGTAAATCGCCGAGCGGGCTATTGCCAAGTATCGCTCCTCATCCAACAAGTCAAGTGCATCCTGACGAGCTTTTTCATTATCAGCCTCAACGTAAGCCGCCACTCGGGGTGAATCATGCCGGATATCACTTGGCAGAACCGCCTCTGCTCCGTACACCATGAAGAAAGGTGTATAACCTGTAGATCTGTTAGGCGTTGTGTTGATGCTCCATAGCACAGAGGGTAACTCCTCCGCCCAACAACCCGGAGTTCGCTGCAAGGGAACTAAGAGCCGGGGTTTGATACCTTTCAAGATCTCTTGATTAGCTCTTTCTGCTTGACCATTAGACTGAGGGTGAGCAACAGCCGAAACATCGAGCCGGATGTGCTCTCGTTGACAGAACTCTTCCATGGCACCTTTGGAGAGATTAGTACCATTATCAGTTATAATGCTGTGCGGAAAGCCAAAATGAAAGATCACCTTTTTCATGAACTGAACCGCCGTGGCTGCATCACACTTACTGACCGGCTCTGCTTCAACCCACTTGGTGAATTTATCCACTGCCACCAACAGGTGTGTCTTCTTATCTTTAGACCTTTTGAAAGGTCCAACCATGTCAAGCCCCCAAACTGCAAACGGCCAAGTAATTGGAATCATCCTCAATTCTTGAGCCGGCACATGAGCTCGTCGTGAGAACTTTTGACATCCATCACATTTGCTGACCAGATCCTCCGCATCAGCATGAGCCGTCAGCCAATAGAAACCATGACGAAAAGCCTTGGTCACCAGAGATTTTGAACCGGCATGATGACCGCAATCTCCTTCATGAATCTCATGAAGTATCTCCTGATCCTCCACAGGCGATACACAACGTTGAAACGCCCCAGTGATGCTGCGGTGATGCAACTCGCCATGAACAATTGTCATGGATTTGGACCGCCTGATGATTTATCTTGCCAAGGTCTCATCCTCAGGCAACTCTCCCCGGGTCATATAGGCCAAATATGGGACTATCCAATCTGGGATGGCGTGGAGAGCCGCCACCAGCTGTGCCTCCGGGTCTGGCACTGCTAGCTCTTCCTCCGTAGGCACTCTGACAGAAGGGTTATGCAAAACGTCAATAGAGGTGTTAGGCGTTACCGGCTTACGCTGAGACCCCAGTCGGCTTAAAGCATCAGCCGCCTCATTCTTCCTTCGATCAATGTGCTCTACTTGATAACCTTTGAAGTGCCCGGCCACCGCATCAACTTCACGACGATAAGCCGCCATAAGGGGATCCTTGAGTCCCACGTGCGACACTGTTGAGCGACGAGGTCTGAATCGCCCAAGCACCTTACCCGCTCAAATTCATCTCTTTGGCCATCCGGAGACCATGGAGTAAAGCCTCGTATTCAGCTGCATTGTTAGTATAGGGAAACATAAGCCGGAGCACATAGCAAAATTTGTCACCTCGGGGAAGTTAAACGACTCAGCCCCGAGCCTTCCAACTGCCTGACCCATCAAGTGAATAGTCCAATATGTGTTATCGGCTTCTCCTCGGTGCTCGCAACTCCGTCCAATCATTGATAAAGTCCACCAAGGCTTTAGACTTGATAGCTGTACGTGGCATATACTTCAAACCGTGAGGCCCAAGCTCAATGGCCCACTTGGCGACTCGATCTGTGGCTTCCTGTTACGATGATGTCCCCAAAGGGCGAGAACTTACTACGCTTATAGGATGACCTTGGAAGTATTGCTTTAGCTTCCGGCTTGCCATGAACACCCCATAAACAAGTTTCTGCCAATGCGGATATCTTTGCTTGGACTCTATGAGCACCTCACTGATGTAATAAACCGCCGTTGAACCGAATGCTCCTTGCCAGCCTCCTTACGCTCCACCACGATGGCAACACTAACAGCTCGTGAGTTAGCAGCAACATACAACAACAACGGCTCTTTATCAATGGGAGCCGCGAGAACCGCGGCTCGCACAATTGTCTCTTTAAATCTTCAAAGGCAGCATCAAGAGCCTCACTTCGCATAAAAGTGTCTGCTTTTCTTCATCATCGTCTGATGGTAGAGCCTTCTCACCTAACCGCTTATGAATCGGCTTAAGCAACAACGCGACCCGCCAATCGCTGAACATCATTGATGCATGCGGTTTAGCCGAGAGGTAATCGCCTTGATCTTCTCCGCGTTAGCTTCAATGCCCTGCTTGAGACCGGGAATCCCAAAAGTTTGCTGCGGTACACCAAATACACACTTGTCCGGGTTAAGCATCATCTTATAGACCGGAGATTATCAAAGGTTTCCTTTAAATCAGATATCAAGGTTTCCTTCTCTCGGACTTCACCACAATGTCATCTACATAAGCATGAACATTGCGCCCAATCTGATTGTGGAGATAATTCACACACACCACCGATAAGTCACTGGCACTCTTGAGCCCAAATGGCATAGATACATAGCGAAGGCTCCAAACGGAGTAATGAAAGCCGTCTTCTCCTGGTCCTTAACTGCCATTTTGATCGATGATAACCAGAGTAAGCATCCAAAAACTCAAACGCCGCAACCCGCAGTAGCATCAATGATTTGATCAATACGGGGTAGAGCAAAGGGATCAGCCGGACAAGCTTTATTTAAGCCCGTGTAATCTACACACATCCGCTAGGTGCCTTTCTTCTTGAGCACAAGCACCGGGTTAGCCAACCACTCCGGGTGAAAAACTTCCACGATGAACCCGACCGCTAAGAGCCGAGCGACCTCTTCCCCGATAGCTTTCCGTCTTTCCTCATTGAACCGTCGAAAAAACTGCCTGACCAGCTTATACTTCGGATCAATATTAAGAGTGTGCTCAGCGAGTTCTCTTGGGACACCCGGCATTCCATGCAAAGATGTCCCGGTTCTCACGGATGAACTCGATGAGCGCGCTTTCCTATTTGGGATCCAAATTGTTACTGATGCTGAACTGCTTGGAACAGTCGCCTGGAGTGAAGTCGACCAGTTTTGTCTCGGCGGCCGACTTAAATTTCAACACCGAGTCTTGCTCTGTGGTGGGCTTCTTTAAAGAGGTCATATCCGCCGGGTCAACATTATTTTGATAAAACTTTAGCTCCTCTTCAGCACAAACAGATTCAGCATAAGCCGCATCGCCTTCTTCGCATTCCAGGGCTACCTTTCGACTCCCATGCACAGTGATAGTGCCCTTGTAACCCGACATCTTGAGCTGTAGATAAACATAACTCGGTCGTGCCATGAACTTGGCATAAGCCGGTCGTCCAAACAGAGCGTGATACGGGCTCCTGATTTTGACTACCTCAAATGTCAGTTTCTCACCCCTGGAATCATATTCATCTCCAAAGGCTACTTCCAGCTCAATCTTACCAACTGGATATGCCGATTTACCAGGTACCACCCCATGAAAGACAGTGTTGGACGTCCTCAAGTCCTTATTAGTCAACCCCATGCGGCGAAAGGTCTCATAATAGAGAATATTGATGCTGCTTCCTCCGTCCATGAGTACCTTAGTGAATTTATATCCACCAACCTGAGGGGCCACCACCAAGGCCAACTGACCCGGGTTATCAACCCGGAGGGGGTGATCTTCCCTGCTCCATATAATGGGCTGCTCCGACCACCTCAAGTAACGGGGAACCGCCGGCTCAACAGAATTCACAGCCCTCTTATGAACCTTCTGGTCACGTTTGCACAAGTTAGTGGTGAACACATGGTATTGCCCACCATTCAGCTGCTTTGGATGGCTTTGATAACCTGACTGCTGCTGCTGCTGTCCCCCTTGACCGGGTTGCTGCTGATTATAGCCACCTTGACCTCCTTGAAAGCCGGAATTTGAACCGCCACCCGGGCCATGAAAACCACCGGCCCCTGAGCCGCTGCCTGATCCGTGATTGCCATCGAACATGTTGGAATTCTTGAAAGCCTTCATGATCGCGCAATCTTTCCATAAGTGGGTGGTGGGACGCTCCCGAGTACCGTGTCTCGGGCAAGGCTCATTCAGAAGCTGCTCAAGAGATGGGCCTGAACCGCCAGATCGAGGGGGCGGTCTCCCCTTACGTTTCTGGTGTTACCTTGTGCATTAGCATTGGCCACAAACTCTGGTTACCCTCCGCCTTACGCTTGTTGCCTCCTTGACTTACCGGGTTATGCTGCTGACCCTTTCCATTGCCGCTCTTCTTTCCCTTCCCTGTCTTTTCCTCATCAGACGCGGGATCCTTGGTACTATCAGAATCGGCGTATTTGACTAAGGCTGCCATCAGCGTACCCATATCATTGCAATCATGCTTAAGGTTCCCCAACTTCTGCTTCAACGGCTCAAAGCGACAATTCTGATGGAGCATAAGTACCGCAGAGCCGGCATCCATCTTATCAGATGAGTGTATTATTTCCTTGACCCGGCGCACCCAATGAGTTGTGGATTCACCCTCCTCCTGCCTACAATTGGTCAAGTCCACAATTGACATAGACGCTTGCAAGTGTCCTTGAAGTTCGGATAAACCGGCCTTTAGCTCGCCCATGAACTGATGGAATTGGGAGGCAAACTTTTTAACCAAGACCGGGCCGTTCCATCTAACATCATGGTGAAATACTTAGCCATTGTTGCGTCGCTGACCTCCAATAGCTCCATGGCCATCTCGTAACTTTCGATCCATGCCCCAGGCTGTAAGTCGGCCGTGTAATTCGGCAGCTTTCGAGGTCCCTTGAAATCCTTGGACAGACGTACATCCTGCAGAGCCGGCACCAAACAAGGGACACCCCCGGTTCTAGTGGCCACTCCTGCTCCAACAGAAGTTGTCGGATACTCTGGGAGACCTTCATATGCCGTATGCTGAGCCGCTAACTGAGCCGCCCGTTCGTCCTCCTAACGTATTCGGTCCTACACCGGGTTATAGCCACCAGGCTGGTTACGACGCTGGGCGTTGCTTGATAAAGCTTATGACTCCATGTGCCTGCTATAACTCGGGCTCCGGTTTTGATGAGGTGCTGGCCAAGGCGGAGGAGTTGAATGAATCATGTCCCTGCTGTAAGAATAGGCCTCCTGCTGTGCCAAGGCCGTCTAAATAAGATCTCTGACCCTTCGGGTTTCCACCACCGTCGAGTCATCACCGTCCACTGGAAGAGCCGCCAGACGCGTCGATGCTGCTATAAAGTTCTCCATGGGGTTGGAGAAGTGACCCGGTGGTATTGGTATGTACCGGGGCGGGGCCATACTCCCGTGAGGTGGTGCCATCTCTCGGGTCTGAACCGGTCCTCCAGCTCCGGGTGTCATAAACTGATTGGCTTCGGGCGGGTTGCTAGGACCAGCTCCGGGTGTTGTAAAAAGATTTCGAGGATCGTAAACCGGAGGTAGACGGGACTGGATTTTCTGATGTCTCCTTCTCATGACCTCATTGGATGCGTTCAGACTCATATTAAGCTGGAAAGCCTCTGACTGGAGTCGCTGCGCCCGTGCATCCAAAGCCGCCCGCTCCGTAGCTAACCTGGTGTCCTCAGCTGCCAAGACCTCCTTGGCCAGGGCTATCTCCTCACGCACCTTTGCCACCTCCGCGTTATGCTCATCTTGATTTGCAGGAATAACCGTGGTGGTTAGCAGGGCCGTCAACTTATCCATGAGATCCATCAGCATCCGTCCGCTCCTGACCCGGACGTTATTGCTGTTGCAGCCGTCGAGTGTTGACCGGGTTGAGTACCAGCCATGAAGACCCCTGCCCAGCTCGACGGCTCATAGAAGTCCGGAATGCTAGAGTCGCCAGAACAGCCCCCAAGCATGCCCTCTTGGACCTGATACAAAGAATCTGTTGAACCGGCGGACGAATCATCATCCGATGGGACGGCCATCTCTTCGCCATCTTTTGATCCTTCAGGAAGTTCTTCTCCGTGGACACAGCCCACGAAGGCACGCTTCCTGACGGGTTGAACTCGGGCGGGTCTCGCACGCTGAGCCGTCTCGACGAGGTCGGTGCAGTTATCCGGCTCAGGGCCCGGCTCACCGATCCGGCCGATGAAGACGTGGATTCCACCAAAGGGGACCCGGTACCCGTACTCAATTGAGTCGGCCTCGGGGCCCCAGCCTTCGTTGTCGATGTAGATCTTGCCGCGACGACTCTTGGTCATCCGGCCCACTGCGTATCCCTTGAGCCCTTCGAAGCTGCCCTTCAAGAACTCAAATCCATCGTGCACTGGCCCCACGGTGGGCGCCAACTGTCGTGGAATTGTCACGGCAGATGTCCTCGTGCAAGGACTTAGTCGTGGAGCCATCGCAACTAGGAAGCTTAAAGGGGTTAATCGGGACAAAGGACATGAGAGGTTTTATACTAGTTCGGCCCCTTGCGGAGAAGGAAAGCCTATGTCTAGTTGGGTTGGTATTGCTTGATGTTTCGATGACCAGGGAGCGGAATACGCTATGCCCGACTCTCGATGGGTTGTCTTCTTGCCCTAAGCCGCCAGCAGGTCGTCCCCTTATATACACGGGTTGACGCCCTGTGGCCTACAGAGTCCCGGCCGGCTTATAAACAATGTCCGGCTCGGTGACTAGTTAAATCTACCTTATTATACAAGTCATGCCATTATGGCAGTTTACTACAACGGGCCTTAAGTCGCCTGTGGGCCTTAAACCCTTTATTGAACCGCCATCTTCATGCTTGGCCTTGGGCTTCTTTCTGGTGAGTCCTCTTTGTGTAACCCGGCCCCTCCAGGGCGGCTTACACAAATAGTTATATCCCCAACACTATTGGCTTGGATGATATGGTTCATGAGTTTAATTTCTCTAAATTTAGTAAACAACATCGTGAGGAAGAATTGCCTAGTAAGGATGAAATTATTGGTCTTGCTTCTATTGTCGTACCTCCTAGTGATCCTTTAGAACACTGATGTGTTCATGAATGAAAGAAGGGAAATAGATGAAGTATTCTTTAAACAGGAACCTATTCTGCAACACAATTTGCCTGTTGAAATCCTAGGGATCCTCCTCCACCCAAGGGTGATCCGTGTTTGAGCTTAAACCGTTGCTGATAATCTTAAATATGCTTATCTTGATGAAAAGAAAATATACCTGTTATTATTAGTGCTAACCTTTGAGCATGAAGAAGAAAGATTATTGAAAACTCGAAGAAGCACCGTGCAGCTATTGGATATACTCTTGATGATCTTAAGGGCATCATCCCACTCTATGTCAAAGATAAAATAAATTTGGAAGCGGATGCCAAACCAGTTCGTGATCCTCAACGACGTTTGAATCATAAAATGAAAGAAGTGGTAAGAAAAGAAATACTCAAGCTTCTAGAGGCAGGTATAATTTATCCGTTCTGTCGATAGTCGATGGGTAAGTCCTGTCCATTGTGTCCCTAAGAAGGGAGGTATTATCGTTGTCCCTAATGATAAAGATGAATTGATCCCGCAAAGAATTATCACAGGTTATAGGATGGTAATTGATTTCCGCAAATTAAATAAAGCTACCAAGAAAGATCATTACCTCTTACCTTTTATTGATCAAATGCTAGAAAGATTATGCAAACATACACATTATTGCTTTCTAGATGGTTATTCTGGTTTCTCTCAAATACATGTGTCGGCCAAAGATCAATCAAAGACTACTTTTACATGCCCTTTTGGTACTTTTGCTTATAGGCGTATGCCTTTTGGTTTATGTAATGCACATGCTACCTTTCAAAGATGCATGATGGCTATATTCTTTGATTTTTGTGAAAAGATTTGTGAGGTTTTCATGGACGACTTTTCCGTCTATGGATCCTCTTTTGATGATTGCTTGAGCAATCTTGATCGAGTTTTGCAGAGATGTGAAGAAACTAATCTTGTCTTGAATTGGGAAAAGTGCCACTTTATGGTTAATGAAGGTATTGTCTTGGGGCACAAAGTTTCTGAAAGAGGTATTGAAGTTGATAAAGCCAAGGTTGATGCTATTGAAAAGATGCCATGTCCCAAGGACATCAAAGGTACAAGAAGTTTCCTTGGTCACGCCGGATTTTATAGGAGGTTCATTAAGGACTTCTCAAAAATTTATCGGCCTCTGACCAATTTATTACAAAAAGATGTACCATTTGTCTTTGATTGTGTAGAAGCATTTGAAATACTTAATAAAGCATTTGTAACATCCCAAAATTCTAAATTTTGGAATGTTATAAACATATAGATAGTTTTGATTGATTGATTGATTGATTAACTGAAATTGAGTGAAATTCGAAACTTTTTGAAGGTTAAATGAGAGGGAATTAAAGGACTTTCCCAAACTTTCATTTTGCTTTTATGATCTCCGGGAATTCAAATTCTTTTCATCACAAAACCCTGGAGAGAAGATGACATGACTTCTTCCATTTATTTAAATGACAAGGGGTGTTGAAAATATTTTCCAATTCTGAAACTTTATGCAACTCAATGATTTTCACGAGCGAAGATAAAATGACTTCTTCAAAACATATGAAATATGAGTTGGGAGTTTCAAAGAATTAAATTCAAAGTTCTTTTGAATTTATTTTCAATTTGGAGTTATTTGAGTTTTATTCAAATTATTTTTCTCCAAAAATAAAATATATGGAAAATAGGGTAACATGATTCCCTACATCAGAAATTGGAGAGAAATTAATTTGAAGTCATTATCGTATTTTTAAAATGATTTTCAGTGGATTTTATTAGGGCAGAAGCACTCTTTGCTTTATTTAAATTTGTGTGAATTTTATTTAATGCTATAGAAATGTCCATGTTGTAGGAAATTTTTTTCTGAAAATTTTGATATATTATATGCCTATATAAAATTTTTATTTGGTTTTATTATTTTGTTTTGTTGTCTCTGTCTTAAAAAAATCGCTATACCCATTGGGCCAAGGGCCAAGGCCCAAGGCCAAGCCAGCGACCCGGCCGGCCAAGGCCAACATGCCACAAGACAGGAGCCAGGAGGAGCCGCTCCTTTCCTTTTCCTTTTCCTTTCCTAGTAGGACTCTTTTCCTACTTCCGTTTATTCCGATTTGTTTCTAGATCTTTTCCCTTTGTTTCCTAATCCTAGTCTATTTCTTGTCCCTACCCCAAGCAAAACCATCCTTCCCCAATATAAATACCCAAGCACCCCCCTCCAACACATCAAACCAACACCTCTCCTCTCCTCTCCGCAGCAGCAGAAGCAGCAAAGACCACCACCGCCGCCAAGTGCTGCCGCCACCTCTCGACCTCTCCCGAGGTTTATATGATCTCCTCTCCACCGTCCCGTGATCTCCTTTCCTCTAGGATCAACCGCAACATCGGATCCGATCTTCTTCCCCAACTCCGACGACTACTCCGGTGAGATCCACGAAATCTCGTAATTCATTTTTTTTCTTCAGAAAATAGCAATCTTAGAAAATTCATATCTTTTAGAGTTTTTAGTATTTTTGAGTGATTCCAATTGCTATGTGTCACAAATTTGCGGAAGTTTCTGTTAGTGTCTCTGGATTTCAAATTTGAGTAGTTTAAATTTGAATTTGATAAATTTTGTTCAGATTAGTATTTTGGCCATAACTTGAGTTTAAAAATAGGTTTTAATTAATTCTTTTGCTCCTGGTCACTTATGATATTTTTTAGCTGTAGGATTTAGTTTGGTAATTTTGGAGTATTTTAAATTAGATTTTTAGTAAAAACAGTACTGTTTTTCTTATATAGTTGTTTTAGTTATGTAATTATTGTTTTTAATTATTTTAGTTCATTCCTTTTGTAGATTTTCACTTGTTGTTATATGTTTATGTTTAGCTACAGTAGATAAATTTTTGTAGTTATTTATTAGTGTTTAGCTACTGTTTTTGTAATTGCTTGTTTAGTTCATAGTGATAGTGGATAAAGATAGTTTTATTAGTTTTAAAAGTAATTCTTTTTCCACTTCAAGTTATATTGTTTTTCTGTTATTTGTGAACACATTAGTTGTTATATTTATTTAGTATAGTTTATTAATGTTTTAATAAATGATTTGCTGTTATAGTTGTCTTAGTGTTTTGCTAGTTGCTATATTTGTTCTAGTATTCACTAGATGGTTATAGTAGTTTTATATTAGTTCTTTTTGTTAGTTAGTAAATTAGTAATTTATTTTCTGTTATTTTACTAGATTTATATTTTCTTTGCTGTAGAAAAAAAATATTAGAATAATTTAGTAATGTTATGTTAAGATTTGTGTGAGTTGGTCACCACTAGTTTTTCCTTGAATTTTTCTTTCGAAGTTTTTCCTTTGGTTTTCGACTTGGTTTTCTTGTTTCTTTTATTTTGACTGAGTATTGTTATGATTGATAGAATTGATTGCTAGGATGATTGCTTATATGATTGTCTGTGTAATATAGATTTTCAAAGGAGTGACGAATAGTTCTACCAAGTCTTTATTCTGGGAGCGTTATTATCTTCATCAAATACCAGGCAAGTTCACCTTGACCATGTTTTTCATACCTATGTGTTTTATTGCATCTAGTGTCATCTTCGCAACAAACCCTCCAGTAGTGATATTGAATTCTTGTAGTTGAGTAGTATGCATGAGGTAGGAACCCATCACCCTGTTACCAAGCCCGGGACGATATTTTATTTTAATGCTACGCTATAGTAGACGGGGTTTGGTATGAGTGCTCGGGAGTGGTGTGAGAATGGAGGATCTACGTCAATGACGACAACTCCATGATGGAATCTGCAAGGACTGCATCTTCAAGGCATCAAGACTTCAAGACTCGAGACAAGAATTCAATACACACTCTTGGGTGAAGGATGGTTGACGGGCACCTGGAGAATCCGATGGTTGGCGGGATGCATGGAGAAGCGCCATGACATCTTGCGAAAGCTTCACCCAGACTCAAAGAGACGGAAGAATATTTCATGCCCGGAAGCTTACATGCAACCGCAAGTCACTATGGGCTCGGCTTTGTTGACCTTAGTTGTGACTCTGGCTAGGGCGGTGCTAGCAGATGTAGAACTGCGGTAGGATTGAATGAGCACCGGACGGTGGTCGAGGAACTCTTGGAAGACCATGTTTGATCGTCTTGTTCTCAAACACCACGAAGTGCGAGAACGTAAAAGAGGATCGAATCTTGCGGGTAAAGTGTACAAACCTCTGCAGAGGGTTAAAACCTAATCGATTAGCCGTGTCCCGATTACGGACAATTTGAGCATCTGGACTGGATCTATCTCGAAACTCTCAACACCGGATTGATAACTTAATTGTGGGCAACTTATGATGATTTTGGGCTATGAGACATCGGTTGGCGGAACCATGTCATGATAGAAAACTCCATAGTACAGACTTCATTTATTCCTTTGATGTAGGGAAAATAAATCAGCTTTTACGCAAACAAAACTCAGACACAGAGCCACAAAGCCATATTGCATATAGTATAGTTTTATCATCTGTTTTCTCATGTTGTGATCTTGCCGGTACATTCAATGTACTTACCTACATGGCTGCAACGTATCATGTTACAGATACTTTATTCCGACGAGTAAGAGTATGGTACAGGGTCACGGTCTACACTCAACCTGCCGATGGCGTTGATGGGACTCCACACCCGACTATTTGTTTCCGCTGTGACTTATGAGGTATATATATCAGTTTTACGTTAATTATACATGTGATTGCACTTTGATATATACATTGATGTCTTGTGTGTGCCAATACTGATCCGAGGATGGCACAACAACACGAGGCTTGACCGTCGAGGTCGGGTCGCTCTGAGATATGGTATCGAGCACATGTTGACTGTGGGACGTGACCCTAGAAATCGGAAAGCCCTTGGACAGGATATCTCAAAAACTTTATTTTCAAAAAGACTCTTTCTCCTCATCTTTTCTGATTTTATCAAATAGACCCTCCCACCTCAAATAGTTAGAATATACCCCTTTCCCTTTTGACCACACGGAAGATCAACTGAAGTCACTCCAAGAATTAAAGATATCGGACAACTGATGGCCATTTCAGAGTAAAGAGGATTTCACCATGCATTAGAAGAGTTGAAGCTGCAACAATTGAAGACTCCGAAGACTAGAAGAATTTGAAGAATCTGAAGAATTATTTGACCTTTAGAAGACCAAACCCTGTTACACACTTACGTTAGATCTGGCGATTTGTGAGCTGTCATTTGTTTGATGTTTTCCGACAGCCACAAAGTAAAACTTTTTCTTCAAAACTATTGTTTGTATTGTGTGTATATCCTCCCTACCTCTCTCATGTCTCATCCCAAAACTTTTGGACCCCATAGATGATGAGCGAAGTTGGCACGATATTCTCGAACCGAAGACTCGGTTGGAGGCGAGCTATGGATTCAAAACATGGAGGATCAATTTAGAAAAATTTGATTCCAAGGAAGTATGAGGTTCAATCGCTCTTGATTGCCTTTTACGAAAGTGCTGCAACCTGGTGGAAAATGCATCAAGCCATACAAGGATTTAATGGAGCAAGAACTTGGGAGGAATTCAAGAAGACTCTCTTGAGGTCCCGTCTTATCCGGAAGCACTACGATAACCCGAAGAAGAAACCTTGTGCTTGCAAGATTTGCGGAGAAATAGGACACACCAATGAAGAACACAAGGATGGATGCCCTTATTGTGAGGAAAATCACCCAGAGGAAGAATGCCCGACTAGGCAGGTTACTTGTTTCCTGTGTGAAGGAGTTACTCATTTCCCGGCTCAGTGCCAAATTTGCCCCAAGGTACAGAAAATTACCAAGCAGCTGAAGGAAGCCATGAAAGAAGCCCTCAGGGAAAATCCAGAAGAACCTGTGATGAAGGAATGTGTTGAAGACCCTGATGGAGAAGGCCTCAACAGATTTTACTCCAACGCCTGCTATTCATGTGGAGAAGAAGGACATTTTTCGCAGTATTGCACCAAGGAAAGAAAAGAGTATCTGGGATATTTCCGACAGCGAAGTGAAGTTTGACCCTCGGAAATAGAAGCTCTGATCATTCAGAGAAATCCGGAAGAGAAAAGAAGGCAACCCCGAACAACACAATTTTCGCAGAGAAGGACTGAGTCATATCACTTGTTACAGGTGCAAGGATTTAGGTCATTACGCTAGTAAATGTCGAGAAAAGAAGCCAAGAATCCAAGGAGCCTACATAATCACAAAGAAGCCCCGAGACATGTCGGAAGTCTTTTGTTTTCGCTGCAAGGAAGCAGGACATTATGCTACTAAATGTCCCAACAAGATGAAAGCTGGAGTTGAGTAGTTGGAATTTTGACATGGATAATAAGAGTGGTAGAAACCAATTTTTTTCATGATTACAATAAGTTGAGTTATGTAATGGGTGCTCAGAGTTTGTAATGGATTCATGAAATCAATAAAGTTAAGGTGACATGTTTTCATATGTTTAATTGTATGAGTTGTTACTCTGTGAACAAAGATTTTGACCATTTTCGAGGATATGAGAAATATGGTCTATGGATGGATTTGTGAATTTCATTTTAAGGGTGACAGTACCCTGTGAGAACACCAAATTTATGGAAAGGGAAATGTGTCCCAAAGATTGGAGTTTGGACAAAATAAGTATGAGTTGTATTTTGGTTACCTCAGGAGTATGAAGGAATAAAGTAATATTGGATTTAAATGAGATGTAATTTTGAAATATGGAACAATTGTAGCCCCAATGGTGAGTAAAGCTATGCAAGTATTGAAGTGGGCCCACAACCCACATGCCCAGGAATTAATAAGGATCAAGTACTCCTTGCAAGAAGAAATTATGGAAGAAGATGTGATTTGATCAGCAGACGTTTCGTAGGAGGTTACGCAAAAACCTGAGAGTTGTGAAGAAACGATAGATGTTTTGTTTGGCTTGCAGAATCAATGGATTTACTGAACTTGGTTCGTCGACAAGAGAAATTCTGCAATGCTTGTGAGGATGACCGAGTGTTAGAATGCGAGATTCGCTAAACCATGTACAAGGTAATGATTTGGGTGCAGGATGGATTGATCACCATACCGACTTACTCTTATTATTCGCTTTGCTATATGGGATGGTAAATCTGAGTGACTTACCTATAGTAGAGGGACGACGATCAAAACCTTGTTGAACCTTAGAATGGTATAAGCATTTTTTTCCCTTGTACAAGGCAGCTTTTGCCAACCGTAGGTTATACTGTGAGGTCCAACCCAGACCCGTTTTCTGCAGGAGAAACCATAAATTGTTGACCACCATGAGATATCGATAGTTGTTTAGAATTGGCACCAGACCCGTCAGCTATGAAGACCCAGTCTCGGAATAACCTTACTAAGAGTAAAAGACAAAAGAATTGAGGAAAAGGTTATGCCGCTACCGGAAGAGCCCAGAGAAGGAATTATCCTTAATATCTGAGAAGACCGACACTGTCAGCAATAAGGATGGAGTATCTGAGTTTTGATGGAACCGTAACAATGCTTCTAAGGGTGGTAGCATCCGAGACCCGAAGACGATCGATGGATTTTTGAGAAGACCCCCAAACCCTAACCTATTTCTTGCTAACCTCTTCGAATCTCGAGGACGAGATTCATTTTAAGGGTGGTAGTTTGTAATATCCCAAAATTCTAAATTTTGGAATGTTATAAACATATAGATAGTTTTGATTGATTGTTTGATTGATTAACTGAAATTGAGTGAAATTCGAAACTTTTTGAAGGTTAAATGAGAGGGAATTAAAGGACTTTCCCAAACTTTCATTTTGCATTTATGATCTCCGGGAATTCAAATTCTTTTCATCACAAAACCATGGAGAGAAGATGACATGACTTCTTCCATTTATTTAAATGACAAGGGGTGTTGAAAATATTTTCCAATTCTGAAACTTTATGCAACTCAATGATTTTCACGAGCGAAGATAAAAATGACTTCTTCAAAACATATGAAATATGAGTTAGGAGTTTCAAAGAATTAAATTCAAAGTTCTTTTGAATTTATTTTCAATTTGGAGTTATTTGAGTTTTATTCAAATTATTTTTCTCCAAAAATAAAATATATGGAAAATAGGGTAACATGATTCCCTACATCAGAAATTGGAGAGAAATTAATTTGAAGTCATTATCGTATTTTTAAAATGATTTTCAGTGTATTTTATTAGGGCAGAAGCACTCTTTGCTTTATTTAAATTTGTGTGAATTTTATTTAATGCTATAGAAATGTCCATGTTGTAGGAAATTTTTTTCTGAAAATTTTGATATATTATATGCCTATATAAATTTTTTATTTGGTTTTATTATTTTTGTTTTGTTGTCTCTGTCTTAAAAAAAAATCGCTGCGCCCCGCCGGGCCAAGGGCCAAGGCCCAAGGCCAAGCCAGCGGCCGGCCGGCCAAGGCCAACGCCCACGCGCGCACAGGGAGCCAGGAGGGAGCCGCTCCTTTCCTTTTCCTTTTCCTTTCCTAGTAGGACTCTTTTCCTACTTTCGTTTATTCCGATTTGTTTCTAGATCTTTTCCCTTTTGTTTCCTAATCCTAGTCTATTTCTTGTCCCCTACCCCAAGAAAAACCCTCCCCTCCCCAATATAAATACCCAAGCCCCCCCCTCCAACATATCAAACCAACACCTCTCCTCTCCTCTCCGCAGCAGCAGCAGTGCAGCACCACACTGTCGCTTGCCACCGCCGCCGCCAAGTGCTGCCGCCTGCCTCGACCTCTCCCCGAGGTTTATATGATCTCCTCTCCACCGTCCCGTGATCTCCTTTCCTCTAGGATCAACCGCAACATCGGATCCGATCTTCTTCCCCAACTCCGACGACTACTCCGGTGAGATCCACGAAATCCCGTAATTCATTTTTTTCAGAAAATAGCAATCTTAGAAAATTCATATCTTTTAGAGTTTTAGTATTTTGAGTGATTCCAATTGCTATGTGTCACAAATTTGCGTAAGTTTCTGTTAGTGTCTCTGGATTTCAAATTTGAGTAGTTTAAATTTGAATTTGATAAATTTTGTTCAGATTAGTATTTTGGCCATAACTTGAGTTTAAAAATAGGTTTTTAATTAATTCTTTTTGCTCCTGGTCACTTATGATATTTTTTAGCTGTAGGATTTAGTTTGGTAATTTTGGAGTATTTTAAATTAGATTTTTAGTAAAAACAGTACTGTTTTGCTTATATAGTTGTTTTAGTTATGTAATTATTGTTTTTAATTATTTTTAGTTCATTCCTTTTGTAGATTTTCACTTGTTGTTATATGTTTATGTTTAGCTACAGTAGATAAATTTTGTAGTTATTTATTAGTGTTTAGCTACTGTTTTTGTAATTGCTTGTTTAGTTCATAGTGATAGTGGATAAAGATAGTTTTATTAGTTTTAAAAGTAATTCTTTTTCCACTTCAAGTTATATTGTTTTTCTGTTATTTGTGAACACATTAGTTGTTATATTTATTTAGTATAGTTTATTAATGTTTTAATAAATGATTTGCTGTTATAGTTGTCTTAGTGTTTTGCTAGTTGCTATATTTGTTCTAGTATTCACTAGATGGTTATAGTAGTTTTATATTAGTTCTTTTTGTTAGTTAGTAAATTAGTAATTTATTTTCTGTTATTTTATTAGATTTATATTTTCTTTGCTGTAGAAAAAATATTAGAATAATTTAGTAATGTTATGTTAAGATTTGTGTGAGTTGGTCACCACTAGTTTTTCCTTGAATTTTTCTTTGAAGTTTTTCCTTTGGTTTTCGACTTGGTTTTCTTGTTTCTTTTATTTTGATTGAGTATTGTTATGATTGATAGAATTGATTGCTAGGATGATTGCTTATATGATTGTCATGTAATATAGATTTTCAAAGGAGTGACGAATAGTTCTACCAAGTCTTTATTCGAGGCGTTATTATCTTTATCAAATACCGAGCAAGTTCACCTTGACCATGTTTTTCATACCTATGTGTTTTATTGCATCTAGTGTCATCTTCGCAACAAACCCTCCATAGTGATATTGAATTCTTGTAGTTGAGTAGTATGCATGAGGTAGGAACCCATCACCTGTTACCAAGCCGGGACGATATTTTATTTTAATGCTACGCTATAGTAGACGGGGTTTGGTATGAGTGCTCGGAGTGGTGTGAGAATGGAGGATCTCGTCAATGGCGACAACTTCATGATGGAATCTGCAAGGACTGCATCTTCAAGGCCTCAAGACTTCAAGACTCGAGACAAGAATTCAATACACACTCTTTGGGTGAAGGATGGTTGACGGGCACCTGGAGAATCCAAAGGTTGGCGGGATGCATGGAGAAGCGCCATGACATCTTGCGAAAGCTTCACCCAGACTCAAAGAGACGGAAGAATACTTCATGCCCGGAAGCTTACGTGCAACCGCAAGTCACTATGGGCTCTGGCTTGGTTGACCTTAGTTGTGACTCTGCTAGGGCGGTGCTAGTAGATGTAGAACTACGGTAGGATTGAATGAGCACCGGACGGTGGTCGGAGGAACTCTTGGAAGACCATGTTTGATCGTCTTGTTCTCAAACACCACGAAGTGCGAGAGCGTAAAAGAGGATCGAATCTTGCGGGTAAAGTGTACAAACCTCTGCAGAGGGTTAAAACCTAATCGATTAGCCGTGTCCTCGGTTACGGACAATTTGAGCATCTTGACCTGGATTTATCTCGGAACTCTCAACACCGGATTGATAACTTAATTGTGGGCAACTTATGATGATTTTGGGCTATGAGACATCGGTTGGCGGAACCATGTCATGATAGAAAACTCCATACTACAGACTTCATTTATTCCTTTGATGTAGGGAAAATAAATCAGCTTTTACGCAAACAAAACTCAGACACAGAGCCACAAAGCCATATTGCATATAGTATAGTTTTATCATCTGTTTTCTCATGTCGTGATCTTGCCGGTACATTCAATGTACTGACCTACATGGCTGCAACGTATCATGTTGCGATACTTTCTTCGACGAGTAAGAGTGCAGTGCAGGTTACGGTCTACACTCAACCTGCCGATGGCGTTGATGGGACTCCACACCCGACTATTTGTTTCATTGTGACTTATGAGGTATATATATCAGTTTTACGTTAATTATACATGTGACTGCACTTTGATATATACATTGATGTCTTGTGTGTGCGAATCTTGATCCGAGGATGGCACAACAACACGAGGCTTGACCGTCTGAGGTCGGTCGCTCTGACATTAGTCTCTGCACTGTTGTTCAGCCACCGATTGGAATTTACCCTTTGATATTATGTGTGATGCTAGTGATTATGCTGTAGGTGCTGTTCTAGGGCAAAGAGTTGATAAGAAATTAAATGTTAGCCATTATGCTAGTAAGACTCTAGACAATGCTCAAAGAAATTATGCAACTACCGAAAAGGAACTTTTAGCAGTTGTATTTGCTTGTGATAAATTTAGACCCTATATTGTTGATTCTAAAGTAACTATGCACACTGATCATGCTGCTATTAAATATCTTATGGAAAAGAAAGATGCTAAACCTAGGCTTATCATATGGGTTCTCTTGCTGCAAGAATTTGATTTGCATATTGTTGATAGAAAGGGAGCTGAGAACCCCGTTGCAGATAACTTATCTAGGTTAGAGAATGTTCTTGATGACCCACTACCTATTGATGATAGCTTTCCTGATGAACAATTAAATGTCATAAGCACTTCTCATAGCACTCCATGGTATGCTGATTATGCTAATTATATTGTTGCTAAATTTATACCACCTAGCTTCACATATCAACAAAAGAAAATGTTCTTCTATGATTTGAGACATTACTTTTGGGATGACGCACATCTTTATAAAGAAGGAGTAGATGGTGTTATTAGACATTGTGTGCACGAGGATGAACAGGAACAGATCCTCATAAGTGTCACTCCGAAGCTTATGGAGGCACCACGCTGGAGATAGAACTGCACATAAGGTATTGCAATCCGGTTTTTATTGGCCTACTCTCTTCAAGGATGCCCATAAGTTTGTTTTGTCTTGTGATGAATGTCAAATAATTGGTAACATTAGTAGACGTCAAGAAATGCCTATGAATTATTCACTTGTTATTGAACCATTTGATGTTTGGGGCTTTGATTATATGGGACCTTTTCACGCCTCGATGGATATACACATATTTTAGTTCTTGTTGATTACGTTACTAACTGGGTAGAAGCTATTCCAACTAGTAGTGCTGATCACAATACCTCTATTAAAATGCTTAAGGAAGTTATTTTTCGAGGTTTGGAGTCCCTAGATATTTAATGACTGATGGTGGTTCACATTTTATTCATGGTGCTTTCCATAAAATGCTTGCTAAATATGACATTAATCATAGAATTGCAACTCCTTATCACCCATGATCTAGTGGTCAAGTAGAATTGAGTAATAGAGAGCTCAAATTAATTTTGCGTAAGACTTTTAATAGGTCTAGAAAGAATTGGTCCAAGAAACTTGATGATGCATTATGGGCCTATAGAACTGCATATAAGAATCCTATGGGTATGTCTCCGTATAAAATGGTTTATGGAAAAGCATGTCACTTACCTCTCGAACTAGAACATAAGGCATATTGGGCTATTAAAGAGCTCAACTATGATTTCAAACTTGCGGTGAGAAGAGGTTATTTGATATTAGCTCACTTGATGAATGGAGAACCCAAGCTTATGAAAATGCTAAGTTGTTTAAAGAAAAGTTAAAAGATGGCATGACAAAAGGATACAAAAGCGTGAGTTTAATGTAGGTGATTATGTATTGCTATACAACTCTCGTTTAAGATTTTTGCAGGAAAACTTCTCTCTAAATGGGAAGGTCCCTATGTTATCGAGGAGGTGCATGGATTACGGTGCCATAAAATCAACAACTTCAAGGCACAAATCCGAAGGTGGTAAACGGTCAAAGAATCAAACGTTATATCTCAGGTAATCCCATAAATGTTGAAACCAATATTATTGAAATCGTAACCCCGGAGGAATACATAAGGGACACTTTCTAGACCGTTTCAGACTCCGAAAAGGAATAGGTATGTGGTACGGTAAGTAAACCGACTCCAAAACAATTTTTAAGGCAATATTTCTCCGTTTTGGAATATTTAGAAAAATAGAAAAATAAGTGGAAGTCCGGGAAGGACACGAGGGCTCCACGCAAGGATGGAAATGGATCGGGTTCGGCTCGGGTTGAACGATATCAAATCCATATCCAAATCTATGAAGACATTATGTGCCCGTCCATGAAACAATCCATGGGTGAAAAATTATGTCCATGTCCAAACCCGATGAGTATCCATCGGGTTCTCTTAACACGTATACATAAAACATAGCACAACATTCACATAAGCTCCCAAGTTCTCACCAAATGACATAGCAAAAGTGCACAACATCAAATGAGCTCTTAGATTCTCACAAAATGACATAGGACAAGTTCACATCACCAAATAAGCTCTCAGATTCTCACAAAATGACATAACATGAAATAAACATAAGTACACAATTGTCCGTCCTCGCAGAATGACATAGTAATAAAACAAGATCATTTCTCAATCCTGATTTCTCACAAAATGGCATAGAACAACATCAAGTAAGCACATGTACTACCATGCATCATCTTCCATTCTTCACCTCAATCTTCTAGGCATCATCTTCAGAATTAACATTTCCAGGGCTAACGACAGCAGGGCCTTGTGGTCCATCATGAGAAGCTACTGAGCTGTACATGCAAAAAAAATACAATCTTCAGTTTCAGTTAAAGTGATCGAAGGTACATAATGTCTAAACTGTACCATTTTGGAAATATTGTAATCTCTAAATTGTAGTGAATGGTCACTACGAACCTAAATTAATTATTCTATCTTTCTTCTTTTATGGAATAAGATAGAACTACCCAGATTGCACGTCAGATTCTATGAATCTTAATCGTTCACAATCCTATAGATTAAAATATACTAAGATGTGATAAAACCTAATTACTAATTAACATGCATAGCTACAGATCACGCCATGTATCCAATATGATATGTGCTCATTTGGTAACCAACGAAAATTTACCTAATTCTATAAATATCTTCCAGTTACTACTGTAAGCTGCAAAAAATATTTGATTTGCAGACATACATGAGAGGTATTTAGGAAACAAAAAAAATTACTACTCCTCAAATTACCACCGTAAACTGAAAGAAATACCATACTTAATTTCAGCCATACACGAGAGGGATTCCCAGAACAAAAAATCTACTACTGCCCCAATTACTATTGTAAACTGAAGAAATACTTAACTTGCTGACATACATTAGAGGGATTCCAGAACAAAAAATTACTACTGCTCCAAATACTACTGTAAAATGAAAGAAATACTTAATTTGCAGAAATACATGAGAGGGATTCAGGGAAGAAGCACAACTTGCACGCCCACATATAGGAACACCAGCCGTACATGAGAGATTCAGGGAAGAAAAGAAACTCACCCTGAACGGCGGTTGTTTGTTGATTTCATCACCTTCTTGGCAGCGTCATGGTCCTCTTCTGGGCATGCGCTCATCGACCGGCACTCCGGTACTGCCGTGCTCCTGGTCCTGCGTGCAACAACGCTCTTGTAGGTCGCGCCGCTCCGCATAGGTGTGCTCTGCATCGCAGCTCAGAGACTTGCACCGCCCGTTGTTGTATGTGTGTGCGAGAAGAAGTCGAGACGGAGGGTCAAGGGGATTTGTTGTTGGCTGCGACTGTACAATGGCGTTGAATGCTGAAGTGTTGCATGCCTACGCCATATGTACAGGTAAAAGCCGGCGGCGCCGGCGGCTGCATCTAGGGCTGCGGGAGTAGTGGGCCGAGGAGACGGAGATGGTCTGGTGATTAATTGTGAGTCGTTGAACGAGGAGATACAAAGAATGAGAAGAGGCAGCGTAAGTTACGGTGGGGACTGGGGAGGGATTGTACACTTTATTTTTTTCCTTTTTATAACTAAAAAATACATTGAAACATGGGATAGTGGGGATCACTGAATTTTAACACACATGTCATACTATCGGGTCGGGTTTGGGTATATCCATGGATAAACAATTATATCCATGCCCTATCCACGAGTAATCGGGTCGGGTTCGGGTGCTGCCCATGGGCGTAAAAATGTATCCAAACCCTACCCATTCGGGTCGGGTATCCACGGGTATCCATGTCCATGGATAAAATTGCCATCCTTAGCTCCACGAGGGTGGTGGGCGCGCCCTACCCCCCTGGGCGCGCCCCCTACCTCGTGAGCACCTCGTGTGCCCTTCGGACTCCGTTTTCTTGCACAACACGTATTTTGGTCGGTAAAAATTCATTATATATTCTCCTAAAGGTTTTGACTCTCGTATCACGCAAATATCCTCTGTTCTTGTTTTGAGCTATCCTACTGCAGATTAGATCAACATGTCATCCCAGGATTCGGAAGGAGAAAGCTATGTGGATGATTACCTTGCAAATCCTAAGGTCTATGGAGATGTGGAGCACGATGGTTGGACCATGGAGGAAGAAGAGGACTATGAACCCAAGGGGAAGGAGGAGACGAGCTCAGATGAATATGAAGCCCCATTACCTCAACCCGGGGACCTGCATGTGGAGTTCAAAAAGTCAAGTCTCCCTGATGGGGTAAAGAAACCAAAGTTCGAGTTTATCCCTTTTCGTCTCTTGCAGGAAAATAAGCAGGACCTATGCAAAAAGATATTAACCCTGGAGTGGGAGATTGATGATCTGAGGGATCAAAATGCCGTCTTCAAGCGCAAATTAAGGGAGAAGCCTATGCCATCAACTAAGTCAACGACATTTCCACCTTCTTCATCGACAAATAAGGAGACATAATCTCATGGGTATGGGCACTCCCCTTGGCAACTGCCAAGCTTCGGGGAGGTGCCCCGGTATCGTATCACCATCACAACTCCTATCTTTACCGTTTTTCTTAGTTCGATCCTATTAGTAGTATCTTGATCTAGTAGAATAAGGTTATGGCATGATCTAGTTTTGAGTTTTGCTTTATGATCCCTCTATGTAATCGAGTCCATGAGCTATATATATAATAAAGTTTAGTGTTGAGTCAAGGGCTTAATTGTTTTGCCATGATCTTGGGTGAATAAAAGAAAAAGAGTGAAAAGAAACAAAGAGTTCATATTGATCTTATTGAGAGTAATGACTTCACATAGAAAGAGTATGATGATTAAAAGTTGTTGGGAGTTGGCAAATATAGCTTTGGTCATCGTTGCAATTAATAGGAAGTAATAAGGAGAGAGAGGTTTCACATATAGATACATTTTCATTGGCATATTTTATGATTGGGAGCACTCATTAAAATATAACATGCTAAAGAGTTGATGTTGGACAAGGAAGACAACATAATGAGTTGTGTTTTCTTGTATCTGAGATAAAGTATGTTGTCATGGATCCTCTAACATGTTGAGCTTGCCTTTCCCCCTCATGCTAGCCAAATTCTCAGCACCAAGTAGAGATACTACTTGTGCTTCCAAATACCCTTAAACCAGTTTAGCCATGAGAGTCCACCATATCTACCTATGGATTGATTAAGATCCTTCAAGTAAGTTGTCATTGGTGCAAGCAATAAAAATTGCTCTCTAAATATGCATGACTTATTAGTGCAGGGAAATAAGCTTTGTACGAACTTGTTGTGGAAGTAATAAAAGCGACGGACTGCATAATAAAGGTCCACATACAAGGGGCAATATAAAGTGACATTCTTTTGCATTAAGATTTTGTGCATCTAACCATAAAAGCGCATGGCAACCTCTGCTTCCCTCTGCGAAGGGCCTATATTTTATTATTATCCTCTACCTTATGCAAGAGTCACGGTGATCTTCACCTTTCCTTTTTCATTTTATCCTTTGGCAAGCTCAGCATGTTGGAAAGATCATGATATATATATATATATATATATATATATATATATATATATATATATATATATATATAAAATTGGATGTAGGGGAGCATGAATTGTTATTGTTGACATTACCCTTGAGGTAAAAGGTTGTGGGGCAAAACTACAAGCCCCTATCTTTCTCTGTGTCCGGTTAAACTCCGTAACCACAAGTATTGCGTGAGTGCTAGCAATTATGAAGGACTAAATGATAGTTGAGTATGTGGACTTGCTTTTAAGCTCGACATAGACTCTTTCCGATGTTATGATAAATTGCAATTTCTTCAATGGTGAGGTTATAATTTGTTGGTGCCCAATAAGGTTTCTGATTCATACCTTTGCATTGTGAAAAGATCATCACTTGAACATAAGTAATCATATGACAAAATCTATATATGTTGCTGTTATGAGAATAGTCATGATGCCTTCATGTCCGTATTTTATTTTTTTATCGACGCCTCTACCTCTAAACATGAGGACATATTTATTGTTATCGGCTTTTCTCTTGAGGACAAGCGAGGTCTAAGCTTGGGGGAGTTGATACGTCCATTTTGCATCATGCTTTTATATAGTTATTTTTTGCATTATGGGCTGCTATTTCACGTTATGTCACAATACTTATGGCTATTATCTCTTATTTTACAAGGTTTACATGAAGAGAGAATACTACAATTTGGAATTCAATTTGGAAAAAGGAGAAAATATTGGAGACCTATTCATGCAAATCCAAAAGTCCTGAAACTCCACGGAATATCTAAAAGAAATAAAGAAAAATAAATGCGCCAAAGATGAAGGCGGGGCCCACACCTGCTCACGAGGGTGGGGCGCCCCCCTCGTGGGCCCCGGTGGCTCTTGATGCCCATCTTCTCCTATATGAAGTCTTTCTATGAGAAAAAATAATAAGCAACCTTTCGGGAATGAAACTCCGCCATACAGTGGAACCTTGCGGAACCAATCTACGGCTCGTGAGCTGTTCTGCTGGGACACTTCCCTCAGGGGAAATCATCGTCATCATCATCACCAACGCTCCTCTCATCGGGAGAGGGCAATCTCCATCAACATCTTCACCAGCACCATCTCATCTCCAAACCCTAGTTCATCTCTTGTATCCAATTCTTGTCTCCAAGTTCGGGATTGGTGCTAGTAGGTTGCTAGTAGTGTTGATTACTCCTTGTAGTTGATGCTAGTTGGTTTACTTGGTGGAAGATCATATGTTCAGATCCTTTATGCATATTATTACCCCTCTGATTATGAACATGAATATGCTTTGTGAGTAGTTACGTTTGTTCCTGAGGACATGGGAGAAGCCTTGCTATTAGTAGTCATGTGAATTTGGTATTCGTTTGATATTTTGATGAGATGTATGTTGTCTAGCCTCTAGTGGTGTTATGTGAACGTCGACTACATAACACTTCACCATTATTTGGGCCTAGAGGAATGCATTGGGAAGTAATAAGTAGATGATGGGTTGCTAGAGTGACAAAAGCTTAAACCCTAGTTTATGCGTTGCTTCGTAAGGGGCTGATTTGGATCCATATGTTTCATGCTATGGTTAGGTTTACCTTAATACTTTTGTTGTAGTTGCGGATGCTTGCAATAGAGGTTAATCATAAGTGGGATGTTTGTTCAAGTAAGAACAGCACCCAAGCACCGGTCCATCCACATATCAAATTATCAAAGTACGAACGCGAATCATATGAGCGTGATGAAAACTAAGCAGCGATATTCCCGTGTCCTCGGGAGTGCTTTTCCTATTATAAGAGTTTGACCAGGCTTGTCCTTTGCTACAAAATGGATTGGGCCACCTTGCTGCACTTTATTTACCTTTGTTACTTGTTGCTCGTTACAATTTATCTTATCACAAAACTATCTGTTACCACTTATTTCAGTACTTGCAGAGAATACCTTGCTGAAAACCGCTTATCATTTCCTTCTGCTCCTCGTTGGGTTCAACACTCTTACTTATCGAAAGGACTACGATAGATCCCCTATACTTGTGGGTCATCACCCGCATATCTGATTGCCTCGTTTCTGCTAACACAACCGCCTTCGGGCACCGAGACGTCGGCTAAGGGTTGCTTTGTTATTGCGGAAACACCCTACGTAGTATCTACCAAGGGGTAGAAGCCGATGATGGGCCACTTTCCACTGATAAACGGTCACAATGGAGTCAAAATAATGATGTAAAGTACTTGGATACATAGAATCATTACACATAATCTGTGATTTTACTCGGATATCGATCCTTAATTGACCACCCGTGCCCACATTAAGGCTCGGGGCTCTTGGGCTTTGCGCTCATTATTTACAAATATTAAAGGGTACATCGATCCCCGATCTGGTGTTGCCACCCGACCGGTGTCTCGGGGCTCTTGCATTGCCTATTCAATGCAGAAAATTCAAAGTGCTCGGTGTTGAAGCTTGGCGAACTATGCACAAACGCGTCTTCGGACAACAATGGGTACCATCTGGACCTATACGGCGTCAAGCTAATATATTACGGCGACTTCTCGAGATCCTCTATCAAGGGCCTGTTCGCCGATCACTATTTTCTCTAATATATTACACCGCGTTTCTATTCCTACTCATGCTGCCGAGCTAGGAGTTGATCCTCAGGCCGATTTCATGCATCGACCTGAGTCTCAGGGGCTACTAGGATCAGTGGTTTCATGTTTTCCTTCAGGTGCATCTTGGATATTAGGCCAACATGCACCTTGAGGGATATTGGCTATACATCTTGTCAGACATTACATTGCACAATTCAGAATTAAATTCATAAAATTCAGTCCCATGGCCAAGGTGGTGCACCACCTCGGAAGCAGTCCGGCATAAAGCTCGGGCGCCAGTGGCTGGCTCCATAGAGGGTATTTCCGATATTAAGCTTAGCTAAACTCTTTCGACTTTTTGAATCAAGGTGATCTATGACACCTCGAATATAATCCGGCGTTGGATCTCGGATATAGTCCGGTGTTGGAGCTTGGACACAGTTTGAATCAAGGTGATCTATGACACCTCGAATATAATCCGGCGTTGGAGCTCGGATATAGTCCGGCGTTGGAGCTTGGACACAGTCCGGCGTTGGAGCTCGGAAGCAGTCCGACATTGGTGCTCGACTGTGAAGGATACCTCGAATGCAGTCCGATGTTGGAAGCTTGGACGCAAGAGGAAACTGCCTCCCGGGAACAACTTCAAACCCGAGGCGTGGCATAAAAATAACAAGGCATTGATAAAGACCGGAAACTAAAAAGGGGATCCTCGGATACCCAACGTGTAAACTCTTCGGATGCACTTCGGCGATCCTCAAGATCGAAGACGAGAAGATTTGTTGAACCAGCTTTCAAGACCGACGACCGAAGATGAAGAACAGTTGGAAGAATCGAGGCGTTCCTAACGAAGACGGTTCGAGGGGCTCTTGGCGGTGTCTGGACTAGGGGGTACTCACCACGTCGTCTCCCGATCAGTTGGATTGGGCCGAGGACCCCCATGGCCATACACTCATGGGGCGGTCCGGACAGCTGCCGCATACAAGGAAGATTCCACAAGACTTGGTGATCAAGACAAGGACTCCTCCCCCACCGGCGTATTCGGCTAGGACTCTTGTTATCCTAGGCCTCTGGTGCATTATATAAACCAGGGCCAGGCTAGTCGATAGAGGACAATTACAATCATACCATCATAGGCTAGCTTCTAGGGTTTAGCCTCTACGATCTCGTGGTAGATCTACTCTTGTACTACCCATATCTTCAATATTAATCAAGCAGGAAGTAGGGTTTTACCTCCATCGAGAGGGCCCGAACCTGGGTAAACATTGTGTCCTTGCTTCTGTTACCATCAGCCTAAAGACGCACGAGATCGGGACCCCTACCGAGATCCGCCGGTTTTGACACCGACAGGCGCCCCCCTCCATCGTTTACACCCCAGTCATATTTTCGTAGTGCTTAGGCAAAGCCCTGCGGAGATCACCACCACGCCGTCGTGCTGACGGAACTCATCTACTACCTCGTCGTCTTGCTGGATTAATGTAACATCCCAAATTTTCAATTTGGCATGTTATACATAGGTCATCCATGCATATCATATTTTATTGCAGATTCATTTGCTATCCTCGAAATCCTAAGCAACTCAAGGACCCTCGGAGAAGTTGGGGATTTTTCGATTTTCATATTTGAATTTTATCAAATAATGAAAGACGAGGATATTGGATTTTATTATTTTCTCTCGGAAAAATATTTCAAGTTTAAAATAAGCGAGAGGAGATAATATGACTTCTCCAAAACTAATTGAAATACGGAGGAAAATGTTAAACTCATTTTGGGATTTTATTTTACTTATTTGGAATTTTATTTGCCTAGTGAAAAATTTGCATATGTTTAAAATTTGCATTTTAGGGGCCAAGAGAAGTTCATCTTGTTCTAAATATTTTATTTAGGCAAAAAAACTTGTTTTGGAAATTTTAGATTTTTTCTAGGATTTTTATAAATTTGTTGGAATGTTTTTTTTAAAGGAAACCGCTTGCCCGTGGACCAGCAGCCCAGCCCGGCAGGCAGCCCAAGCCAGCGCCGCCCCCACCTTGTGCGCCCGCCCACTTGCGGGACTCGAGTCCGGCGGACTCCTCCCGCCGCCTGCCCCCTCCACCAAGCCACCTCCCTCCCTCTTTAAATAGCCCCCCTCTCCCTTAGCCACCGCCGCCGCCACCAACGCCACCGCCCCCCCGCCTTTGCCGTCGTCGTCGCCTCCCGCGCCGTCGCCGTCCCGCCCTCCCTCGCCGAGCCGCCGCCCTAGCCGCCCTCGCCGCCCCTTGCGGACCTCGCCCGGACCACGCCCGCCCGCCCGGGGCGACCTCGCCGGAGGTAGCCTCGTCGCCGGTTTGTTTTTTTAATAACCCTTCGGTTTTTTTTATAAAAAAACCCTAGCCGTTTTTTAGATCGGTTTATTTTTTTCCCGGTTTATTTATTTTGAGAACGTTCACCCGTTTGTTCGTTTTACGAACATGTTCATCGTTTAGTTTTTGCTAACGAACGTTCGTTCGTTTAGACGTTCGTTGATTTCTTTTATCGGAATTATTCCGCGGTTATTCCGAATTTGATTTCTGAACCAATGTTCAAACTAGTATAACTTTTCGTTCGTTTATCGAAATCAGGCGATTCAAGAGCCTGGAGTTTCATCTCGAAACCCTCTTTCCGAATAGTCAACTTAAACCAGTTCTTATCTTTGTAAAATTTGACTCTAGTTCAGATTAGTAAACGGACCATGTTTCTCTCGCCGTTTGAGTTTCGTTGTTTCGTTTGGTTTGATTCTTTTTGCAAACCGGAGTTCTTAAGATGAACTCTCCGGTCAATCTCTTCCCGTTGAAGTTTCGTTTCTGCATTTTTGTTTGTTACTTATGTATGTATTGTTTGCTTGCGATAGAATTCCTGGAGTGCGAGCGTGTTACTCTGAGTCTCTAGGATTCACGGATCGTCGACAAGGCAAGTAACACTTGATCATACCTTTTCATACCCAGTTTTTATGCATTAGTTCAACCCTCAAACATTGCATGGTTAGGATGTCATTAATTTGTGGGTTGAGAAGTAGATGATGAGGTAGGAACCTATTGCCTCTTACTATCAAACCCTTGGGAGTTCTTCTACGTTATGCTTATATTGCCATGCTATGCTCGTGAGCGTGGTTTGGGTTTGAGAGATATTCACGACAGATGTGAGATTGTTAATTAATGGTTTATTTTAAGGTGGCAACTTAAATACACATCTGGGTGGATTGAGGCACACAGGAACCAGTGTTGTCTTTTATTTTGGAAATCCGGGGTATCCGTGTGATCTTCCTATGGACCGCCACCAGGGCTCAAAGGGCTGAGATTATTCATGCTAGAAACTTCCGTGTGCAGCCACAAGCTATTATGGGCTCTAGCATAGTTGAGTAAGTTACGTGAAGCTTTCGAAGAGGTAGATCAGCGGTAGTGGGTTTTATAGGTTTGGTATGATCTATCCGGAGTAGAGACTTAATGTTTACGAAAGGCGTGTCTCGGTCATCCGTCTCTCAAACACCATGCGGTCTTGAGAAAACCAACAGAGGCGATCGAGTCTTGTGGGAAAAGTCATAAACCTCTGCAGAGTGTACAATCTAATCATGGTTAGCCGTGTCCCGGTTATGGACAATTTTGAGTATCTAGTACTTGAGTATTCACATGTATCTCATCACTCTAAATTAATATTGCTGGGTTGTTAATCACTTTAATTGGGATTGAGTTGGGGTTATACCTTCTCAATGATGTTTCAACCACCATGATAGTTAAAGTAAAATTTATTCCTTTGATGTAGGGAAAAATTGGCTTTTGCAAAAGCTGTAACCATAGAGCTTTCCACCAGCCATATATGCATGTAGTATAGCTTATTCTTTTATTACTCTCTATGTGTTACATTGCGGCATATTCCATGTCTGACCCGTTCTCGGGCTGCAACATTTTATGTTGCAGACTTTTCGAACGAGGAGTAAGGATTGTAGGTCGTTGCCGTGCAGCTCGAGTTATGCCGTTGGAGTTGATGGAATCACTTTATCTTCCAAGCCTTCCATTGTTATCGCATTAGATGGCCTTAAGCCATATTATTGTAATAAGTTCTCTTTTGAGACATTCGATGTAATAAGTGTGTGATTGCTACTCTGTTATAAATCCTTGATCTTGTGTGTGTCGGCATTACCGATCCGAGGATGACACGAAGCACGAGACTTGACCATCGAGGTCGGTCGCTACAAGATGGTATCGAGCACCACGCTGAGTGTAGGACACGACCACTAAGATAAAACCATAGGTCACTCCTCTCTACTCATTTCGACCCTCTCCATTTTCCACTCTTTAGGATGGCGGAGATGAAGTACAAGTTTGCCCAACGGATGAAGACACACCTTTGGACGCCACTTGAAGGAAGTCACTAGGTACCTGAATATTGGAATACCAAGCTTCACCGGACGTATAACGCCACCTTACGGAAGAAGAATGCTAGAAGATTCAAGCTCTAGTTCCGGAAGGGCGTTTGCACCAAGCACGGAGCCCATAGTATGTGTTTTCAATGCACCAACATGGAGTTTGGGAAAGAGTATGGCAGCTCACATTACCATGGGACGCATTGGAGAAGTCTACAATAAGGAGCTTAAAGATACCATATACCAAATATGTGGGCGCCGAGGCGAGCAATGGGAAGTAATTAGCACCAAGAAGGATAGATCCATTGCAGCTTACATCCGAGAGCTAAACCAGCACATTCGGCGTCAAGAGAACCAGGATGTGCGCAGACATGCTGGATTTGAAGAAAGCGAAAACTAAGATCATCGAATTGGAGGAAGAACTCAAGTCTACGCGATGGATATGAGGAAGAAATCAAGATACTCTTGGAGAAGAACGGCGACCTAGTCAAGAAGATTTGAGTCTTCATGGGAGGACCAGCACCCAAGGAAGAGGAACAAGAAGAGGAAGAAGACCCGCTTGTCCGAAAACTACATCATCATCGGCGACACCGACTCAGATCCAAGTGATGATGACTATGAAGACGAAGTGGAGCGGACATCATGGAGTCTTCCACCGATCAAAATTTCTAGATGACCACCATATAATAGTAGTATTTTCCCCATGTAACTAGTAGTAGTTGAGCACTTATCGATAGTCCTAGATCGTTTTGTATGCCCTTGCTTGCTTGATTGAATGAATGTGTGTTTGCCTCATGTGCATATGGGTAGTGTTTTCTCACTAGACCTCTTTCTATTTCTAATCTCTCCCATCTAAACAATCGGATGCCTCCGAGGCGTGACCCGGTTTTGTTTTCCCACGGAGCTCACTCGGTTGATCTAACAACGAGAATGCCTTGATGCAATTGCTAGTTCGAACCAGGGCAATGCCAACAACAACAACAACAACAACAACAACAACCCCGCCGCCATGGACAATTTAGCCCGTTTTACGAGGTTACAACCGCGGTGTTTTCCAATAGCAGCGAGCCAATAGTTGCGAGATGACTGGTTACGCCGTATTGGAAGGAGTTAACCACCGCAGGTTGCGGATCTTGAAAGAGTGCGCTTTGCCGCACATCAATTGGATGGACCAGCAGCCGCATGGTGGGAGAATTACGGCTACTTTTCCTATAGCCAATGTCACTTGGGACCAGTTCAACAAGCTTTTACATACGGCCCATGTTTCAAGCGGAGCCATGCAGATAAAGCGTGAGTTCCGCAACTTCGCCCGAGGAACCGTCTTGTGGCCCGATGCGTGGATGAGTTTAGCAAGTTATCACGCTATGCCCACGATGATGTGGCCACGGATGCCGCGAAGCAAGAGAAGTTTATGGAAGGACTGAATGATGAGATGAGTATGCAGCTGATGGTGGCAACTTTCAACAACTACGAGGAGTTGGTAGATAAGGCCCTAATGATTGAAGGAAAGCAGCAGCAAATTGAGAATCGTAAGAGGAAGTATGGACAAGGGAAGTATAACTCAGGAGCTCACCAGAAACCTCGTTTAACCCCTAACTCGGGAGGACTAGTTCATAACCATGGAGGACATAACCATACTGGAGGAGGATCGCATAATGGTGCGAAGAATGGGAATGGAAATGCAACCAACAATAATCAGAATCGCTCAAACCCAGCTACACCCGCCAAGCGAGACTTGAGCCAAGTTGTTTGCTTTAAGTGCGGGAAGATAGGGCACTATGCCAATGACTGCCCTGACGGAAAGAATGGAAACGGAAATGGGAGCGCTGGGAAGAAGCCCAATCCATTCAACAAAGGACAAGTGAACCACGTTAACGTGGAGGAAGTTGAAGAGCAGCCGGACGCGGTAATAGGTAAGGTTATGGTTCAGTCATTTACCACTATTGTTCTTTTCGATACTGGTGCATCGCATTCATACATATCAAGGGGATTTGTGGATAAGTTTAAGTTACCAACCCAGACCCTTAGGACCCCTCTTTTAGTGAGCTCTTTGGAGCGAGTACATGGCTAGCAGATGGTGCACCCAGATACCCCTAATCATTGGCACGCATGTTTTTCCGTCTGACCTAATTATCTTGGAGTCGCAAGGATTGGATGTGATATTAGGTATGGATTGGATGTCAAGGTTTGGAGGAAGTATTGACTGTGCTAGCAAGTCAATTTATCTTACCACCCAGGAGGAAAAAGGATTAAGTATGTATCTAGGCATGTGTCTAGGAGGAGCCAAGTGAATACCCTCACGGGAGTTGTACAAGAGGAAGTACATGTAGTGAAGGATTATCCAGATGTTTTCGGAAGAGTTACGGGCATGCCACGGATCGAGACATCGAGTTTACGATAGAACTAATACAGTGCAGGGCCAATCTCAAAGAGACCCTATCGGATGCCCGCAAATGATCTGGAGGAAATTAAGAAGCGGATCAAGGAGCTATTGGAGAAAGGTTACATTCAGTGAAGTTCATCACCTTGGGGAGCTCCAAGTACTTTTGGTGGAGAAGAAGGATAAATCCCTACGGATGGTTGTTGATTACCGAGCTCTGAATGAAGTAATGATAAAGAACAAGTATCCCTTACCGATGATTAATGATCTGTTTGATCGGTTGCAAGGAGCTAAGGTGTTTTGTAAGATTAATCTCGATCAGGATACCATCGATTGAAGATCCGAGAGAAGGATATACCAAAGACAACATTCACCACACGATATGGATTATATGAGTATACGGTCATGTCGTTTGGACTGACTAACGCCCCTGCCTATTTCATGAGTATGATGAACAAAGTGTTCATGGAGTATTTGGACAAGTTTGTTGTGGTGTTTATCGATGATATTATGGTTTACTCGAAGAACGATGAGGAGCATGCAAAACACCTACGTTTGGTTCTTGAGAAACTCAGGGAACACCAGTTATATGCCAAATTTAGCAAGTGCGAGTTTTGGTTGAAGGAAGTTGGATTTCTTGGGCTTGTTATATCAGGAGAAGGTATAGCGGTAGATCGGTAAAATTCAGTCGATCCTTTGAATGGTTGGCACCCACTTGATCGGTGAGATTCGTAGTTTCCTTGGGCTGGCAGGATATTATCGGAGATTTATTGAAAATGTTTCCAAGATTGCTAAACCAATGACAGAATTGCTAAAGAAGGATACCAAGTTCAAATGGACAGAGGATTGTGAGACAAGTTTCCAAGAGTTGAAGAAGCGGTTGACTACAGCCCAAAGATCTTGACATTGCGATATACATAAGGAGTTTCAAGTGTATTGTGATGCCTCTCGCTTAGGACTTGGATGTGTTCTTATGCAGGGACGAAAAAGTTGTTTCGTATGCCTCACGACAAGCTGAAGCCTCATGAGTTGAACTATGCCACGCATGATTTGGAGCTAGCAGCTGTAGTACATGCGTTGAAGACACAGAGACATTATCTCATGGGAAACCGTTGTGATGTGTACACGGATCATAAGAGTTTAAAGTACATTTTCACACGAAGGAGTTAAACCTCGAGAGAGGAGATGGCTGGAATTTATAAAGGATTACGACATGAAACTACACTATCATCCAGGAAAGGCCAGCGTTGTAGCAGGCGCTTTGAGTCGGAAGAGTTATGCCAATATCCTTGAAGGTAGAGGACTGCCAAAGGAGTTAGCGAGAGGATATTATGGAACTTGATTGGAGATTGTTCCAAGAGGTTTTCTTGCAACAATGGAGGTTGATCGACCTTGTTAGACAAGATTGAGGCGCTCAAAAGGAGGATAAGGAGATTGCTGAGATAAAGGAAAAGATGGGCAAAGGAAAAGCCAAAGGTTTTCGCGAGGATGAAACACGATACCTTGTGGTTTGAGGATCGAATTTATGTGCCCAACAATTGGAGATCGGAAGTTAATACTTCAAGAGGCCCATGACTCACCATACTCGATTCACCCGGAAACACCAAGATGTATTTGGATTTGAATGAGCGTTTACGGTGGACTGGTATGAAGAAGGATATTGCGAGTATGTAGCCGTTTGCGATGTATGTCGAGAGTGAAGGCGAGCATCAAAAGCCAGCAGGATTGTTGCAGCCTATGCCAATACCGAATGGAAGTGGGACAAACTTGGCATGGATTTTATCACGGATTACCCGAACCAAAGCAGGATATGATTCAATATGGGTAGTAGTGGATCGGTTGACCAAAGTAGCTCACTTCATCCCGGTGAAAACAACTTATACAAGTGCCAAGTTGGCCAAGATATATATGACCAGGATCGTATGTTTGCATGGAGTTCCAAGGAGCATCGTATCAGATAGAGGAACACAGTTTACTTCAAAGTTTTGGCATCAACTACACGGACTTTGGGTACAGTTGGAATTCAGTACAACGTTCCACCCATGCAGACGGATGGACAAGCAGAGAGAGTTAACCAGATTACGGAGGATATGTTAAGAGCACATGCACTAGATTATGGATCTAGTTGGGATGACAATTTTCGTCGCAGAATTCTCATATAACAACAGCTACCAGGCCAGTTTGAAGATGGCACCGTTCGAAGCTCTGTACGGACGCAGGTGTAGAACACCCTTGAGTGGGACGAGGTTGGAGACCGTCGATTGTTTGGACCAGATTTCATCAAAGACTCGAGAGGAGAAGGTTAAACTGATCGAGATGGACTAAAGATTGCTCGGTCTAGACGGAAGAGTTCTGCAGATTCAAAACGCAAGGAAGTAACCTATGAAATCGGAGGCGAGCCTATCTGCGAGTATCACCCCGAGGGGAGTGAAACGTTTTGGAGTAAAGGAAAGTTAGCCCCAAGATTTGTAGGGCCGTATCCTGTTTTGGAACGAATGGGAGAAGTTGCCTACAAACTGGAGTTACCCGAAGGACTGTCAGGAGTTCACGATGTGTTTCACGTATCCCAACTGAAGAAGTGCCACGCTGAGATGGCCGACATACCGCTAAAGGATCTGATGCCCGGAGGCGATACAATTGGATAGTAATTTGACTTATGAGGAGAAACGGTAAAGATTTTGGATTTGACAGCGAGTCACTCATGACAAAGTTATCAAGTTTTGTAAAGTTCGATGGAGCCACCACACGAGGAGGAAGCCACAGGGAGCGAGAAGATGATATTCGCAAGGACCATCCGCACCTATTTTCTAGCCAACCCGAATCTCGAGGACGAGATTCATCTTAAGGGGGGTAGGTTTGTAACATCCCAAATTTTCAATTTGGCATGTTATACATAGGTCATCCATGCATATCATATTTTATTGCATATTCATTTGCTATCCTCGAAATCCTAAGCAACTCAAGGACCCTCGGAGAGAGTTGGGGATTTTTCGATTTTCATATTTGAATTTTATCAAATAATGAAAGACGAGGATATTGGATTTTATTATTTTCTCTCGGAAAAATATTTCAAGTTTAAAATAAGCGAGAGGAGATAATATGACCTCTCCAAAACTAATTGAAATACCGGAGGAAAATGTTAAACTCATTTTTGGGATTTTATTTTACTTATTTGGAATTTTATTTGCCTAGTGAAAATTTGCATATGTTTAAAATTTGCATTTTAGGGGCCAAGAAGTTCATCTTGTTCTAAATATTTTATTTAGGCAAAGAAAACTTGTTTTGGAAATTTTAGATTTTTTTTTCTAGCATTTTTATAAATATCGGCGGAATATTTTTTTTTTAAAAAGGAAACCACGCCCGACTGGACCAACGGCCCAGCCAGCAGGCAGCCCAAGCTGCCGCGCCCCCCCTTCACTGCAGCCACCCGCCCTTGGCCGGACTCGAGTCGGGCGGACTCCTCCCGCCGCCTTGTCCCTCCTCCAAGCCACCTCCCTCCCTCTTTAAATAGCCCCTCCTCCCTTAGCCACCACCGCCCACCAACGCCACCGCCGCCCGCCGCCTTAGCCGCCGTCGCCGCCTCCCGCCGTCGCCCCCCTCCCTCCCTCGCCGAGCCGCCCTAGCCGCCCTCGCCGCCCCTCGCGGACCTTGCGGACCCGCCGCCCGCCCCGCCGGACGACCTCGCCGGAGGTAGCCCCATTGCCGGTTTGTTTTTTTAATAACCCTTCGGTTTTTTTATGAAAAAAACCCTAGCAGTTTTTTTAGATCGGTTTATTTTTTCCCGGTTTATTTATTTTGAGAACGTTCACCCGTTCGTTTGTTTTACGAACATGTTCGTCGTTTAGTTTCTGCTAACGAACGTTCATTTGTTTAGACGTTCGTTGATTTCTTTTATCGGAATTATTCCGCGGTTATTCCGAATTTGATTTCTGAACCAATGTTCAAACTAGTATAACTTTTCGTTCGTTTATCGGAATCAGGCGATTCAAGAGCCTGGAGTTTCATCTCGAAACCCTCTTTCCGAATAGTCAACTTAAACCAGTTCTTATCTTTGTAAAATTTGACTCTAGTTTAGATTAGTAAACGGACCATGTTTCTCTCGCCGTTTGAGTTTCGTTGTTTCGTTTGGTTTGATTCTTTTTGCAAACCGGAGTTCTTAAGCTGAACTCTCCGGTCAATCTCTTCCAGTTGAAGTTTCGTTTGCGCATTTTTGTTTGTTACTTATGTATGTACTGTTTGCTTGCGATAGAATTCCCGGTCTGAAGCGTGTTACTCTGAGTCTCTAGGATTCACGGATCGTCAGCAAGGCAAGTAACACTTGATCATACCTTTTCATACCCAGTTTTTATGCATTAGTTCAACCCTCAAACATTGCATGGTTAGGATGTCATTAATTTGTGGGTTGGGAAGTAGATGATGAGGTAGGAACCTATTGCCCTGTTACTATCAAACCCTTGGGAGTTACTGCTACGTTATGCTTATATTGCCATGCTATGCTCGTAGACGTGGTTTGGGTTTGAGAGATATTCACGACAGATGTGAGATTGTTAATTAATGGTTTATTTTAAGGTGGCAACTTAAATACACATCTGGGTGGATTGAGGCACCTGGGGAACCCAGTGTTGTCTGTTTTATTTTTGGAAATCCCGAGGTATCCGTGTGAACTTCCTATGGACCGCCACCCAGGCTCAAAGGGAACTGAGATTATTCATGCTAGAAACTTCTGTGTGCAGCCACAAGCTATTATGGGCTCTAGCATAGTTGAGTAAGTTACGTGAAGCTTTCGAAGAGGTAGATCAGCAGGTAGTGGGTTTTATAGGTTTGGTATGATCTATCCGGAGTAGAGACTTAATGTTTCTGAAAGACTGTGTCTCGGTCATCCGTCTCTCAAACACCATGCAGTGCGAGAAAACCAACAGAGGCGATCGAGTCTTGTGGGGAAAAGTCATAAACCTCTGCAGAGTGTACAATCTAATCATGGTTAGCCGTGTCCCCGGTTATGGACAATTTTGAGTATCTAGTACTTGAGTATTCACATGTATCTCATCACTCTAAATTAATATTGCTGGGTTGTTAATCACTTTAATTGGGATTGAGTTGGGGTTATACCTTCTCAATGATGTTTCAACCACCATGATAGTTAAAGTAAATTTTTTTCCTTTGATGTAGGGAAAAATTGGCTTTTTGCAAAACTGTAACCATAGAGCTTTCCACCAGCCATATATGCATGTAGTATAGCTTATTCTTTTATTACTCTCTATGTGTTACATTGCCAGCATATTTCATGTGCTGACCCGTTCCCGGGCTGCAACATTTTATGTTGCAGACTTTTCAGACGAGGAGTAAGGATTGTAGGTCGTTGCCGTGCAGCTCAGTTATGCCGTTGGAGTTGATGGACTCACTTTATCTTCCAAGCCTTCATTGTTATCGCATTAGATGGCCTTAAGCCATATTATTGTAATAAGTTCTCTTTTGAGACATTCGATGTAATAAGTGTGTGATTGCTACTCTGTTATAAATCCTTCGAGTAGTGTGTGTGTCAGCATTACCGATCCAGGGATGACACAGAAGCACAGAGACTTGACCATCTGAGGTCGGGTCGTTACAATTAAGAAGGCGAAGGACATCACCGAGCTGAACACGGAGGTGTCGTACATTTGGTACTAGATCGGTTGGATCGCGAAGGAAGTTCAACTACATCAACCGCGTTGTGAAACGCTTCTGCTTACGGTCTACGAGGGTAGGTAGACACACTCTCCCCTCTCGTTGCTATGCTTCTCCTTGATAGATCTTGCGTGTGCGTAGAATTTTTTTTGTTTTCCATGCAACGTTTCCCAACAATGGCATCATGAGCCAGGTCTATGCGTAGATGATATGCACGAGTAGAACACAAAGAGTTGTGGGCGGTGATAGTCATACTGCTTACCACCAACCTCTTATTCTAATTCGGCGGTATTGTGGGATGAAGCGGCCCGGACCAACCTTACATGTCCATGCACATGAGACCAGTTCCACCGACAGACATGCAACTAGTTTTGCATAAAGGTGGCTGGCGGGTGTTTGTTTCTCCTACTTTAGTTGAATCAAATTTGACTACGGCCGGTCCTTGAAGAAGGTTAAAACAACAAACTTGATGAATCACCGTTGTGGTTTTTGCCGTAGGTAAGAACGGTTCTTGCTAGAATCCCGTAGCAGCCACGTAAAACTTGCAACAATAAAGTAGAGGACGTCTAACTTGTTTTTGCAGGGCATGTTGTGATGTGATATGGTTAAGACATGATGTGATATACGTTATTGTATGAGATGATCATGTTTTGTAAATTATCAGCAACCGACAGGAGCCTTATGGTTGTCTCTTTATTGTATGAAATGCAAACGCCATGTAATTGCTTTACTTTATCGCTATGCGTTAGCAATAGTTGGCGAGACGACCATGACGCAACGATGGAGATCAAGGTGTCGAGCTGGTGACGATGGAGATCATGACGATGCTTTGGAGATGGAGATCAAAAGCACAAGATGATGATGGCCATATCATGTCACATATTTTGATGGCATGTGATGTTTATCCTTCATGCATCTTATTTTGCTTAGAACGGCGGTAGCATTATAAGATGATCCCTTCACTAAATTTCAAGATAAAAGTGTTCTCCCAAAGTATGCACCGTTGCCAAAGTTCGTAGTTTCGAAGCACCACGTGATGATCGGGTGTGATAGACTCTACGTTCACATACAACGGGTGTAAGGCAGTTTTCCACATGCAGAATACTTGGGTTAAACTTGACGAGCCTAGCATGTACAGACATGGTCTTGGAACACTGGAGACCCGAAAGGTCGAACGTGGGTCATATAGTAGATGTGATCAACATAGAGATATTCACCATTGATGACTAACCCATCTCACATGATGATCGGACATGGGTTAGTTGATTTGGATCATGTAACACTTAGACAACTTGAGGGATGTTGATTTAAGTGGGAGTTCCTTAGTAATTTGATTAACTGAACTTAATTTATCATGAACTTAGTCCTGATAGTATTTGCAAATCTATGTTGTAGATCAATAGCTCGCGATGTAGCTCCCCTATATTTTTGATATGTTCCTAGAGAAAACTAAGTTGAAAGATGATAGTAGCAATGATGCGGACTGGGTCCGTGATCTGAGGATTATCCTCATTGCTGCACACAATAATTATGTCCTTGATGCACCGCTAGGTGACAGACCTGTTGCAGGAGCATATGCAGACGTTATGAATGTTTGGCAAGCTCGATATGATAACTACTTGATAGTTTAGTGCGCCATGCTTTACGGCTTAGAACCGGGACTTCAAAAACATTTTGAACGCAATGGAGCATATGAGATGTTCCAAGAGTTGAAATTGGTATTTCAGACTCATGCCCGTGTCGAGAGGTACGAGACCTCTGACAAGTACTTTGCCTACAAGATGGAGGAGAATAGCTCAGCCAATGAGCATGTGCTCAAAATGTCGGGTTACTACAATCGCTTGAATCAAGTGGGAGTTAATCTTCTAGATAAGATAGTGATTGACAGAGTTCTCTAGTCACTATCACCAAGATACTAGAACTTTGTGATGAACTATAATATGCAAGGGATGACGAAGAAAATTCCTGAGCTCTTCGCGATGCAGATAACGGCAAAGGTAGAAATCAAGAAAGAGCATCGAGTGTTGATGGTTAACAAGACCACTAGTTTCAGGAAAAGGGCAAGGGAAAGAAAGGGAACTTCGAGAAGAATGGCAAGCAAGTTTCCACTCCCGTGAAGAAGCCCAAAGCTTAACCTAAGCCTGAAACTATGAAGCGGACTTCCCCAAATATTTTGCGTATAAGAAGGATGACAAAGTGAACAAAGGTATATTTGATATACATGTTATTGATGTGTACCTTACTAGTATTCGTAGTAGCCTCTGGCTATTTGATACTAGTTCAGTTGCTAAGATTAGTAACTCAAAACAAGAGTTGCAGAATAAATAGAGACTAGTTAAGGGCGAGGTGACATTGTGTGTTGGAAGTGACTCCAAGGTTGAAATGATCACCATCGCACACTCCCTCTACCTTCGGGATTAGTATTAAACCTAAATAAATGTTATTTGGTGTTTGCATTGAGAATGAATATGATTTGATCATGTTTATTGCAATATGGTTATTCATTTAAGTCAGAGAATAATTGTTGTTCTGTTTACATGAATAAAACCTTCTATGGTCGTACACCCAATGTGAATGGTTTATTGAATCTCGATCATCGTGATACACATATTCACAATATTGATGCCAAAAGATGCAAAGTTGATAATGATAGTGCAGCATACTTGTGGCATTGCTGTGTGTAAAGTGCATGAAGATACTCCATGTGGATGGACTTTTCGAATCACTTGATTATGAATGATTTGATACTTGCGAACCATGGAGCGCGCTAATGACTTATTGGAAATAATACATACTGATGTATGTGGTCCGATGAGTGTTGAAGCACGCGACGGGTATCATTATTTTCTGACCTTCACAAATGATTTGAGCAGATATGGGTATATCTACTTAATGAAACACAAGTCTGAAACATTTGAAAAGTTCAAAGAATTTCAGAGTGAAGTGGAGAATCATCGTAACAAGAAAATAAAGTTTCTATGATCTGATCGCGAAAGCGAATACTTGAGTTACGAGTTTGGCCTTCATTTAAAACAATGTGGAATAGTTTCACAACTCACGCCACCTGGAACACCACAGCGTAATGGTGTGTCTGAACATCGTAACCGTACTTTATTAGATATGGTGCGTTCTATGATGTCTCTTACCGATACCACTACCGTTTTGGGGTTATGCATTAGAGACAGCTGCATTCATGTTAAATAGGGCACCGTCTAAATCCGTTGAGACGACACCATATGTGTTGGGGAACGTAGTAATTTCAAAAAAATCCTACGCACACGCAAGATCATGGTGATGCATATCAACGAGAGGGGAGAGTGTTGTCCACGTACCCTCGTAGACCGTAAGCGGAAGCGTTATGAGAACGCAGTTGATGTAGTCGTACGTCTTCACGATCCGACTGATCCAAGTACCGAACGCACGTCACCTCCGAGTTCAGCACACGTTCAGCTTGGTGACGTCCCACGAACTCACGATCCAGCAGAGCTTCACGGGAGAGTTCCGTCAGCACGACAGTGTGATGACGGTGATGATGATTCTACCGATGTAAGGCTTCACCTAAGCACCACTACGATATGATCGAGGTGGATTATGGTGGAGGGGGCACTGCACACGGCTAAAAGATCAACTGATCAACTTGTGTGTCTATGGGGTGACCCCCTGTAACATCCCAAAATTCTAAATTTTGGAATGTTATAATAAATAGATATATTTGATTGTTTGGTTGATTGTTGTGTGATTGATTGACTGAAAGTGAGTGAATTCGAAACTTTTTGAAAGTTAAATGAGAGGGAATAAAAGGACTTTCCCAAACTTTCACCATTGCTTTTCAGATCTTCGTGAATTCAAATACTCTTCATCACAAAATCCTGGAGTGAAGATAATATGACTTCTTCCATTTAAATAAATGAAAAAGGGTTTTGAAAATATTTGAATTTCATTCGGAAATATTACCAATTCTTAAACTTCATGCAACTCAATGATTTTCACGAGTGAAGATAAAATGACTTCTTCAAAACATATGAAATAAGAGTTGGGAGTTTCAAAGAAATAAATTCAAAGTTCTTTTGAATTTATTTTCAATTGGAGTTATTAGGGTTTTATTCAAATTATTTTTCTCCAAAATAAAATATATGGAAAATAGGGTAACATGATTCCCTACATCAGAAAATTGGAGAGAAATAAATTTGAATTAATTTTGGTATTTTAAAATAATTTTCTTGGATTTTTCTAGAGCAGAAGCGCTCTTTGTTTTATTTGATTTTGTGTGTATTTTATTTGAAGCTAGAATAATGTTCATCTTGTCGGAAATCTTTTTCTGAAAATTTTGATATATTATATGCTTAGATAATATTTTCTATTCCTTTTATTTTTTTATTTTATTTTTGGTTGTCTGTTTTTCTTTAAAAACCTTTCCTTGAATCCAGGCGGCCCAATAACCAAGCGAAGCACGGCCCAGCCCAACAACGTCGTCGTCTCCCTCGCGCGTGCCCGAGCAGGACTCCCCGAGTCCGAGCCGCTCGCCGTGGTCGCCCCGGCCTCCTCCTACCCCTTCCCAAGCCGCCTCCTCCCTCCTATAAAGGCGCCGCCCGACCCTTCTCTTCTCTCTCGCCCGCGCCCTGACATATCGGCGCCGCCGCCGCATCTCATCACCGCCGCCGCTTGCCTCAGCCGGAGCCACCACCACCGCCACCACCGACTCCGCCGCCCAGCCAAGGCTGCCATCTCCGCCCATCGCCGTCGACCGAACGCCCGATCAAGTCGCCGCCTCGCCCCGCCCGGCGGAGAACGCCGCCGCCACCGCCGTTGGTTTTTCTCTTGCCCGGCGAATCATGAGAACCGGTACTAAACCGCTCGGTTTTCCTCGGTTTCTATTGTTTTTTCAAAAAACCTAGTTTATATATATATATATATATATATATATATATATATATATATATATATATATATATATATATATATATATATACCGTTTTTATAGGCTTATTTTTTTTAGAGAACGTTCCCTGGTTAGGTTTAGAAAACGAACGTTCATTATTTTAGTCTTTTCTTTTCTGTTAGTTTTATTCAGGGACCTGTCCGTAATTAGTTTTTTTACGAATTAGCCCCTAGTTTTCAAACGACTACAACTTTTTGCTCGTAAGTCGAAATTCAACGAAACCAACGCCCACTTCTTTGTTATGATCCCCTCTATCTAGTAATCCAACTCAAACATGTTTTTGAAAGTTTAAAATTTGAATTAGATCAGATTTGAATTTGAACTTCGTTTGATCGTAACTTGAGTTTCGTAACTCCGATTTAGTTGATTCTTTTTGCAGATCGAAGCTCTTGACCTAAACTTTCTGATAAGGCGAAATTCACATAATTTTGGTACGGTTAGAAATTGTTTTATGTTGCAAGAGTTATTTGCTTGGTTTTGATGTTTTCAAAATTGTTTCCTTCGTTCTTTCCAATCTTTTGAGTGATTGCTTATGTATGATTGCTATTGCTTGCTTACGATAGATTGACCGGAGTGTGACGAGTAGAACTATCAAGAGTTTTGAGTGCGAATTTATCTTCATCAACATTGCAGGAAAGTTCACACTTTGATCATATACTTTTCATACCCAGTTTTTATGCATTAGATCAATCCTCAAACATTGCATGATTAGGATCTAATTAAATTGTGGGTTTTGGGAAGTAGATTGAGGTAGTACCTATTACCTGTTTTAATACCAAACCTTGGGAGTTACTTTTACGTTTGCTTATTATTGCCTTGCTATGCTCGTAGACGTGGATTGGGTTTGAGTGAATATTCCATGACAGATGTGAGATTGTTAATAAATGGTTTATCTAAGGTGGCAACTTAAACACACATCTGAGTGGATTGAGGTACCTGGTTATTCCAGGATTTTCCTTTCTAGGCACCTAGGTAGACCAGGATTGCCTGTTTTTTTATGGACCGCCACCCAAGCTCAAAGGGATCATAAGATTATTCATGCTAGAAACTTCCGTGTGCAGCCACATGCTACTATGGGCTCTAACATAGTTGATTAAGTCGTGCGAACTCTTACAGTGGTAGACTAGCTGATGTAGGGGTTGTAGGTTGGTACGGTCTACCCATTCGTAAGGTGCTAGCGCTTCTGAAAGACTATGTTTCGGTCATCCGTTTCTCAAACACCATGTAGTGCGAGAAATCAAACGGAGGAGATCGAGTCTTGTGGGAAAAGTGCACAAACCTCTGCAGAGTGTACAAACTAATCATGATTAGCCGTGTCCCCGGTTATGGACATCTTGAGTATCTGGTTCTTGGATTATCCTGTTGATCTCATCACGTCACTTAAATAATTTGTTGGGTTTTAATGATGATGCTTAATTCGGATTGAGAATGCTGTCAACCATTCTCAATGTTTAACAACCACCATGATAGTTAAATAAAATATATTCCTTTGCAGTAGGGAAAAATTGGCTTTTCGCAAAACCCTTATAACCATAGAGCTTTTCCACCAGCCATGTATGCATGTAGTGATAGCCATTATTCATCGTTGCTCTCATGTGTGAATTTGCGGTACATTCAATGTCTTGACCGTTATGGCTGCAATGTCTCATGTTGCGAGGATCTTCTGACGAGTAAGTGATACGTTAGGGTTCGATTTCTACACTCAACTTTGCCGTTGGTGTTGATGGGAATCCACAACCTTGTTACTTCCGCTATTTGGATTGAGGTAATAGTATTTATGTTACTTTATACATGTGATTTACCTCTGTTATAAATCCTCGAGTACTGTGTGTGTCAGCATACCGATCCAGGGATGACACTTAAGCACAGAGACTTGATCCATTCGGGTCGGGTCACTACAAGATGGTATCAGAGCACAAACCCTGGAAACTACAACGGTTGAAGACTTTGTAGAATTTCCAGATTTTGTGTGACCTAGTAAAGCTACCCTTATGGAACTTGGCAGACTATGGAAGTTGTCAATACCCGAGATCAAGGTGTATCGGAGAAATACCAGAACATGGAGCATTAGAACTCAAAGTTTTGTGTCATCGTGCGGAGTTAAACATGCATATGCATGGAAGGATTGGATGGTAGAAGGCTGATTGATCATCTGTTAGCAAAGGATGCAGCTTTAACCTTAGCTAGTGTATCACCAGGATCTGGAGTGTTACATCAAGAAGCTTAAAGATGAACCTTCAGGAAGCCGTATTTTGAGAAGAACTCAGGACCTACAAACTGAAAGTAGCCAAGCTGGGGGAACAAAACCTCGAGATACCGGAGGTTTGTCAAGAACTGAAGGATAGTAGGACCATGGTTCATGCCAAGGATGTTGAAACCAGAAGCTTGGAATGCAACCCCAGAAATATTAAAGGATTTCATGAGAGACTTCGCGTCAACAGAGATGATTTGGCAAAAGAACTTGAGAAAGAAAAGCACGATCGGAAGAAGCCATCGGAGACATGAACAAGAATCGAAGAGTTTGATGACTTTGAAGATTTATTGACCATTAGAAGCCCAAACCCCTATTATATACCTGCGTTAGATGCGACGATTGTGAGCTGTCATTTGTTTGATGTTTTTCCGACAGCCACAATAAAATCTTTCTTTTCAAAACTATTGTTGTATTGTGTGTATCCCTCTCTATCTCTCTTATCCCACCCCAAAACCCATGGACCAAATAGAGGATGAAATGAGATGAGCCTATATTGTCTGGACCAATGAGTCAATTGGAGACAGACCAATGGATTCAGAACATGGAGGATCACATGAAGAATAACCCTATAGTCGAAAAGGATATAGCCCAGCATGCTCTTCCGTTCTTTGAAAGAGGTGCTGCTACCTGGGTGGAGGATGTACCAAACCATCAATGGATGGCAAGGAGTAACCACTTGGAAAAATTTAAGTGGACTTTGTTGAAGTCTTGGCTTGTGTCCCAGAAATTGAGGCCTTATGGAAGGGATGTGAAGAAACCTTGTGCATACAAGCTTTGTGGAGAAATAGGACACAACCATAAAGAAAACAAGGACGAATACCCTCATAATCGGAGGATTATCAAAGGAGTTAGCCGAGGATCTCAGGGAACTTCGGTTGGAGATTGTTCACAAAAGGTTTTGTTGCAGCAATGGAAGTTCAGTCTACATTGTTGGGAAAGATCCGTGAAGCTCAGAAGGATGACAAAGAGATTGTTGAGGTAAAAGAGAGGATGAGCAAAGGAAAGGCCAAAGGTTTTCGTAAGGATGAGCACGACACCTTATGGTTCGGGGACCGTGTATATGTTCCCAATAATGCAAAGATCAGGAAGTAAATACTTCAGGAGGCTCATGACTCACCATACTCGATTAAGCCACGAAACACCAAGATGTATTTGGATTTGAAGGAGTGTTTTGGTGGTGGTATGAAGAAGGATATTGCGGAGTATGTAGTCGTAGGTGATGTATGCGGAGAGAGTAAGAGCGAGCATCGAAGCGGTCGGATTACTACAGCCTATGCCGATACCGAATGGAAGCGAGGATAAGCTTGGCATGGATTTCATTACGGATTTTCCGAACCTGATCGGGATATGATTCTATCTGGGTAGTAGTTGATTAAACTTGACCAAAGTGGCTCACTTTATCGGTGAAACCACCTATACAAGTGAGAAGTTGGCCAAGATATATTTGACCGGATCGTATATCGCATGGAGTTAGAGGACCATCGTATCATATAGAGGAACACAGTTTACCTCAAAGTTGGAATCAGTTCGTGAAACTTTGGGAACCGGGCTAGAGTTGATCTGACTTTTTACCCGCAGACGGATGGACGGTGAGAGAGTAAATCAGATTACGGAGGACATGTTGAGAGCTTGTGCGCTAGATTATGGATCTGGTGGGGATGATAATCTACCTTCTGCGGAGTTCTCATACAACATGATTACCCAGCCGGTTTGAAGATGGCCCTTTTAAGCTTTGTATGGGAGAAGGAGCGGACAATCGTTGATATGGGATGAAGTTGGAGACCGTCAGTTGTTTGGGCCAAATGTGATCAAGGAGTCAGAAGAGAATGTTAAGTTGATTCGAGATAGACTGAAGGTAGATCAGTCCTGGCAGAAGAGTTATGCAGACTTAAAAAAACGCAAGGAGGTAGTCTATGAAATTGGAGACAGAGCATGTCTTCGTGTCCCTCTGCGAGGAGTTAAACGATTTGGAGTTAAGGGAAAGTTAGCCCCGAGATTTGTAGGACCATACCGAGTTTTGGAGCGTATGGGAGAAGTGGCCAACAAGTTGGAATCACCCGAAGGGCTGTCAGGAGTTCATGAGGTGTTTCACGTTTCCCAGTTGAAGAATTGCCATGCAGAGATGGCCAATATTCCCTGTGGGGACGCTTGACCCTGGAAAGGATAATGATGTTCCACGAAGTGGAGTATGGACTTCATAAGTATAAGTTTTTATCTCGGTATGTGGGATATCCCACGAGGATGAAGAGATGGATTACTATTGGATATAAAGGAGGTATGATGTTGGAAATATGGATCAATGGAAATTCCATGATGAGTCTGAGTAATCATGTCCTAGTTTGGTGCCAATAGAAGGAAGGAAGACAGTACAATTGGATGGATTTAAGAATACTAGGAAGTTGGAAGTTGGAATAATGATCAGAAGCCCGAGGATAAGTTCAAGGACTACAAGTGATGAGATGGGCCATAACCCCAGGACCTGCCAAGAAGCAAGCACATTCTTGCTGAAGGAAAAACCCTGGAAGAAGTTACGATTTTATCAACCGACGATTCTATAGGAGTTTACGCAAAACCTAAGAGTTGTTAAGGAATGATATATGTTTGTTTGGCTTGCAGAATCAATGGATTTGTCCGAACTTGGTTCGCCGACAAGAGAAATTCGGCAATGCTTGTGAGGATGACCGAGTATTAGAATGCGAGATTCGCTAAACCATGTACAAGGTAATGACTTGGGTGCGGGATGGATTGATCACCATACCGACTTACTCTTATTATTCGCCTTGCTATATGGGATGATAAATCTGAGTGACTTACCTATAGTAGAGAGACGACGATCAAAACCTTGTTTGAACCTTAGAATGGTATAAGTATTTCCCCTTGTACAAGGAAGTTGTTGCCAACCATAGGATATATGGTGAGGATCAACCCAGACCCATTTCCTGCAGGAGAAACCATAAATCGTTGACCACCGTGAGATATCGATAGTTGTTTAGTATTGGCGCCAGACCCGTCAACTAAGAAGACCCAGTCTCGGAATAACCTTACCAAGATGAAAGGACAGAATAATTGCGGTAAAGGTTATGCCACTACCAGAAGAGCCCAGAGAAGGAATTATCCAGAGAATCTGAAAAGACCGACACTGTCAGGAATAAGGATGGAGTATATGAGTTTTGATGGATCCGTAACAATGCTTCTAAGGGTGGTAGCACCCGAGACCCCAGAGACGATCGATGGATTTTGAAGACCCCAAACCTAACCTATTTCTTTCTAGCCTCTCCGAATCTCGAGGACGAGATTCATTTTAAGGGTGGTAGATTTGTAACATCCCAAAATTCTAAATTTTGGAATGTTATAATAAATAGATAGATTTGATTGTTTGTTTGATTGTTGTGTGATTGATTGACTAAAAGTGAGTGAATTCAAAACTTTTTTAAAGTTAAATGAGAGGGAATAAAAGCACTTTCCCAAACTTTCACCATTGCTTTCAGATCTTCGTGAATTCAAATACTCTTCATCACAAAATCCTGGAGTGAAGATAATATGACTTCTTCAATTTAAATAAATGAAAAATGGTTTTGAAAAGACTTGAATTTCATTCGGAAATATTTCCAATTCTTAAACTTCATGCAACTCAATGATTTTCACGAGCGAAGATAAAATGACTTCTTCAAAACATATGAAATAAGAGTTGGGAGTTTCAAAGAAATAAATTCAAAGTTCTTTTGAATTTATTTTCAATTTGGAGTTATTTCTGTTTTATTCAAATTATTTTCTCCAAAAATAAAATATATGGAAAATAGGTTAACATGATTCCCTACATCAGAAAATTGGAGAGAAATAAATTTGAATTAATTTTGGTGTTTTAAAAATGATTTTCTTGGATTTTTCTAGAGCGAAGCACTCTTTGTTTTATTTGAATTTGTGTGTATTTTATTTGAAGCTAGAATAATGTTCATCTTGTCGGAAATATTTTTCTGAAAATTTAGATATATTATATGCTTATATAATATTTCTATTCCTTTTATTTTTTTTTATTTTTTTTGGTTGTCTGTTTTTCTTTTAAAACCTTTCACTTGAACTGGGCGGCCCAGCCAACCGCCAGAGCCACGGCCGAGCCCAACAAGCGCCGCCGTCTCCCACAGCGTGCCAAGCAGACTCCCAGTCGAGCCGCCCGCCGCTTCGCCGTGGTCGCCCGGCCTCCTCCTACCCCTTCCCAAGCCGCCTCTCCTCCCTCCTATAAAGGCGCCGCCCGCCCGTCTCTTCTCTCCTCGCAGCACCACATGAGATCGACGCCGCCGCCGCCCGCCTCTCAGCGAGCCACCACCAATGCCACCACCGACTCACGCCACGCCCAGCATCTCATCGCCGTCTCCGCCATCGCCGTCGACCGAGCCGCCCGATCAAGTCGTCGCCTCGCCCTTTCATGGGAGAACGCCACGCCACCGCCGTTGATTTTCTCTGCTGCCGGCCGAATTCATGAGAACGGTACTAAACCACTCGGTTTTCCTCGCTTTCTATTGTTTTTTCAAAAAACCTAGTTTATATATATATATATATATATATATATATATATATATATATATATATATATATATATATATATATATATATACCGGTTTTTTATAGGCTTATTTTTTAGAGAACGTTATTTGGTTAGGTTTAGAAAACGAACGTTCATTATTTTAGTCTTTTCTTTTCTGTTAGTTTTATTCAGGGACCTGTCCGTAATTAGTTTTTTTACGGAATAGACCCTAGTTTTCAAACGACTACAACTTTTTGCTCGTAAGTCGGAATTCAACGAAACCAACGCCCACTTCTTCGTTATGATCCCCTCTATCCAGTAATCTAACTCAAACATATTTTTGAAAGTTTAAAATTTGAATTAGATCAGATTTTAATTTGAACTTTGTTTAATCGTAACTTGAGTTTCGTAACTCCGATTTAGTTAATTCTTTTTGCAAATCAAAGCTCTAGACCTAAACTTTCTGATAAGCCCAAATTCACATAATTTTGGTACGGTTAGAAATTTTTTTATGTTGCAAGAGTTATTTGCTTGGTTTTGATGTTTTCAAAATTGTTTCTTGCGTTCTTTCCAATCTTTTGAGTGATTGCGTATGTGTGATTGCTATTGCTTGCTTACGATAGATTGACCGGAGTGTGACGTGTAGAACTATCAAGAGTTTTGAGTGCGAATCATCTTCATCAACATTGCAGGCAAGTTCACACTTTGATCATATACTTTTCATACCTAGTTTTTATGCATTAGATCAATCCTCAAACATTGCATGATTAGGATCTAATTAAATTGTGGGTTTTGGGAAGTAGATTGAGGTAGTACCTATTACCTGTTTTAATACCAAACCCTTGGGAGTTACTTTTACATTTGCTTATTATTGCCTTGCTATGCTCGTAGACGTGGATTGGGTTTGAGTGAATATTCCATGACAGATGTGAGATTGTTAATAAATGGTTTATCTAAGGTGGAAACTTAAACACACATCTGGGTGGATTGAGGTACCTGGTTATTCCAGGATTTGCCTATCTAGGCACCTGGGTAGACCAGGATTGCCTATTTTTTTATGGACCGCCACCCAGGCTCAATGGGATCATAAGATTATTCATGCTAGAAACTTCCGTGTGCAGCCACATGCTACTATGGGCTCTAGCATAGTTGATTAAGTCGTGCGAACTCTTACAGTGGTAGACCAGCTGATGTAGGGGTTGTAGGTTGATACGGTCTACCCATTAAGTAAGGTGCTAGCGCTTCTGTAAGACTATGTCTCGGTCATCCGTTTCTCAAACACCATGTAGTGCGAGAAATCAAACGGAGGAGATCGAGTCTTGTGGGAAAAGTGCACAAACCTCTGCAGAGTGTACAAACTAATCACGATTAACCGTGTCCCCGGTTATGGACATCTTGAGTATCTGGTTCTTGGATTATCCTGTTGATCTCATCACGTTACTTAAATAATTTGTTGGGTTTTAATGATGATGCTTAATTCGGATTGAGAATGCTGTCACCATTCTCAATGTTTAACAACCACCATGATAGTTAAATAAAATATATTCCTTTGCAGTAGGGAAAAATTGGCTTTTCGCAAAACCCTTATAACCATAGAGCTTTTCCACCAGCCATGTATGCATGTAGTGATAGCCATTATTCATCGTTGCTCTATAGTGTGAATTTGCCAGTACATTCAATGTCTTGACCGTTATGCTGCAACGTCTCATGTTGCGAGGATCTTCTGACGAGTAAGTGATACGTTAGGGTTCTGATTTCTACACTCAACTTTGCCGTTGGTGTTGATGGGAATCCACAACCTTGTTACTTCCGCTATTTGGATTGAGGTAATAGTATTTATGTTACTTTATACATGTGATATACCTCTGTTATAAATCCTCGATCTTGTGTGTCAGCATACCGATCCAGGGATGACACTTAAGCACAGAGACTTGATCCATTCGGGTCGGGTCGCTACACCCCCTCCCCCATATATAAAGGAGTGGAGGAGGGGGAGGGCCGGCCCTCTACTATGGCGTGCCCTGGGCAGTCCTACTCCCACTGGGAGTAGGATTCCCCCCTTCCAAGTAGTAGGAGTTGGAGAGAAGGAAGGGGAAGAGAGAAGAGAAGGAAGGAGGGGGCGTCGCGCCTCCCCCTAGTCCAATTCGGACTAGGTCTTGGGGGGCGTGCGACCTGCCTCTCTCTCTCCCCTAAAGCTCAATAAGGCCCATATACTCCCCGACGAATTCCCGTAACTCTCCTGTACTCCGGAAAATACCCGAATCACTCGGAACCTTTCCGATGTCCGAATATAGTCGTACAATATATCGATCTTTACGTCTCGACTATTTCGAGACGCCTCGTCATGTCTCCGATCTCATCCGGGACTCCGAACTACCTTTAGTACATCAAAACACATAAAATCATAATACCGATTGTCATCGAGCGTTAAGCGTGCGGACCCTACGGGTTCGAGAACTATGTAGTCATGACCGAGACACGTCTCCGGTCAATAACCAATAGCGGAACCTGGATGCTCATGTTGGCTCCTACATATTCTACGAAGATCTTTATCGGTCAAACCGCATAACAACATGGGTTGTTCCCTTTGTCATCGGTATGTTACTTGCCCGAGATTCGATCGTCGGTATCTCAATACCTAGTTCAATCTCGTTACCGGCAATTCTCTTTACTCGTTCCGTGATGCATCATCCTACAACTAACTCATTAGTTACATTGCTTGCAAGGCTTATAGTGATGTGCATTACCGAGAGGGCCCAGAGATACCTCTCCGATACTCGGAGTGACAAATCCTAATCTCGATCTATGCCAACCCAACAAACACCTTCGGAGACACCTGTAGAGCATCTTTATAATCACCCAGTTACGTTCTGACATTTGATAGCACACAAGATGTTCCTCCGGTATTCGGGAGTTACATAATCTCATAGTCATAGGAACATGTATAAGTCATGAAGAAAGCAATAGGAACATACTAAACGATCAAGTGCTAAGCTAACGAAATGGGTCAAGTCAATCACATCATTCTCTAATGATGTGATCCCGTTAATTAAATGACAACTCATGCCTATGGCTTGGAAATTTAACCATCTTCGATTCAACGAGCTAGTCAAGTAGAGTCATACTAGTGACACTCTGTTTGTCTATGTATTCACACATGTACTAAGTTTCTGATTAATACAATTCTAGCCTGAATAATAAACATTTATGATGATATAAGGAAATATAAATAACAACTTTATTATTGCCTCTAGGGCATATTTCCTTCAGTCTCCCACTTGCACTAGAGTCAATAATCTAGTTCACATCGCCATGTGATTTAACCCCAATAGTTCACATCACCATGTGATTAATATCCATAGTTCACATCGCCATGTGGCCAACACTCAAAGGGTTTACTAGAGTCAGTAATGTAGTTCACATCGCCATGTGATTAACACCCAAAGAGTACTAAGGTGTGATCATGTTTTGCTTGTGAGAGAAGTTTAGTCAACGGGTCTGCCAAATTCAGATTCGTATGTATTTTGCAAATTTCTATGTCTACAATGCTCTGCACGGAGCTACTTTAGCTAATTGCTCCCACTTTCAATATGTATCCAGATTGAGACCTAGAGTCATCTGGATCATTGTCAAAACTTGCATCGACGTAACCCTTTACGACGAACCTTTTGTCACCTCCATAATCGAGAAACATATCCTTATTCCACTAAGGATAATTTTGCTCTTCTGTGATCTACTCCTAGATCAAAATTGTACTCCCTTGCCAAACTCAGGGCAGGGTATATAATAGGTCTGGTATACAACATGGCATACTTTATAGAACCTATGGATGAGGCATAGGTAATGACTTTCATTCTCTCTCTATCTTCTGCCGTGGTCGGGCTTTGAGTCTTACTCAACTTCACACCTTGCAACACAGGCAAGAACTCTTTCTTTCACTGTTCCATTTTGAACTACTTCAAAAACTTGTCAAGGTATGTATTCATTGAAAAACTTATCAAGCGTCTTGATCTATCTCTATAGATCTTGATGCTTAATATGTAAGCAGCTTCACCGAGGTCTTTCTTTGAAAAACTCCTTTCAAACATCCTTTATGGTTTCCAGAAAATTCTACATGATTTCTGATCAACAATATGTCATTCACATATACTTAACAGAAATGTTATAGTGCTCCCACTCACTTTCTTGTAAATACAGGCTTCACCGCAAGTCTGTCTAAAACTATATGCTTTGATCAACTCATCAAAGCGTATGTTCCAACTCCGAGATGCTTGCACCAGTCCATAGATGGATCACTGGAGCTTGCACATTTTGTTAACACCTTTAGGATCGACAAAACCTTCTGGTTGCATCATATACAACTCTTCTTTAAGAAATCCATTAAGGAATGTAGTTTTGACATCCATTTGCCAGATTTCATAAAATGTGGCAATTTGCTAACATCATTCGGACAGACTTAAGCATCGCTACGAGTGAGAAAATCTCATCGTAGTCAACACCTTGAACTTTGTCAAAACCTTTTTCGACAAGTCTAGCTTTGATCAGCATCCATCTTCCTCTTGAAGATTCATTTATTTTCTATGGCTTGCCGATCATCGCGCAAGTCAATCAAAGTCCGCACTTTGTTCTCATACATGGATCCCATCTCAGATTTCATGGCCTCAAGCCATTTCGCGAAATCTGGGCTCGTCATCGCTTCCTCATAGTTTGTAGGTTCGTCATGGTCAAGTAACATGACCTCCAGAACAGGATTACCATACCACTCTGGTGCGGATCTCACTCTGGTTGACCTACAAGGTTCGGTAGTAACTTGATATGAAGTTACATGATCATCATCATTAGCTTCCTCACTAATTGGTGTAGGAGTCACAGGAACAGATTTCGGTGATGAACTACTTTCCAATAAGGGAGTAGGTACAGTTACCTCATCAAGTTCTACTTTCCTCCCACTCACTTCTTTCGAGAGAAACTCCTTCTCTATAAAGGATCCATTCTTAGCAACAAATGTCTTGCCTTCGGATCTGTGATAGAATGTGTACCCAACAGTCTCCTTTGGGTATCCTATGAAGACACATTTCTCCGATTTGGGTTTGAGCTTATCAGGATGAAATTTTTTCACATAAGCATCGCAACCCCAAACTTTAAGAAATGCCAACTTTGGTTTCTTGCCAAACCACAATTCATATGGTGTCGTCTCAATAGATTTAGATGGTACCCTATTTAACGTGGATGCATCTGTCTCTAATGCATAACCCCAAAATAATAGTGGTAAATCGGTAAGAGACATCATAGATTGCACCATATCTAATAAAGTACGGTTACGATGTTCGGACACACCATTACGCTGTGGTGTTCCAGGTGGCGTGAGTTCTAAAACTATTCTGCTTTGTTTCAAATGAAGACCAAACTCGTAACTCAAATATTCTCCTCCATGATCAGATCGTAGAAATTTTATTTTCTTGTTACGATGATTTTCCACTTCATTCTGAAATTATATGAACTTTTCAAATGTTTCAGACTTATGTTTCATCAAGTAGATATACCCATATCTTCTGAAATCATATGTGAAGTTTAGAAAATAACGATACCTGCCGCGAGCCTCAACACTCATCGGATCTCATACATCAGTATGTATTATTTCCAATAAGTCAGTTGCTCGCTCCAATGTTTCGAAGAACGGAGTTTTAGTCATCTTGCCCATAAGGCATGGTTCGCAAGCATCAAGTGATTCATAATCAAGTGATTCCAAAATCCAATCAGCATGGAGTTTCTTCATGCGCTTTACACCAATATGACCTAAACGGCAATGCCACAAATAAGTTGCACTATCATTATTAACTTTGCATCTTTTGGCATCAATATTATGAATATGTGTATTACTACGATCGAGATCCAACAAACCATTTTCATTGGGTGTATGACCATAGAAGGTTTTATTCATGTAAACAGAACAACAATTATTCTCTTAACTTAAATGAATAACCGTATTGCAATAAACATGATCAAATCATATTCATGCTCAACGCAAACACCAAATAACACTTATTTAGGTTCAACACTAATCCCGAAAGTATAGGGAGTGTGCGATGATGATCATATCAATCTTGTAACTACTTCCAACACACATTGTCACCTTGCCGTTAACTAGTTTATGTTCATTCTGCAACTCCGGTTCCGAGTTACTACTCTTAGAAACTGAACCAGTATCAAATGCCGAGGGGTTGCTATAAACACTAGTAAAGTACACATCAATAACATGTATATCCAATATACCTTTGTTCACTTTGCCATCCTTCTTATCCGCCAAGTATCTAGGGCAGTTCCACTTCTAGTGACCATTTCCTTTGCAGTAGAAGCACTCAGTTTCAGGCTTGGCTCTAGCTTTGGGCTTCTTCACGAGAGAAACAACTTGCGTGCCATTCTTTTTTAAGTTCCCCTTCTTCCCTTTGCCCTTTTCTTGAAACTAGTGGTCTTGTCAACCATCAAAACTTGATGCTTTTCTTGATTTCTACCTTCGTCGATTTCAGCATCACGAAGAGCTTGGGAATTGTTTCCGTTATCCCTTGCATATTATAGTTCATCATGAAGTTCTAGTAACTTGGTGATAGTGACTAGAGAACTCTGTCAATCACTATCTTATTTGGAAAATTAACTCCCACTTGATTCAAGTGATTGTAGTACTCAGACATTCTGAGCACATGCTCACTAGCTGAGCTATTCTCCTCCATCTTGTAGGCAAAGTACTTGTCAAAGGTCTCATACCTTTTGACATGGGCATGAGTCTGAAATACTAATTTCAACTCTTGGAACATCTCATATGCTCCATGGCATTCAGAACGTCTTTGAAGCCCCGATTCTAAGCCGTAAAGCATGGTGCACTAAACTATCAAATAGTCATCATATCGAGCTTGCTAAATGTTCATACGTCTGCATCTGCTCCTGCAATCGGTCTGTCACTTAGCGGTGCATCAAGGACATAATTCCTCTATGTATCAATGAGGATAATCCTCAGATCACGGATCCAATCCGCATCATTGCTACTAACATATTTCAACTTAGTTTTCTCTAGGAACATATAAAAAATAAAATAGGGGAGCTAAACGCGAGCTATTGATCTACAACATAGATATGCTAATACTACCAGGACTAAGTTCATGATAAATTTAAAGTTCAAGTAATCATATTACTTAAGAACTCCCACTTAGATAGACATCCCTCTAATCATCTAAGTGATCACGTGATCCATATCAACTAAACCATGTCCGATCATCACGTGAGATGGAGTAGTTTTCAATGGTGAACATCAGTTACATCACTATGTTGATCATATCTTCTATATGATTTACGCTCGACCTTTCGGTCTCCAGTGTACCGAGGCCATATCTACATATGCTAGGCTTGTCAAGTTTAACCTGAGTATTCTGCGTGTGCAAAACTGGCTTGCACCCGTTGTATGTGAACATAGAGCTTATCACACCCGATCATCACGTGGTGTCTCGGCACGACGAACTTTCGCAACGGTGCATACTCAGGGAGAACACTTATACCTTGAAATTTAGTGAGAGATCATCTTACAATGCTACCGTCGAACTAAGCAAAATAATATGCATAAAAGATAAACATCACATGCAATCAATATAAGTGATATGATATGGCCATCATCATCTTGTGCCTTTGATCTCCATCTCCAAAGCACCATCATGATCACCATCGTCACCGGCGCGACACCTTGATCTCCATCGTAGCATTGTTGTTGTCTCGCCAACTATTGCTTCTACAACTATCGCTACCGTTTAGTGATAAAGTAAAGCAATTACATGGCGTTTGCATTTCATACAATAAAGCGACAACCATATGGCTCCTGCCAGTTGCCGATAACTCGGTTACAAAACATGATAATCTAATACAATAAAATTTAACATCATGTCTTGACCATATCACATCACAGCACGCCTTGCAAAAGCAAGTTAGACGTCATCTACTTTGTTGTTGCAAGTTTTACGTGGCTGCTACGGGTTGAGCAAGAACCGTTCTTACCTACGCATAAAACCACAATGATATTTCATCAAGTATGTGCTGTTTTAACCTTCACAAGGACCGGGCGTAGCCACACTCGATTCACCTAAAGTTGGAGAAACTGACACCCGCCAGCCACCTGTGTGCGAAGCACGTCGGTAGAACCAGTCTCGTGTAAGCGTATGCGTAATGTCGGTCCGAGCCGCTTCATCCAACAATACCGCCGAATCAAAGTATGACATGCTGGTAAGTAGTATGACTAGTATCGCCCACAACTCACTTGTGCTCTACTCGTGCATATAACATCTACGCATAAACCTGGCTCGGATGCCACTGTTGAGGAACGTAGTAATTTCAAAAAAATTCCTACGCACACGCAAGATCATGGTGATGCATAGCAACGAGAGGGGAGAGTGTCGTCCACGTACCCTCGTAGACCGTAAGCGGAAGCGTTATGAGCACGCGGTTGATGTAGTCGTACGTCTTCACGATCCGAATGATCCAAGTACTGAACGCATGGCACCTCCGAGCTCAGCACACGTTCAGCTCGGTTACATCCCACGAACTCACGATCCAGCAGAGCTTCGTGGGAGAGTTCCGTCAGCACGACGGCATGATGACGGTGATGATGATGCTACCGACACAGGGCTTCACCTAGGCACCGCTACGATATGACCGAGGTGGATTATGGTGGAGGGGGGCACCGCACACGGCTAAAAGATCAGCTGATCAACTTTGTCAAAACCTCCCGTATATATATATAAAGGAGTGGAGGAGGGGGAGGGCCGGCCCTCTACTATGGCGCGCCCTGGGGAGTCCTACTCCCACCGGGAGTAGGATTCCCCCCTTCCAAGTAGTAGGAGTAGGAGAGAAGGAAGGGGAAGAGAGAAGAGAAGGAAGCAGGGGGCGCCGCCCCTCCCCCTAGTCCAATTCGGACTAGGTCTTGGGGGGCGCGCGACCTGCCTCTCTCTCTCTCCCCTAAAGTTCAATAAGGCGCATATACTTCCCGGCGAATTCCCGTAACTCTCCGGTACTCCGAAAAATACCCAAATCACTCGGAACATTTCCGATATCCGAATATAGTCATCCAATATATCGACCTTTACGCCTCGACCATTTCGAGACTTCTCGTCATGTCCCCGATCTCATCCGGGACTCCGAACTACCTTCCGTACATCAAAACACATAAACTCATAATATCGATCGTCATCAAACGTTAAGCGTGCGGACCCTACGGGTTCGAGAACTATGTAGACATGACCGAGACACGTCTCCGGTCAATAACCAATAGAGGAACCTGGGTGCTCATATTGGCTCCTACATATTCTACGAAGATCTTTATCGGTCAAACCGCATAACAACATACGTTGTTCCCTTTGTCATCGGTATGTTACTTGCCCGAGATTCGATCGTCGGTATCTCAATACCTAGTTCAATCTCGTTACCGGCATGTCTCTTTACTCGTTCCGTAATGCATCATCCCGCAACTAACTCATTAGTTACATTGCTTGCAAGGCTTATAGTGATGTGCATTACCGAGAGGGCCCAAAGATACCTCTCCGATACTCGGAGTGACAAATCCTAATCTCGATCTATGCCAACCCAATAAACACCTTCGAGACACTCAGAGAGAATCTTTATAATCACCCGATTCGTTGTGACGTTTGATAGCACACAAGGTGTTCCTCCGGTATTCGGGAGTTGCATAATCTCATAGTCATAGGAACATCTATAAGTCATGAAGAAAGCAATAGCAACATACTAAACGATCAAGTGCTAAGCTAACGGAATGGGTCAAGTCAATCACATCATTCTCTAATGATGTGATCCCGTTAATCAAATGACAACTCATGTCTATGGCTAGGAAACTTAACCATCTTTGATTCAATGAGCAAGTTAAGTAGTGGCATACTAGTGACACTCTGTTTGTCTATGTATTCACACATGTACTAAGTTTTTGGTTAATACAATTCTAGCATGAATAATAAACATTTATCATGATATAAGGAAATATAAATAACAACTTTATTATTGCCTCTAGGGAATATTTCCTTCAACTTGCCCGAGATTCGATCGTCGGTATCTCAATACCTAGTTCAATCTCATTACCGGCAATTCTCTTTACTCATTCCGTAATACATCATCGTGCAACTAACTCATTAGTTTCATTGCTTGCAAGGCTTATAGTGATGTGCATTACCGAGAGGGCCCAGAGATACCTCTCTGACAATCGGAGTGACAAATCCTAATCTCGATCTATGCCACCCAACTAGTACCTTCGGAGACACCTGTAGAGCACCTTTATAATCACCCAGTTACGTTGTGACATTTGGTAGCACACAAAGTGTTCCTCCGATATTCGGGAGTTGCATAATCTCATAGTCATAGGACCATGTATAAGTCATGAAGAAAGCAACATCAATAAACAAACGATCGAATGCTAAGCTAACGGAATGGGTCAAGTCAATCACACCATTCTCTAATGATGTGATCACGTTAATCAAATGACAACTCATGTCAATGGTTAGGAAACTTAACCATCTTTGATAAACGAGCTAGTCAAGTAGAGGCATACTAGTGACATTCTGTTTGTCTATGTATTCACACATGTATTATGTTTCCGGTTAATACAATTCTAGCATGAATAATAAACATTTATCATGAAACAAGGAAGTTAATAATAACTTTATTATTGCCTCTAGGGCATATTTCCTTCTGTCTCCCACTTGCACTAGAGTCAATAATCTAGATTACACAGTAATGATTCTAACACCCATGGAGTCTTGGTGCTGATCATGTTTTGCTCATGAGAGAGGCTTAGTCAACGGGTCTGCAACATTCAGATCCGTATGTATCTTGCAAATCTCTATGTCTCCCACCTGGACTTGATCGCGGATGAAATTGAAGCGTCTCTTGATGTGCTTGGTTCTCTTGTGAAATCTGGTTCCTTTGCCAAGGCAATTGCACCAGTATTGTCACAAAAGATTTTCATTGGACCCGATGCACTACGTATGACACCTAGATCGGATATGAACTCCTTCATCCAAACTCCTTCATTTGCTGCTTCCGAAGCAGCTATGTACTCCGCTTCACACGTAGACCCCGCCACGACACTTTGTTTAGAACTGCACCAACTGACAGCTCCACCGTTTAATAAAACACGTATCCGGTTTGCGATTTAGAATCGTCCGGATCAGTGTCAAAGCTTGCATCGACGTAACCATTTACGACGAGCTCTTTGTCACCTCCATAAACGAAAACATATCCTTAGTCCTTTTCGGTATTTCAGGGATATTCTTGACCGCTGTCCAAAGGATCCACTCTGGATTACTTTGGTACCTCCACGCTAAACTGATAGCAAGGCACACATCAGGTCTGGTACACAACATTGCATACATGATAGAGCCTATGGCTGAAGCATAGGGAATATCTTTCATTTTCTCTCTATCTTCTGTAGTGGTCGAGCATTGAGTCTGACTCAACTTCACACCTTGTAACACATGCAAGAACCCTTTCTTTGATTGATCCATTTTGAACTTCTTCAAAACTTTATCAAGGTATGTGCATTGAGAAAGTCCAATTAAGCGTCTTGATCTATCTCTATAGATCTTGATGCCCAATATAAAAGCAGCTTCACCGAGGTCTTTCATTGAAAAACTCTTATTCAAGTATCCTTTTATGCTATCCAGAAATTCTATATCATTTCCAATCAACAATATGTCATCCAGATATAATATTAGAAATGCTACAGAGCTCCCACTCACTTTCTTGTAAATACAGGCTTCTCCAAAAGTCTGTATAAGACCATATGCTTTTATCACACTATCAAAACGTTTATTCATACTCCGAGATGCTTGCACCAGTCCATAGATGGATCGCTGGAGCTTGCACACTTTGTTAGCATCCTTTGGATCAATAAAACCTTCAGGTTGCATCATATACAACTCTTCTTCCAGAAATCCATTCAGGAACGCAATCTTTACATCCATTTGCCAAATTTCATAATCATAAAATGCGGCAATTGCTAACATGATTCGGACGGACTTAAGCATCGCTACGGATGAGAAGGTCTCATCGTAGTCAACTCCTTGAACTTGTCAAAAACCTTTTGCAACAAGTCGAGCTTTGTAGACAGTAACATTACCGTCAGCGTCAGTGTTCTTCTTGAAGATCCATTTATTCTCGATGGCTTGCCGATCATCGGGCAAGTCAACCAAAGTCCGCACTTTGTTCTCATACATGGATCCCATCTCAGATTTCATGGCCTCAAGCCATTTTACGGAATCTGGGCTCATCATCGCTTCCTCATAGTTCGTAGGTTCGTCATGGTCAAGTAACATGACCTCCAGAACAGGATTACCGTACTACTCTGGTGCGGATCTTACTCTGGTTGACCTATGAGGTTCAGTAGTAACTTGATATGAAGTTACATGATCATCATCATTAGCTTCCTCACTAATTGGTGTAGAAGTCATAGGAACAGATTTCTGTGATGAACTACTTTCCAATAAGGGAGCAGGTACAGTTACCTCATCAAATTCTACTTTCCTCCAACTCACTTCTTTCAAGAGAAACTCCTTCTCTTGAAAGGATCCATTCTTAGCAATGAATGTCTTGCCTTCGGATCTGTCATAGAAGGTGTACCCAACAGTCTCCTTTGGGTATCCTATGAAGACACATTTCTCCGATTTGGGTTCGAGCTTATCAGGTTGAAGTTTTTTCACATAAGCATCGCAGCCCCAAACTTTAAGAAACAACAACTTTGGTTTCTTGCCAAACCATAGTTCATAAGGCGTCGTCTCAATGGATTTAGATGGTGCCCTATTTAACGCGATTCCAACCGTCTCTAAAGCATAACCCCAAAACGATAGCGGTAAATCAGTAAGAGACATCATAGACCGCACCATATCTAGTAAAGTACGATTATGAAGTTTGGACACACCATTACGTTGTGGTGTTCCGGGTGGAGTGAGTTGTGAAACTATTCCGCATTGTTTCAAATGAAGACCAAACTCGTAACTCAAATATTCTCCTCCATGATCAGATCGTAGAAACTTTATTTTCTTGTTACGATGATTTTCCACTTCACTCTAAAATTCTTTGAACTTTTCAAATGTTTCAGACTTATGTTTCATCAAGTAGATATACCCATATCTTCTCAAATCATCTGTGAAGGTGAGAAAATAACGATACCCGGCGCGAGCCTCAATATTCATCGGACCACTTACATCAGTATGTATGATTTCCAGCAAATCTGTTGCTCGCTCCATAGTTCCAGAGAACGGCGGTTTAGTCATCTTGCCCATGAGGCATGGTTCGCAAGTACCAAGTGATTCATAATCAAGTGATTCCAAAAGTCCATCAGAATGGAGTTTCTTCATGCGCTTTACACCAATATGACCTAAACGGCAGTGCCACAAATAAGTTGCACTATCATTATCAACTCTGCATCTTTTGGCTTCAATATTATAAATATGTGTATCACTACTATCGAGATTCATCAAAAATAGACCACTCTTTAAGGGTGCATGACCATAAAAGATATTAATCATATAGATAGAACAACCATTATTCTCAGATTTAAATGAATAACCGTCTTGCATCAAACAAGATCCAGATATAATGTTCATGCTCAACGCTGGCACCAAATAACAATTATTCAGGTCTAAAACTAATCCCGAAGGTAGATGTAGAGGTAGAGTGCCGACGGCGATCACATCGACTTTGGAACCATTTCCCACGCGCATCGTCACCTCGTCCTAAGCCAATCTTCGCTTAATCTGTAGTCCCTATTTCGAGTTGCAAATACTAGCAACAGAACCAGTATCAAATACCCAGGTTCTACTGCGAGCTTTAGTGAGGTACACATCAATAACATGTATATCACATATAACTTTGTTCATCTTGCCATCTGATACGCCTCCGTCGTATCTACTTTTCCAAACACTTTTGCCCTTGTTTTCGACTCTAACTTGCATGATTTGAATGGAACTAACCCGGACTGGCGTTGTTTTCAGCAGAATTGCCATGGTGTTATTTTGTGCAGAAACAAAAGTTCTCGAAATGACCTGAAACTTCACGGAGATTATTTTTGGAAATAATAAAAATACTGGCGAAAGAATCAAGGCCATGGGGCCACACCCTGTCCACGAGGGTGGGGGCGCGCCTACCCCCCGGGCACGCACACTACCTCGTGGGCCCCCTGGTGCTCCACCGACCTCAACTCCAACTCTATATATTCATGTTCGGGGAGGAAAAAATAGAGAGAAGGATTCATCACATTTTACGATACAGAGCCACCGCCAAGCCCTAATCTCTCTCGGGAGGGCTGGTCTGGAGTCCGTTCAGGGCTCCGGAGAGGGGAATTCGTCGTCGTCGCTATCATTAACCATCCTCCACCACCAATTTCATGATGCTCACCGCCGTGCGTGAGTAATTCCATCTTGGGCTTGCTGGATGGTGATGGGTTGGATGAGATTTATCATGTAATCGAGTTAGTTTTGTTAGGGTTTGATCCCTAGTGTCCACTATGTTCTGAGATTGATGTTGCTATGACTTTGCTATGCTTAATGCTTGTCACTAGGGCCCAAGTGCCATGATTTCAGATCTGAACCTATTATGTTTTCATGAATATATGTGAGTTCTTGATCCTATCTTGCAAGTCAGTATCACCTACTATGTGTTATAATCCGCAAACCCAAGTGACAATAATCGGGACCACTCCGGTGATGACCGTAGTTTGAGGAGTTCATGTATTCACTATGTGTTAATGCTTTGGTCCGTACTCTATTAAAAGGAGGCCTTAATATCCCTTAGTTTCCAATAGGACCCGCTGCCACGGAGGGTAGGACAAAGATGTCATGCAAGTTCTTTCCCATAAGCACATATGACTATATTCGGAATACATGCCTACATTACATTGATGAATTGGAGCTAGTTCTGTGTCACCCTATGTTATAACTATTGCATGAATAATCGCATCCGGCATAATTCTCCATCACCGATCCAATGCCTACAAGCTTTTTACATATTGTTTTTCGCTTATTTACTTTTCTGCTGCTACCGTTACTTCTGCCACTGTTACCGTTACTATCATACTACTTTGCTACTAAATACTTTGCTGCAGATATTAAGTTATCCAGGTGTGGTTGAATTGACAACTCAACTGCTAATACTTGAGAATATTCTTTGGCTCCCCTTGTGTCGAAACAATAAATTTGGGTTGAATACTCTACCCTCGAAAACTGTTGCGATCCCTTATACTTGTGGGTTATCAAGACTATTTTCTGGCGCCGTTGCCGGGGAGCATAAACTCCAAAAAAAGGCACTTCCGTGATGATACGTCTTTGTCATAGTAGGTCACGTTTTCTGTCATTCATGTACATCCATGACAAATTTATGAAAGAATCAAGATAGTCATACCTGTGCTGTCGTTGAAGTGTTCCATGACATTACCAAAATTATCATCACGGAAGTGTCCACTTCCATGACGATAAATCGCGCGTCATGGAAGTGCTTTCATCAAGGGTGACCGACACATGGCATCCACCATAACGGAATGCCGTTAAGCTATCGGGTCCGGCTTTGGATCCGATAACCCGTTAACAGCCCCGACCAATGGGGATTTTCCATGTGTAAAATCATCATTGGCTGGAGGAAACACGTGTCAACTCACCGTTGGGACAGATGTCATCCACTCAGTGGACACAAAGCGCCTATGATACGTCAAGACGTGGCACGGCCCAACAGAGGCCCATTCCTGTGAAAAGGCTGGCCCGTTTGACTTGGTCAAAAGGTGGCGGGCCGGCCCACGGCAAGCCTGTTAAAGGCTTGTTCGCATTGTAACGCCCGGATGGTTATGCAACAGTAATCACCTCGGTTATGTTAACTAACCTCTCTTTGATTCGAACCTGTCCTAAAACAAAAATCAAAACTAAAACAAACGATAAAAAAAAAGTTTCAAAAACAAAACCTAAAATGTTCGGGGGTTGTCTAAAATAGCTAACCTAATATTGGTGGGGTGCACTAATTTTTGTAAAGTGCTCGGCATTTTAAATAAACTAAAAAGCAGAAAAGGAAAAATAATAAAAGAAAAACAAAATAAAAGAGAGGGGAAACCCCTGGCCCATTCCCCCGGCCCATCCCCTCCCCACTTGGCCTTCCCCGCCCATTTCCCCCACGCCCCGCCCACACCGCCACATACTTCCCCACCCCCGCTGCAACCCTAGCCTCCCATTCCTCCCACGCGCCCCCCACCTCTCCCTCGCCTCGATTGGATCGGGCGAGAACCCTCCCGACCGAGCCACCCCCGCCCCCCCACCTGCTGCCCCCCCCCCGCCCACCGCCTCGAACCCCCTCCTCCTCCTCACCACTGGAGCTCCTCCTCCCCTCCGTCGCCCCGACACGGCGACCCCATGTGATCGATCCCGACCCTCCCTCGCCTCCCAGCCCGAAGCTCGCTTCAACCGCCTCCTCGCGGTCGTCACCGCCCTCCACCGAGCCAGCCGCCTTAGACCCCACGGCGCTCGGTGAGCTCACCGACCCCAGTTCCTTCTCTTCCCCCTGCCGACGACGGCCAGCCACCATCCCATGCCACCGCACCGCCGCCTCCTCTCTCCTCCTCCTCCTCTCCGAACCCCTCGTCGACGCCTGCTCCGTCACAACCGAGGCTCGCGCCCCCCCCCCCGTTCCTCTCTTCTCCCCGTCGTCGGACGCCTGCCGCCACCTCGCCGGCGCCCTTCCCCACGGCCCGAGCCACCCGGCCCTTCCGAGCGCCCAGGCCTCCCGTCGCCGGCTCTCGCCCGCCCCTCGCGCCCGTCGCTCGCCCCCCCGTAGCTCGTTCTCCCCCCCGTCGGGGCCCGAACCCCACCTCCGTCGCCTCCGCCGCTCGCCCACGGACGATCGCGCCGTGGCTCTGACCCCGACCACAGTGGCCTCAGGCGCCCCGGTCCCCGTTAGCCGCAGGTTCGGGCATCGCCACACCCGATCCGTTTGCCCCTCGGGGCCACTTACATGCGCCCCGCGCCTGTAACGCTTTTCAAAAAAAAAGGAATAAAATAAAATAAAAATAAAATAAAATAATTAACTAATTAATTAATTAATTAATTAATTAAGTAATTAATTAATCTAATTAATTCTGAATTAATTAACCCTAATCATTAATTAACTTAATTAAGTAATGTTAATTAAATCTAATTAGGTAATTAGTCATTAGTGAATGACATGCGGGACCCACACAGTCGGGTTGACTCAGTCAACCCTGTTGATCTTGACGTCGGCATGACATCATCTTGATGTCATAAATGCATTTTCGAAATTAATTAAATAATTAATTAAATTCCGAAATTAATAAAATCTTTTAAAATCATATCTTTTAATCCGTAATCCGGATTAAAATAATTTCAACATGAAAGTTGCTCGAACGGCGAGGCGAATCCGGATACGCAATCGCTCGTCCACCACACACCTCTAACCTATCGAACCTGCAAACTTTCCTCTCCGGTTCATCCGTCTGACAGACGTCCGGAACCGGGAAAACTTCCCGGATGTTTTCCCCCCTAACCAGTACCCTTCTTACCACGTTAGGGCACGCCTAGCATCGCTTCTTGTCATGTCATGCATCGATATGCATCTGTTTACTTTGTATTCATTGTTTCTTCCCCTCTTCTCTCCGGTAGACTACGAGACCGACCAGCTGCGGTGGCGGTTCGACTACGGTGTTGACGACCCCTCTCTCTTGCCAGAGCAACCAGGCAAGCCCCCTTGATCACGGATATCGCCTACTCTTAACTACACCGCTTGCATTAGAGTAGTATAGCATATTCTTGTTTTGGATACTCCTATCTTCTTTGCATAGCTTTGTCCTTGTAACTTCATTGTTACCTTACCGCAATCCTATATGCTTAGTATAGGATGCTAGTACTTTCATCTGTGGCCCTACTTTCTTGTCCGTCTGCGCGTGCTATACTATCGGGCCGTGATCACTCGGGAGTTGATCACGGGTATATTCTATATACTTATACATGATACATGTGAGACTAAAGTCGGTTCGGTGATGGAGCACCATGAGTGGATCTTTGTGGCGGAGCGGCAGGCAGGTTGAGACCGCCTAGGAGAGAGGTGGTCCTGCCCTGTTCGGCGTTCATGGATACTTAACACGCTTAACGAGATCTTGGTATTTGATCTGAGTCGGCTCACGAGCCTATACGCACTAACCATCTACGTGGGAGTAGTTATGGGTATCCGGCGTCGTGGTATCACCGGCACTTCAGACGTCGGCGGACGGCGGCGCGCCGGATTGGACTGGAACACCTGCTGGGCTAGTGTCGCTTCCGGCGGCGTCAGAGCGTCGCAAGTGTGTGTTTCGAGGCGATGGGCCTGCACCCTGCGCGCTTAGGTTTAGACCGGCGTGTTGGCCTCTCTGTTGTGCCTAGGTGGGGCTGCGGCGTGTTGATCTTCCGCGGCGGGCATGACCGAGAAAGTGTGTCCGCCAAATGGGATCAAGCGTCTTTGGGTAAGATGGTGCACCCTACGGGGAAGTTAATCTATTGAATAGCCGTGATCTTGATAACAGGGCGACTTGGAGTTGTACCTTGAGCTTATGACAACTAGAACCGGATACTTGATAAAACACACCCTTCCAAGTGCGGATACAACGGTGGTCGCTCTCGCTCGGGGTTACGGCGGGATTGCGGGTAGGATTATTGCTATGTGATGTTACTTGGAGGACTTCAGATCGTCCCCTCCTACTGCTGCAAGCGGTGTCGAGCGTAGTCTTCGTTAAGACTAGCTATCCCCTCTTATTCTCGCATTCTGCGATTCAGTCCACCGATATGGCCCTTACACATATATCCATGCATATGTAGTGTAGCTCCTTGCTTGCAGTACTTTGGATGAGTACTCACGGTTGCCTTGTTCCCCTTTTCCCCTATCTCTACTCGATTGCTGCAACCAGACGATGGAGCCCGGAGCGAGCACGCCACCGCCTCGGCGACTACTACTGGAGGCGCCTACTACTACGTGCAGCCCGGACGACGACCGGGGAGTGACCTAGGAGGATCCCGGCGGGAGGCCTGCTCCTCTTCGTCAGATCCCGGTTTGTGCTAGCCATCTTATGGCACCTTGTTTAACTTATATCGTACTCAGATATTGTTGCTTCCGCTGACTGCGTCTATGATCGAGCACTTGTATTCGAGCCCTCGAGGCCCTGGCTTGTATTATGATGCTTGTATGACTTATTTTATTGTAGAGTTGTGTTGTGATATCTTCCGTGAGTCCTTGATCTTGATCGTACAGATTTGCGTGCATGATTAGTGTACGATTGAATCGAGGGCGTCTGAAGTTGGTATCGAGCCATTGCTGTAGAATCCCCTTCCACACTCCTTGGCGAAGTCGAGTCTAGACATTGCAAAACTTTTACTAACTTGGCTGTGTGCCTTACGGGCCCACGCCGCCATCGGGTGGTACTAGGATCTTTTACTCCTCGACCTTTACTCGGGGCTCAACTCTCTTCTACTCGGGTTAAGCGATTTTACTAACTATCACTAGGATCCCGTGACCGCATTCACCCCAAAGTTGGATATAGCCTTAGCTGTTTTTGGAATTGTATTTGAGCAATTTCCACACCGTCATTTGACTCCTTTGAAGCGTCTTTGTTTTCAGATGGAACCCACGAGGCAGGTCGTGCGTCACACGACGGCCATTGGTGCCTCGGGATCACTGCGGTGCTAGCCGAGATGATGACCTATCTGGGTTATCGCTGCACCCTGAGTACACCGTCTATGAGGAGTACCGGGACTATAACCAGAGCAGCGATGCCGCGCCATCGTCCACCTCTACTCTCGGGAGTACGAGTCCACTCTTGTCTGCACACCGCACATGGTGTTGGAGCGACTATTGATATGGCAGTCCACGATGCTGCTTATGCTGCTCGACACGTCTTCGTGCGAGTATCGAGTTGGACACCTCCCCTTCGAGCACATTGCCATCGCGTCGATGTTGGTGAGGAGGTTACTACTGCTGCCTACACCACTTTACCAGAGAGCCCTTCCACCATCGAACTTTGTTACGCATCGCGATGGGCTGGATCGAGCTAACCGGGCTCTTCGCCACGAGTTGTACATCACCCGTCGGCACCTCTACCGTGCTCGACGCTGATGCACCCTTTGTCCGTTCCGGAGAGCTGCGGCGTTCTGCGATCTACCCGCCAGACCGTGATGCCCAGGGGTGTTGGTTGGCGGGCGTGGGAGGCTACTCTCCGCACTTGGCCCTTTACGCCACACGGGCGTCGGATTCAGCACCGAGTATCCGCGCCCCCAGTCAGCGACGTGGAGGACTATCCGCTGCCACACTATCAGCTTTCAGGCTCACTACCTCCGCGATGCATCGTGGGACTGATGTAGACTTGCTTGTTAATGTTTGATGTATTCGCCATGAGCACTGTGTGCGCCTATGATGTAGTAGTCTATGTCTTTGGACTCTATGTATCGAACTCTATGCATGATTCCTTTTGTAAGATATGCCAACTACTATGTAGTTCCCATCATCTTGCTTTCATTATGCATGTTTCATCATGAATGATTCTGTCTCTTGCTTAATTTCTAAATGTTGAACTACCTGTTATATAATAGCAGGATGGTTAGGCCAGCAGGTCGTGGTCGTGGTGCCAACTTCCCACCACCGCCTGAGTACATGGCTGGTATGATCCAACAGCTCGAGATGAATCGCCAGTTCATGGAGAACATGATGGCTCAGTTCCCTCGCCCCAATATGAACCAGCACCCAAACGGGACAACTCTGCAGGATTTCATACGCCTGAACCCCAGCGTGTACCGCAGCTCAACCCAGCCATTTGGATGTCGATGATCGCTCCGTGACATCACCTATGAGATGGAGTCTGCTGATGTAGCCCCTGCCAGCTATGTCACCTTTGCTTCCTTCTTCCTGAAGGGACCCGCAGCTCAATGGTGGGACAGCCACCGGCGTACTCTGCCAGTTGGAACACTCATCACCTGGCCAGACTTCGGGCTGCCTTCCGTGCCCGCTTCATCCCTCAAGGGTCATGGACGGAAGAAGCGTGAGTTCATAACCTCACCCAAGGCAACAAGACTGTTGAAGCCTATCAGCGAGAGTTCCTAGACTTGTCTCGCTATGCCGAAGAGGACATTGCAACTGATGCACGTAGGCAGGAGAAGTTCCGTGACGGCCTTCAAGCTGACATCAAGCTCGCACTTCTAGTGCACGACTTTGCTGATTTTGCCACCTTGGTGAACAAAGCTATCAATGTCGAAACTGGTCTGCAGGAATACGAGAGCTCTAACAGGCGCAACCATGACACGGGCTCATCTTCGGGCCCGTCCTCGCAGAAGCTCAAGATATGGATTCCCAACAGCATGTACCAGTCGAATGCTCCTGCTTCAAAGCAGAACTATGCTACACCTCGTCTGCCTACAACTAAGCAGCCGAAGCTTCCAGCTCCACCACCCCAAGCTCCTGTTCCCACTCCCAATAATGGCTTATGCTTGGTGCGGACAGCGAGGGCACCGTGCTAGAGAATGCAACGAAACCAGAATCAGTGGCCCTTCCATAATCGGCCGTGGAAACACCGAACCGCAACAACACCGGCAAGTCTTATGGGCAAGCTCGGGCCAACCACGTTGATCTGAGCGAAGCTCAAGACCAGCCTGCTCTCGTGATGGGTACACTCCTCGTAAATTCAGTACTGCATCTGCTTTATTCGATTCAGAGCATCGCATTCATTCATGTCGAAGACTTTGCATACAAGCACGGCATTAAGTGTGAAGAGATGAACTCTTGATGATGGTAAAAACTCCGTTGGGACAATGTCAAACCTCCATGGTTAGCGTCGACGTCCCCGTGGAAATCGAAGGGCTGGAATTCTATGCCTCCCCATTATCCTGAAGGCGTCTAACATCGACCTTATCTTGGGGATGGATTGGTTGAAAGCGCATCGGCGTCAATCGTTTGCGCCACTAAGACCGTCCATCTGCTACACCTTTCGATGAAATCGTAGCTACAATGCTCGTCTGCGGTTCAAGATGCCGAGGCAAGGCTCTATGCATTGAATGCATTGAGCGCCGCACCCTCGAGGGAATTGAAAACATTCCTGTCGTTTGCGATTTCCAAGACGTCTTTCCTGAAGAACTTCCAGGGATTCCCCTGCTAGAGCTGTCGAATTCGTCATCGACTTGAAACCAGGCACCACTCCTATAGCCAAACGACCCTACAAGATGCCGCCGCATGAACTCCTTGAGCTAAAGGAGGAAATCGACAAATCTCTTCAAAGCGGCTTCATTCGCCCAAGTTGCTCTCCTTGGGGAGCACCTTCTCTCTTTGTCAAGAAGAAGGATGGGACAAACCGATTGGTCCAAGACTACCGTCCTATAAATCAAGCTACCATTCAGAATAAGTATCCTCTTCCTCGGATCAATGATCTTTATGATCAATTGGCTGGTTCGTCAGTGTTCTCTAAACTCGACTTGAGGTTGGGTTACCACCAGATCCGTGTTCGTGAGGAGGATATCCCCAAGACCGCATTTGTGACTCGTTATGGTTCATACGAGTACACCGTCATGTCTTCGGCAACCAATGCTCCAGCCACCTTCTCTCTTTGATGAACTATATATTCATGGATTACCTCGACAAGTTAAATCGTGGTTTATCTGGATGATATCTGATCTATTCCAAGAATGAAGAAGAACATCTTGAACATCTTAGTCTTGTCTTTGGAAAAGCTACGAGAGCATCAACTCTATGCCAAGTTCTCCAAATGTGAATTCGGCTTCCGAAGTAACCTATCTTGGGCATGTCATTTCTAAGGATGGTATTGCCGTCAACCTGAACGAGTTCAGGCAATTCTCGATTGGACTCCTCCGAAGAGCGTTAAGCAAGTCGGAAGTTTTCTCGGTCTCGCCACTATTGCCATCGATTAAATCGAGAACTTCTCCAAGATTGCCGAGCCTCGACTAACTTGTTGCATAAGGCGTCAAATTCCAATGGATGAGATAAATGTCGGGAAAGTTTCCGAGCAATCAAAGACAAGTTGACTTCTGCCCGATGCTAGCTCCTCCCGATACTAAGAAGGACTTCGTCATTTATCGCGGCGCATCTCGTCAAGGTTTAGGCGGTGTCCTAATGCAAGAGCGCAAAGTGGTTGCTTATGCCTCTCGACGATTCGCCCTCACGAGGAGAACTACCCAGTTCATGACCTCGAACTTGCTGCCGTCATTCATGCACTAAAGCGATGGCGACATTACCTTCTCGTGTCGTTGCGAGATCTTCACCGACCACCAAAGTCTGAAGTATCTGTTTACTCAGCCAGACCTGAACCTCCGTCGGAGAGATGGATGGAGACTGCTGCGGACTTTGATTGGGTATTTCCTATATGCCGAGCAAGGCTAATGTAATGGCTGATGCCTTGAGCGCAAGTCTTCTGCAACCACCTTGAGTTCACAAAGTTCAGCCCCCACTTGTTGAAGAATTCAGAAAGCTGAACCTCCATATTGTTCCTCCGGGTGCACTCGCTCCCCCTCCTCCGGAGTTCCAAAAGATGAATCTCCGTGTTGTTCCCCAGGGTTCCCTCTATACCCTGGCTGTTGAACCCGATCTCGTGGGCACCATAAAGACAATGCAGGGATTTGACTCTGAGGTCTACAAGCTTAAACAAGACATCAGGAAAGGAAATCCCTCATCCTTCACTATTGCTGATGATGGCGCCTTGTACTTCAAAGGCCGCCTAGTGGTGCCGTGTAAGAAGGAAAACCTGAATATGACTCGGAAGGTTATGCAAGAAGCTCATGATACGCCTCTATGTATCCATCCCGGCGGTACAAAGATGTATCAAGACATTAAATCGGAGATTACAGTGGTCTAATATGAAGCGGGACATTGCTCGCTATGTTTACGAGTGTGACGTTTGCCGTCGTATCAAAGCGAGAACATCAAAGGCCTCTTTGGAACTCTGCAGCCTATCTCTATTCCGAATGGAAATGGGACCATGTTGAAATGGACTTAATCCTTTGGATTTCCCAAATCGCGAGAAAGGTAATGATGCTATTCTTGTCGTCATTGACCGACTCTCTAAAGTTGCTCACTTTACGGCGGTCAAAGAAGCGATCCTTTGCTAGCCAGCTTGCAGCGCTCTATATGTCGAAATTGTTTCACTTCACGGTATTCCATGGTTATCGATTCGGACCGTGGCAGCTTATTCACTTCAAGATTACGGGCAAGTTTTCAAGAAGCTATGGGGACTCATTTATCTTTCGATCTGCCTTTCATCCATGATCTCAAGGGCAAGTTGAGCGTGTCAACCAAATCCTCGAAGACATGCTTGAGCTTGTGTCGTTCCTTGACAAGAAATGGGAGGAATCTCTCCGTATCTTGAGTTCTCTTATAATAATAGCTATCAAGCTAGTCGAAGATGGCCCCCTTGAAGTGTTATATGGGCGAAAGTGCGAACCCCTCTGAACTGGTCGAAATCGGGAACGTCCACTCTTGATCGGATATTATCCAACATGCGAAGAACAAGTCCGCATTATTCGCGAGAATCTCAAGACTGCTCGATCTCGTCAAAAGAGTAATTATGACCGTCATCACAAAGACATGGTCTATCAACTTTGGCGAAAAGGCCTATCTTGGCGTTACACCAATGAAGGGTGCTCACCGCCGGGATCAAGGGCAAACTAGCTCCTCGCTATATTGGCCCTTTCACTATTACGGAAAGGCGTGGAAAAGTGGCCTATCAAGCTGGAGCTTCCGTCGAACCTTTCTCGAGTTCACGATGTGTTCCACGTGTCCCAACTCCGACGCTGCTTCAAGGACCCAATCCGGCGGTGGACCACGAAGTGCTCGAATTGCAACAGGACCTCTCCTATAAAGAGCATCCGGTCCGTATTCTCGACCAAGCTGAGCGCCGCACACGTCGAAAGCGATCAAGTTCCTCAAAGTCCGATGGTGAATCACTCTGAAGATGAGGCCACACAGGAGCGAGGATCGTCTTGAGATGAATACCCGCACTCTTTCCTTCTACCTCCTAAATCTCGGGGCGAGATTTCTTGTAGTGGAGGAGATTTGTAACGCCGGATGGTTATGCAGATAATCACCACGGTTATGTTAACTAACCTCTCTTTGATTGAACCCGTCCTAAAACAAAAATCAAAACTAAAACAAGCGATAAAAAAAAAGTTTCAAAAACAAAACCTAAAATGTTCGGGGGTTGTCTAAAATAGCTAACCTAATATTGGTGGGGTGCACTAATTTTTGTAAAGTGCTCTGGCATTTTAAATAAACTAAAAACAGAAAAGGAAAAATAATAAAAGAAAAACAAAATAAAAGAGAGGGGGAAAACCCCCCTTGGCCCATTCCCCCTGGCCCATCCCCCTCCCCACTTGGCCTTCGTTGGCCCATTTCCCCCAGCCCGGCCACACCCGCCACATACTTCCCACCCCCAGCAACCCTAACCGCCTCCCATTCCCCCCCGCCCCCCACCCCTCCCTCGCCCGATTGGATCGGGCGGAGAACCCTCCCGACCGAGCCACCCCGCCCCACACCTCGCTTGGCGGCCCCGCCCCCCCCGCCGCCTGAACCCCCTCCTCCTCCTCGCCACCGCCTGGGAGCTCCCCTCCTCCCCTCCGTCGCCCCCGAGCACGAGCGACCGCCGCCGCGGTCGATCCCGACCCCCTCCGCCTCCCCGACGCCGGCGAGCTCGCCCCCAACCGCCTCCTCGCCGGTCGTCACCGCCCTCCACCGAGCCCGCCGCCTAGACCCCACGGCGCTCGGTGAGCTCGCCGACCCCCTTCCCCTCTCTTCCCCCTCCCGTCGGCGGCCCCGCCACCATGCCACCGCCCCCCTCCCTCCTCTCTCTCTCCTCCCGAACCCCTCCGTCGGCGACGCCTCGTCGCCCGGCCCGCAACCGAGGCTACGCCCGACCACCCGTTCCCTCTCTTCTCCCCCCCGTCGGCACGCCCGCCGCCACCCTCGCCCGGCCCTTTCCCCACGGCCGCCGAGCCACCCGGCCCCTTCCAGCGCCCAGCGCCTCCCGTCGCCGGCTCCATGCCCGCCCCTCGCGCCCGTCGCTCGGCCCCCCCCCGTAGCTCGTTCTTCCCGTCGAGCCCGAACCCTCACCACCTCCGTCGCCTCGGCGCCGCTTTCGTCGCCGGCAGTCAGCGCCGTGGCTGCGACCCCGACGCCGTGGCCTCGGCGCCCGGTCCCCGTTAGCCCACAGGTTGGGCATCGCCATGCGCCGATCCGTTGCCCCTCGGGGCCACTTACATGCGGCCCCATAGAACGTTTTCAAAAAAAAAGGAATAAAATAAAATAAAAATAAATTAAACTAATTAACTAACTAATTAATTAATTAATTAATTAATTAAGTAATTAATTAATCTAATTAATTCGAATTAATTAACCCTAATCATTAATTAACTTAATTAAGTAATGTTAATTAAATCGATTAGGGTAATTAGTCATTAGTGAATGACATGCGGGACCCACATGTCGGGGTTGACTCATCAACCACTGTTATTCTTGACGTCGGCATGACATCATCTTGATGTCATAAATGCATTTTCGAATTAATTAAATAATTAATTAAATTCCGAAATTAATAAAATCTTTTAAAATCATATCTTTTAATCCGTAATCCGGATTAAAATAATTTCAACATGAAAGTTGCTCGAGCGGCGAGGCGAATCCGGATCGCGGTCCGTTCGTCCACCACACACCTCTAACCTATCGAACCTGCAAACTTTCCTCTCCGGTTCATCAAATCGACAGACGTCCGGAACAGGAAAACTTCCGGATGTTTTCCCCCTAACGATACCCTTCTTACCACGTTAGGGCACGCCTAGCATCGCTTCTTGTCATGTCATGCATCGATATGCATCTGTTTACTTTGTATTCATTGTTTCTTCCCCTCTTCTCTCCGGTAGACTACGAGACCGACGCCATTGCGGTGGCGGTTCGACTACGGTGTTGACGACCCTCCCTCTTGCGAGCAACCAGCAAGCCCCCTTGATCACGGATATCGCCTACTCTTAACTACACTGCTTGCATTAGAGTAGTATAGCATATTCTTGTTTTGGATACTCCTATACTCTTTGCATAGCCGGTCCTTGTAACCATTGTTACCTTACGCAATCCTATATGCTTAGTATAGGATGCTAGTACTTTCATCTGTGGCCCTACTTTCTTGTCCGTCTGCCGTGCTATACTATCGGGCCGTGATCACTCGGGAGTTGATCACGGGTATATTCTATATACTTATACATGATACATGTGAGACTAAAGTCGGGTCGGCTGATGGAGCACCAGCGAGTGGATCTTTGTGGCGGGCGGCAGGCAGGTTGAGACCGCCTAGGAGAGAGGTGGGCTGGCCTGTTCGGCGTTCGCGGATACTTAACACGCTTAACGAGATCTTGGTATTTGATCTGAGTGGCTCTGAGCCTATACGCACTAACCATCTACGTGGGAGTAGTTATGGGTATCCGGCGTCGTGGTATCGGCGAAGCACTTGAGACGTCGGCGACGGAGCGGCGCTACCGGATTGGACTGGAGCGCTTTCTTGGGCTAGAGTGCGCTTCCGGCAGCGTCACAGCGTCTTGAGTGTGCTTTCGAGGCGATGGGCCCGCACCCTGCGGCGCTTAGGTTTAGACCGGCGTGTTGGCCTCTCTGTTGTGCCTAGGTGGGGCTGCGGCGTGTTAATCTTCAGCGGCGGGCATGACCGAGAAAGTGTGTCGGCCAAATGGGATCAAGCGTCTTTGGGTAAGATGGTGCACCCTGCGGTGAGTTAATCTATTGAATAGCCGTGATCTTGATAACAGGACGACTTGGAGTTGTACCTTGAGCTTATGACAACTAGAACCGGATACTTGATAAAACACACCCTTCCAAGTGCGAGATACAACCGGTGGTCGCTCTCGCTCGGGGTTATGAGCGAGGGATTGCGGGTAGGATTATTGCTATGTGATGTTACTTGGAGGACTTGGATCGTCCCCTCCTACCTGTTGCAAGCGGTGTCGAAGCGTAGTCTTCGTTAAGACTAGCTATCCCCTCTTATTACGGCATTCTGCGATTCAGTCCATGATATGGCCCTTACACATATATCCATGCATATGTAGTGTAGCTCCTTGCTTGCAGTACTTTGGATGAGTACTCACGGTTGCCTTGTTCCCCTTTTCCCCCTATCTCTACTCGATTGCTGCAACAGCACGATGGAGCCCGGGCGAGACGCCACCGCCTCGGCGACTACTACTGCAGGCGCCTACTACTACGTGCAGCCCACGACGGCGGCGACCGGGAGTGACCTAGGAGGATCCCGAGGCGGGAGGCCTGCTCCTCTTCGATCTATATCCCGTTTGTGCTAGCCATCTTATGGCACCTTGTTTAACTTATGTATGTACTCAGATATTGTTGCTTCCGCTGACTCCGCCTATGACCGAGCACTTGTATTCGAGCCCTCGAGGCCCCTGCTTGTATTATGATGCTTGTATGACTTATTTTATTGTAGAGTTGTGTTGTGATATCTTCCCGTGAGTCCTTGATCTTGATCGTACAGATTTGCGTGCATGATTAGTGTATGATTGAATCGAGGGCGTCACACGCATATAGCCCATTTACAGCCCGCTAACCCAGGGCCCGTTTACGGCCTAACCGAATTAGTCCCAGTAGCGTCATCTGGGCCGTCCAATATAATTCCAGCCTGTTTTAACTTCCGGCCCATGTATGGCCCATGACGTCTTTCGGCCCATATGAGGCCCTTATTACTCTTGGCCCATTAATGGCCCGTGGTAAAACTGGCCCGTAATGAACAGTGTATCACTTTATACCCATTAATGGCCCATGGTGAAACTAGCCCATAATGAACAGTGTATCACTTTATACCCATTAACGACCCATTATTCAGTTGGGCCGTTTCTAGCCCATGTTATCTTTCGGCCTTCTCGGGGCCCATTTATTCTTGGGCTCATTACCACGTTTGTTTACTTACGGCCCGTTACTGTCATTTTCTGCTTGTGGGCCAAATTCAGCCCGTGGTTACAGTCGGCCCGTTTGTGGCCCGTTAATACGTCGGGCCGTTTTGGTAGCGTCATCAAAATACGGCCGATTAACGACGGCCCGTTATGGTCGGCCCATGAACGGACGATTTCAACTCTAGCCCATTTACGGCCATAATGTGGTCTCATTATTGGCCCATGTTTGTGTACCGATCATAAGCCCTTAGAAGGCCCATTGATGATCGGCCCATAGAAGGCCCATTGTGTCTCACGGCCCGTATAAGGCCCATTGTTTCTACACCACGTAGAAGGCCCATTGTTTATCTGGCCCTTAGAGGCCCATTGTTTCTCTGACCCATAGGAGGCCCATGTAAACTACAGCGGTGGGCATCAAAGTTCGCCACCGGTGCAAATATAGGGAACACCCTACACTATACAAAAATGGCTTCTTGTTTTCTTGACCGGTGGCTGCACGTTAGAACAAATTTTGTATCGCACCAAAACAAGTTACAACTATAAAATAAAAGGAAGGTTGGCATAAAGTTAGCAGTCTAGCGGATAAATGCACCACGGAAGTTGAGCTTCAGTTCATTTGACTTTGGTATTACGTTTTCATGTTGTATTGTCGATGGAGCACCATAACCTTGGCCTTGAGTTCTCCTAGGCTCTGAACAACATAGCAAATGTCTGATAGTCTCGTTTCAAAACCATGCATATCTTGACAACATCGAACAGTGTCTCTCCTTGTTTCACAAAGGGTCTCTGTTAGGGAATGGACTTGTGTCCGGAGCGCAGATACAACATTGTTTTGAGCTTGCATATCTTGATCATGAGGCAGTTTGGACAAGATTGCCTTAACAACCAACCCAATATTACGCAGGAACGTGCTTTTAGCACTGTTAGTGGACAGGTACTAACCCACTGCAGCAAGAGCTGACATTGCGGTTATAGTTGCCTCGCCACCTTCAGAAGGTGGTGGTTCCACCATTTTTTCCATAGCTCGCTGAAATGTTGTGGTTTTACATAAGTAGTACCAAAACAGAAGATATTAAGGAGGCAGCAAAACCAAACAAAATAGCTTTGGTCTATATACAGAACTTATTCTGGCGAACCCATGTAAAATAATAGTTGTATTTTATTGCAAAGTACGTAATAAAACCAGGTTCCAAAAATATGACCATGTACCATCGCTGATGTATTGTCTATTTCATCACATTGTATTGAGGGCTAAGGATAAAGAGACGAAGTTTATAATACGGTAAGCATAGTATGACATCATTCATATCATAAAACAACTGAGAACAGACAAACATGCAATTTTAACATTGTGTGGGCAAGTCCAGCACGGAACTAGATTACAGGTCAAGATCAAAGGAACATCACTCCTCTCTTTTAAACCTTGTAAGGTGCAATGATACACTAAGACAATTGTGTATAAAACTGAAAAGAGTAATAGACATTTGCTGCAAACCATGCGGTTCAAGGCACAAGTCAGAGTAAGTAGTAGTTAAAAGGCATGAGGATTAAGGACTTACAACAGCGGCTTTGACTGGTGTAGTCATGCCCTTCTCCTTGCTGGTGTGACAGTCCTTGAAGATTTCCACACCATTTGGTTCAGGTACTTTTTGGTCCTTGCGGGCTTTCCTCCACATTTTGAACAAGTCAATACATATTTGATAATATGGTACAGCGAAAAGAGTGAAACAGCAGCTAATTACAAGAGCCTCGCAGTGTGCAATATAGTTATGAGATCACGTCAATGCATTTTGTAGCGACCCGACCGAATGGATCAAGTCTACGTGCTCGGTGTCATCCACGGATCGATAATCTTGACACCACACATGCTTGAAGGATTTATAACAGAGTAGCAATCACACACTTATTACATCGTTGTCCAAAGAGGACTTATTACAATAAATATGGCTTAAGGCCATCTAATAACGATAACAGCGGAAGACTTGGAAGATAAGTGAGTCCATCAACTCCGGTAACATCACCGAGTATAGAACCACGACCTAAAGCACCTTACTCGTCGTTCGAAAAGTCTCGCAACATGAAAGTTGCAGCCAGCAATTCACACATGGAATATCTGGCAATGTGACACATAGAGAATAATGAATGATAAGCACTGTACTACATGCATATGTGGCTGGTGGAAAAGCTCTCTGATTCTGAGTTTTGCATAAAGCCAGTTTTCCCTACTGCAAGGAATAAATTTAATTAACTATCATGGTGGTTGTTAAACATTGAGAATGATTGACAACATCCTCAATCCCAATTAAAATAATCCTTAACAAACCCAACAATATTAAATTAGAGTAACATGTTGAGATTCACATGATATTCAAGTACTAGATACTCAAGATGTCCATAACCGGGGACACGGCTAATCATGATTAGTTTATACACTCTGCAGAGGTTTGCGCACTTTTCCCCACAAGACTCGATCGCCTCCGTTTGGTTTCTCGTACTGCAAGGTGTTTGAGAAGCGGATGGCCGAGACATAGTCTTTCGAAGCGCTAGCACCTTACGATGGGTAGACCGGTACACCTACATCCCCTACATCTGCTAGTCCACCACTATAAGAGTTATACGACTTAGTCAACTATGCGAGCCCATAATGGCTTGTGGCTGCACACGGAAGTTACTAGTTTGAATAATCTCATGATCCCTTTGAGCACGGGTGGCGGTCCAAAGAAAAACAGGCAATCATGGATACCCCAGTGCCTCAATCCACCCGGATGTGTGTTTAAGTTGCCACCTTAAATAAACCATTAATTTAACAATCTCACATCTGTCATGGATATCACTCACCCAATCCACGTCTACTAGCATAGCATGGCAAATAAGCAAAAGTAGAAGTAACTCCCAAGGTTTCATAAGTAAAACGGGTAATAGGTACTACCTCAATCTACTTCCCATCCCACAATTTATTAGATCCTAATCATGCAATGCTTGAGGATTGGTCTAATGCATAAAAACTGGGTAGTAGAAAAGGTATGATCAAGTGTTACTTGCCTTGCTGATGATCCGTGAAACCTAGAGATTCGAAGTAACAAGCGGCGCACTCCGGGTGATCTATCGCAGACAAACAACAAGCATACAATAAGTACTCATCTAATGCACGGGTAAATCTCGAATAAAAGATCTGACCAGAAATTTCAACTTAAGAACCCTGGTTGCAAAAGAAAACGAATCGAACAAAACGACGGAAAACAACCGACGGAAGAAAACAACTCGGTTCTAGCAAGTTGAAACTAGGTCAAATTTTACAGTAGAAAAACTTGGTTTAAGTTGATTAGTTGGAACGGCGATTTCGAAACGAAACTCCAGGCGCTTGAATCACATGATTCCGATAAACGAGCGAGAAGATAAACTAGAAAGAAGATCGGATCTGAAATCGCGATCAGAAAAATAGCGGAATAAATCCGATTAGAAGAAAAACGACGAACGGTTAAACGAATGGACGTTCGTTAACCGGGAATAACCGGTGATCACGTTCGTTAAGACGAACGGTCCGGAGAACGCTCGCTAAACAACAAAACCGGAAAATAAAACTGATCTAGGGTTTCAAAAAAAACCGAACAAAAGAAAACCAGAAATAAAACCGATCTAGGGTTTCGAAAAAAAACCAAACAACGTAAAAAGAAAACCGGAACGGTTTATATAAAAAAACGAACCGAGGGAAGGGTGGCGCGGTGCGGCTACCTCGACGAGGCAGGGCTCGGCGGCGGCGGCGGCGAGCGGCACGCGGCAATGGCGGGCGGCGGCGTGCGCAAGAGGCGGCGGGCGGGTTGTGGGTTGGGGAGGAGGGGGTTTGTGGGGAGAAGAGGGGTGTTGGGGTATTTAAAGGGGAGGGTGGCTTGGGGAGGGGCAAGCAAGAGGAGGAGGAGGAATCCTCCTCGGATTCGGCGGGCGGCCAGGCTCTGTGTGCAGCAGCTGGAGGGAGGCGGTTGGGCAGTGGGCCTTGGCCCAGAGCGGCGCTGCGTTTTTTAAATATCGCATGAAAAAGCGAATAAAATAAAATCTAAGCGAACTCCAAAATTTACAAAGTAAATTTTCCCGACTCAAAAATGAGTCGAACAAAATGAACTTTACTCGGGGCCTAAAATGCAATTTTTGAAATCACGCATTTTTCCTAAGGCAAATAAACTCCGAAAAATCCAGAATTTGATTTATTTATTAAATCTTCATTTTTCCTAATTTTGGGAAAGTCATATTATTCCCTCTCATATTGTGATATTGGAAAATTATTTGAAGATGAAATAAATACAATCAAATGATCCTCTTTTCATAATTCGAGAAACTCAAATATGAAAATTTGAAATCTCCAACTCTCTCCGAGGGTCCTTGAGTTGCGTGAAATTTCTAGGATCGGCAAAATGCAAGAAAATATGTAATGCATGATGATCTAATGTATAACATTCCAAATTGAAAATTTGGGATGTTACAAACCTACCCCCCTTAAGATGAATCTCGCCCTCGAGATCCGGGTTGGATAGAAAATAGGTGAGGGTGGTCCTTGAGCAAATCTTCTTCTCTTTCCCAGGTGGCTTCATCCTTAGTGTGGTGGCTCCACTGAACCTTGCAAAACTTGATAACCTTGTTGTGAGTAACTCTGCTGGCATAATCGAGAATCTTGACTGGTTTCTCCTCATATGTCAAATCATCCTTCAACTGAATTGCTTCAAGTGGCACTGTATCTCTTAGCGGTACCTCTGCCGTCTCGGAGTGACATTTCTTCAGCTGAGAAACATGGAATACATCATGAACTCCTGACAGTCCTTCTGGCAATTCCAGCTTATAAGCAACTTCTCCCATGCATTGCAAGATCCTATATGGTCCAACGAAACGTGGTGCTAATTTTCCTTTAACTCCAAAACGCTTAACTACTCGAAGTGGGGATACTCTAAGATAAACTCTGTCTCCAACTTCATATTCTATCGCCTTGCGTTTTGCATCCGCATAGCTTTTCTGTCTAGACTGGGCTACCTTGAGCCTATCGCGAATCAACTTAACCTTCCGTTCAGAATCCTTAATCAAATCTGGTCCAAACAATTGACGGTCTCCAACTTCGTCCCATGATAACGGTGTCCTGCACCTCCTTCCGTACAAAGCCTCGAAAGGTGCCATCTTCAAGCTGGTTTGGTAACTGTTGTTATAAGAAAAATCTGCATACGGCAAGTTATCATCCCAACTAGATCCATAATCTAGTGCACAAGCTCTCGAAGATATCCTCCAAAATCTGATTGACTCTCTCGGTCATCCATCGATCGTGGGTGGAAAGCTGTCTTGAATTCAACCTGGTTCCCAATGTTTCGTGCAACTGATTCCAAAACTTTGAGGTAAATTGGGTTCCTCTATCGTCGATAATCCTCGGAACTCCGCGCAAACACACAATTCTGGTCATGTATATCTTTGCCAACTTAGCACTGCTATAGGTAGTCTTGACTGGAATGAAATGAGCTACCTTCGTCAAGCGGTCGACTTTAACCCAAATCGAGTCATAGCCTGAACGAGTCTTTGGCAAACCTGTGATGAAATCCATGCCTAGTTTATCCCACTTCCATTCGGGTATCGGCAACGGTTGCAACAATCCTGCTGGCTTCTGATGTTCTGTCTTCACCCTTTGACATACATCACAAACTGCTACATACTCTGCAATATCCTTGTTCATTCAGGTCCACCAGAACGTTTCCTTCAAATCTAAATACATCTTGGTATTTCCTGGATGAATCGAGTAGGGCGAATCATGTGCCTCTTGCAGAATCAACTTCCTGATCTCCGGGTCATTTGGCACATAAACACGGTCCTCAAACCATAGGGTATCATGCTCATCCTCACGAAATCCCTTTGCTTTTCCTTCGCTCATTTTCTCCCTTATAGAGGTAACTTCCTTATCTGCCTTTTGAGCTCCTCTGATTTTGTCCATCAACGTAGACTGAATCTCCAATGCTGCTACATTGCCTCTCGGAACTATTTCCAAACATAGCTCTCGAAGGTCCTCGGCTAACTCCTTGGGTATTCCTCCCATCATTAGTGTATTGACGTGGCTCTTACGGCTCAATGTGTCGGCTACAACGTTAGCCTTCCCGGGGTGATAATGCAATCTCATATCATAATCCTTAATAAGCTCCAACCATCTCCTATGTCTGATATTTAATTCCTTCTGCGTGAAGATGTACTTCAAACTCTTGTGATCCGTGTACACCTCACAATGATTACCAATGAGAAAATGTCTCCATGTCTTCAATGCATACTGTGGCTGCTAACTCCAAATCATGTGTGGCATAATTCAACTCATGAGGCTTGGTTGTCGTGAAGCATCTGAAACAACTCTTCCTTCCTGCATAAGCACTGCTCCAAGTCCTCGGCGTGAAGCATCGCAATACACCTCATAATCCTTGGTACGATCGGCAAAATTAACCTTGGTGAGGTAACCAATCTTTTCTTCAACTCCTGAAAACTTGCCTCACAATCCTCGATCCATATGAACTTGGTATCCTTTTTCAGCAATTCCGTCATAGGCTTTGCAATCCTTGAGAAATTCTCAATGAATCTTCGGTAGTATCCTGCGAGTCCAAGGAAACTCCGGATCTCTCCAACTGTTGTTGGTGCTTCCCATTTGGTTACGGTCTCAACCTTCGTGGGGTCTCTATCCCTTCTCCGGATATAACATGTCCAAGAAATCCAACTTCCTTTAGCAAAAACTCACATTTGCTGAACTTGGCATATAACTGATGTTCCCTTAGTTTCTCCAAAACCAATCGCAAATGGTCCTTATGTTCCTCCTCATTCTTCGAGAAAACCAAAATATCATCTATGAACACCACGACGAACTTATCCAAAAACTCCATAAACACTTTGTTCATCGGGTTCATGAAATAGGCGGTAGCGTTAGTCAGTCAAATGACATAACGGTATATTCATACAGTCCATATCTCGTGGTAAATGCTGTCTTAGGTATGTCCTGCTCTCGAATCTTCAACTGATGGTACCCTGATCGCAAATCGATCTTGGAAAACACTTTAGCTCCTTGCAAATGATCAAACAGATCATTTATCATTGGTAGTGGGTACTTGTTCTTGATTGTTACTTCATTTAAACCACGATAGTCAACAACCATCCTTAACGATCCGTCCTTCTTCTCTACTAAAAGTAGGGTGATCCCCAAGGCGAAGAACTTGGGCGTATATAACCTTTATCCAATAGCTCCTTAATCTGCTTCTTGATTTCCGCCAAATCCTGTGCGGGCATCCTGTATGGTCGCTTCGATATTGGGCCTGTACCTGGCAAAAGCTCAATCAAAAACTCAATGTCTCTATTCGGTGGCATTCCTGGCAATTCCTCAGGAAATACATCAGGGTAATCCTTCACCACTGGCACCTCTTCCTGCACGACTCCTAATAAGGAATTTACTTGATTCCTATTTGGTCCATGTCGCGATACATACCTAATCCTTCTTCCTTCTGGTGTTGTGAGCAAAATCGTCTTACTTGCGCAATCGATGTTTCCCCCATACATCGACAACCAATCCATACCGAGAATCACATCCAATCCTTGGGATTCCAAAATGATCAAATCCGTCGGAAACACATGCCTTCCTATACTTAATGGCACTTGAAAACATCCTTGTCTGGCCATATACTCCGCTCCTGGTGAGCTTACTAGCATAGGGGTTTTAAGAATCTGAGTAGGCAGGCTATACTTTTCTACAAATCCTTGATATGTATGAATCGTTGCACGGTATCGAAAAGAACTAGTGCAGTAAATGACTTAACCAAAACTTACCGATTCTTGCATCGGGCTGATCTTCAACCTCCTCCACATCAATGTGGTTCACATCCCCTGTTGAAAGGGTTTGGCTTCTTTCCAGAGCTTCCATTACCACCTTGGCCTTCGGGACAGTCATTTGCATAATGTCCGGTCTTGGAACACTTGTAACAGGTGACATGGCTCAGGTCTTTCTTGGTTGGGGTTGATGGTGTGGTCCGGTTCTGGCCGTTGCTTCCTCCATTCCCATTACCATTTTTGTGGCCATTATGGTTGTGCGTACTACCTCCTCCATGGGTATCTGGCCCGAACTCCCGGTTTAGGGGTATAGCGGGCTTCTTTGGGCTCGAGTTATACTTCCCTGCCCATACTTCCTCTTGCGATTCTCAATTTGCTGCTGCTTTCCTTCAATCATGAGAGCACGGTCTACCAACTCCTGGTAGTTATTGAAACTTGCTACCATCAACTGCATGCTTAACTCATCATTCAGTCCTTCCAGAAACTTCTCCTGCTTAGCTGCATCTGTAGCAACGTCATCTGGGGCATAACGTGCTAACTTACTAAAATCATCCACATCTTGCCAACAGTCCTTCCTCCTTAGCGTAAATTGCGAAACTCACGCTTCTTCATGGCCATAGCTCCTGCCGAGAAATGGGCGGTCTGGAAAGCTTGTTGAAACTGATCCCATGTGGCGGTGTCTCAGGGTAAGTGGCTGTAAAATTCTCCCACCATCTTGCTGCGGGTCCTTCAAGCTGATGTGCAGCAAACTTCACCTTTTCTCCATCTGTACATCCTGCAGTGGTCAACTCCCTCCCTATCTTATGGAGCCAATCATCTGCTACAATCGGCTCGGTGCTACCGGAATACACCGGCGGTTGCAGCCTAAGGAAACGAGTCAAGTGATCCGCAGGTGGTGGTGGTGGTGGTGGGTTGTTGTTGTTGTTGCCTTGGTTCTGTACCAATGTTTGGATCAAAGTGTTCTGCTGCTGAATCAACTGGGTGATCTCTGGCGGGAAAACAAACCCGGGGTCGCGTCTCGGAGGCATCTGAAGGGTTTAGAAAAGACGAGAAATTAAGAATAGAGTGAGGTCTAAGGAGAAAACACTACCCAAATGCACATGAGCAAATGCACACAAAATCACTTCATTCATTTCAAACAAAGGGCTTACAACGGTCTAACTATCGCAAAAGTGTTTGAACTATAATGTTTACATGGAGGTAATACTATTAGCATGTGGGGGTCATCTATTAATTTGAACCGGTGGAAGACTCCATGATGTCTGCTCCAGCTTCGTCTTCAAAGTCGGGTTCACTTGGATCCGAATTGGTGTCGTCGATGATGATGTAGTTGCTCGGACAGTCGACGTACTTGTCTTCATTCTTGAGCGCTAATTTCTTCTTGAGTTCTTCAATCTCATACTTAAGATCGCTATTGTGCCTTACTACTGCTACGATCTCGTCCATGTAGTCCTTACGTGTAGACTTTAGTTCTTCTTCAAGTTCGATGATCCTTCCCTTCGCATTCTTCATTTCGATCATATCATTGCACATCTGGTTCTCCTGGCGTCGAATGTGCTGGTTTAACTCCTGGATGAAAGCTGCAATGGATCTATCCTTTTTGGTGCTGACTATCTCCCATTGTTCATCTCGGCGTCCGCAAATCTGGTAGATGGTGTCCTTGAGGTCTTCTTGGTAAACTTCTCCAATCGTCCCATGGTGATATGAGCTGCCATGCTCTTTCCTGGACTCGAGTTGGTGCTGAAAACACTATCTATAGGCTTGGTGATTGGGGTGAATGTCCTTCCGGGCGTGAGCTTGAATCTTCCAGTAGCTCTTCTTGAGCGAGTGGCGTTGAAAGTCTCGGTGAAGCTTGGTAGTCAATGTTCGGTGCTTGGTGACTTCCTTCAAGTGAAATCCAAAAGGCGTGCCTTCATCTGGTTGGGCGTACTTGATCTTTGCGTTCGTCATCCTAAAAGAGTAGAAAAGATGAGGAGTTAGAAAATGTGAAGAGTAGTGATCTATGGCTTTAACTTAGTGGTGCGTGTCCTACGATCGGTGCTCTCGATACCATCTCTGTGAGCGACCCGACCGAATGGATCAAGTCTCGTGCTCGGTGTCATCCACGGATCGAGAATCTTGACACCACACAAGACTTGAAGGATTTATAACGAGTAGCAATCACACACTTATTACATCGTTGTCCAAAAGAGGACTTATTACAATAAATATGGCTTAAGGCCATCTAATAACGATAACAACGGAAGACTTGGAAGATAAGTGAGTCCATCAACTCCAGTGACATCATCGAGTATAGAACCACGACCTAAAGCACCTTACTGTTGTTCGAAAAGTCTGCAACATGAAAGTTGCAGCCAGCAACGGTCAACACATGGAATATCTTTGGCAATGTGACACATAGAGAATAATGAATGATAAGCCTGTACTACATGCATATGTGGCTGGTGGAAAAGCTCTCTGATTCAGATTTTGCATAAAGCCAGTTTTCCCTCTGCAAAGGAATAAATTTAATTAACTATCATGGTGGTTGTTAAACATTGAGAATGGTTGACAGCATCCTCAATCCCAATTAAAATAATCCTTAACAAACCCAACAATATTAAATTAGAGTAACATGTTGAGATTCACATGATATTCAAGTACTAGATACTCAAGATGTCCATAACCGGGGACACGGCTAATCATGATTAGTTTATACACTCTGCAGAGGTTTGCGCACTTTTCCCCACAAGACTCGATCGCCTCCGTTTGGTTTCTCGTACTACAGGGTGTTTGAGAAACGGATGACCGAGACATAGTCTTTCAGAAGCGCTAGCACCTTACGATGGGTAGACCGGTACACCTACATCCCCTACATCTGCTAGTCCACCACTATAAGAGTTCGCACGACTTAGTCAACTATGCCAGAGCCCATAATGGCTTGTGGCTGCACACGTAAGTTACTAGTTTGAATAATCTCATGATCCCTTTGAGCCTGGGTGGCGGTCCAAAAGAAAAACAGGCAATCACTGGATACCCCAGGTGCCTCAATCCACCCAGATGTGTGTTTAAGTTGCCACCTTAAATAAACCATTAATTTAACAATCTCACATCTGTCATGGATATCACTCACCCAATCCACGTCTACTAGCATAGCATGGCAAATAAGCAAACGTAGAAGTAACTCCCAAGGTTTCATAAGTAAAATAGGTAATAGGTACTACCTCAATCTACTTCCCATCCCACAATTTATTAGATCCTAATCATGCAATGCTTGAGGATTGGTCTAATGCATAAAAACTGGGTAGTAGAAAAGGTATGATCAAGTGTTACTTGCCTTGCTGATGATCCGCGAAACCTAGAGATTCGAAGTAACAAGCGGCGCACTCCGGGTGATCTATCGCAGACAAACAACAAGCATACAATAAGTACTCATCTAATGCACGGGTAAATATCGAATAAAAGATCTGACCAGAAATTTCAACTTAAGAACCCTGGTTGCAAAAGAAAACGAATCGAACAAAACGACGGAAAACAACCGGCGGAAGAAAACAACTCGGTTCTAGCAAGTTGAAACTAGGTCAAATTTTACAGTAGCAAAACTTGGTTTAAGTTGATTAGTCGGAACGGCGATTTCGAAACGAAACTCCAGGCGCTTGAATCACCTGATTCCGATAAACGAGCGAGAAGATAAACTAGAAAGAAGATCGGATCTGAAATCGCGATCAGAAAAATAGCGGAATAAATCCGATTAGAAGAAAAACGACGAACGGTTAAACGAACGGACGTTCGTTAACCGGGAATAACCGGTGATCACGTTCGTTAAGACGAATGGTCCGGAGAACGCTCGCTAAACAACAAAACCAGAAAATAAAACCGATCTAGGGTTTCAAAAAAAACCGAACAAAAGAAAACCGGAAATAAAACCGATCTAGGGTTTCGAAAAAAAACCAAACAACGGAAAAAGAAAACCGGAACGGTTTATATAAAAAAAAACGAACCGAGGGAAGGGTGGCGCGGCGCGGCTACCTCGGCGAGACAGGGCTCAAGGCGGGGCGTGCGGCGACACGACAATGGCGGCCAAGGGCGGGGCGGCGCAAGAGGCGGCGGCGGGTTGTGGGTTGGGGAGGAGGGGGTTTGTGGGGAGAAGAGGGGGGGTGTTGGGGTATTTAAAGGGGAGGGTGGCTTGGGGAGGGGCAAGCAAGAGGAGGAGGAGGAGGAATCCTCCTCGGATTCGGCCGGCCGGCCGGGCGACTCTTGCTGCTGTGTGGGGGGGCGGCGGGGGCAGGCTGGGCCAGTGGGCCCTTGGCCCAGCGGCGCGCGCGTTTTTTAAATATCACGCAGAGAAAAAGCGAATAAAATAAAATCTAGACGAACTCCAAAATTTACAAAGTAAATTTTCCCCGACTCCAAAAAATGAGTCGAACAAAATGAACTTTTACTCGGGGCCTAAAATGCAATTTTTGAAATCACGCATTTTTCCCTAAGGCAAATAAACTCGGAAAAATCCAGAATTTGATTTATTTATTAAATCTTCATTTTTTCCTAATTTTTGGGAAAGTCATATTATTCCCTCTCATATTGTGATATTGGAAAATTATTTGAAGATGAAATAAATACAATCAAATGATCCTCTTTTTCATAATTCGAGGAAACTCAAATATGAAAATTTCAAAATCTCCAACTCTCTCCGAGGGTCCTTGAGTTGCGTGAAATTTCTAGGATAGGCAAAATGCAAGAAAATATGTAATGCATGATGATCTAATGTATAACATTCCAAAATTGAAAATTTGGGATGTTACACTGTTGGAATTTCACTTTCGTACGGTTGGCCTTGTTCTTTGAACAGTTCACCTATAAGAAGATAGATTTGTGCGGCACATGCGTAAATAGGACTTCAACATGTAATCTGATCACCTATATATAATGTACCTGATACTTCGGATCGGACCAGTGTTTAACGAGGCCTCTCCAGTCTTCATCAGATATACTTTCCACTAGAGATGTTTGGGCAAGTTCACTGTTAGCCTTGCCTTCAAAGTGAGTTTTCCTCAAGTTATATTGATCTTTGTCATGTATGAGACTTGAAAACATGGGTGCAAGCTTGTCCAGTTGCATCATCTTGGCTATCCAACTTGAATCTCATCTGTTGAAAATTATGGGAGTCTCATTATCAGCAACCTAGAAAGTATTGGACAGAGCAAGACGATATTACTAGTTTCCATACATAACCATACTTACAGATAAATGGTCGAGGAAGGTGTTGAACTGGGTTTCGTGTTTGTCATTCCTGTACTGAATCCATGTTGGGAGGATACGTACATGACACCTAACAGCAACCGCTGCCTCTGATACTAACTTGGCTGACTCTGTAGCATCACGTGGCCTTTTTAAACCTGCCTCAAAACGGATCTCCATTCTTCCTACTCTAGATTTAGTTAACCTATCGAGCATTATCAATGTTGTTTGTTTCATCTTGCGCCTAGGTGCTAGTCCAACAACAAACATAGGAAGTGTTAGTGTACATCAAACTGTGAGACTACATATAAAGAAGCATGCAACTGTAACTTGACTCCAGCAACTACCTTCTTGCTGTTGAAGCTCACAAAGTTCATCTAATCTTGCCAACTCATCTTGTGACAAGAGTGCTTCGGAAGTAGTGTCAGGTGGCAAGGGAGCTTGGGAACGTGCTACTAGCTGAGTTGATGAACGAGTAAATCGTGCAGCTGGTGGTACTGTGGAAGGTGTTGCAACAACTAGGGTGAAAGTGCAACTATCCCTAGGTGGTTTTGGTATTTCATAACAACATATAGCTCATTGAGCTAATACTATTCCAAGATGAATATTTCAGGAAAGCTCGATGAATGGCATGGCATGGATGATGAAAGTGGATCCCTCAAAATATCAAGGACAAAAGATTGGCTCAAGCTCAAAAGCTCAAGACTCTACATTTTACATTTTAGTGATCCAAGATCACATTGAGTCCATAGGAAAAGCCCATACTATCAAGAAGGTATGAGGTGTTGCTTAATGAGCCTCTTGCTCCATGTGCTTAGTGATATGCTCCAAAATCCTCCACTACTTTCTCACATCCTCATATGACCTAAACCCAAAGTCAAACTCGGCCCTACCGATTCTTTCTATCCGGCGCCACCGAGTTCAAATGTCATAGCCACTTCCACAAACCCTAGGAAAATCGGTTTCACTGATAGGGATCTCGGTCTCACCGAGATGGGATTGTAATCTCTCTGTTTCCCTTCGTAACGTTTCGGTCTAATCGAAGTGAGCGATCGGTCCCACCGAGATTACAATGTAAACTCTCTATTTCCCTTTTGTAACTTTTCGGTCTCATCGAAAGAGCAAATCGGTCCCACCGAGTTTACCTGACCAACTCTCTGGTTAGCTAATTACCAAAATCGGTCTCACCGAGTTTGTATGTCGGTCTCACCAAGATTACATTATGCCTAACCCTAACCATATCGGTCCTACCGAGATGCATGTCGATCCACAAAACCCTAACGGTCACTAGGTTTACTAAATCGGTCCGACCGAGTTTGATGATTCGGTCCCACCGAGTTTGGTAAATTGTGTGTAGCAGTTAGATTTTTGTGGAGGCTATATACCCCTCCACCTCCTCTTCATTCGTGAAGAGAGCCATCGAACAAACCTACACTTCCAACTTACCAGTTAGAGAGAACCACCTACTCATGTGTTGAGGCCAAGATATTCCATTCCAACCACATGAATCTTGATCTCTAGCCTTCCCCAAGTTGCTTTCCACTCAAATCTTCTTTCCACCAAATCTGAATCCTGTGAGAGAGAGTTGAGTGTTGGGGAGACTATCATTTGAAGCACAAGAGCAAGGAGTTCATCATCAACACACCATTTGTTACTTCTTGGAGAGTGGTGTCTCCTAGATTGGCTAGGTGTCACTTGGGAGCCTCCGGCAAGATTGTGGAGTTGAACCAAGGAGTTTGTAAGGGCAAGGAGATCGCCTACTTCGTGAAGATCTACCACTAGTGAGGCAAGTCCTTCGTGGGCGACGGCCATAGTGGGATAGACAAGGTTGCTTCTTTGTGGAACCTTCTTGGGTGGAGCCCTCCGTGGACTCACGCAACCGTTACCCTACGTGGGTTGAAGTCTCCATCAACGTGGATGTACGGTAGCACCACCTATCGGAACCATGACAAAAACATCCGTGTCTCCAATTGCGTTTGAATCCTCCAAACCCTTCCCTTTACATTCTTGCAAGTTGCATGCTTTATTTTCCGCTGCCAATATACTCTTTGCATGCTTGCTTGAATTGTGTGAAGATTGCTTGACTTGTTCAAAAATAGTTAAAATCTGACAAAGTCTAAAATGTGGAAAAGGTTAGGTTTTTGTTGGTCAAGTAGTCTAATCACCACCCCCCCCTCTAGACATACTTCAAGGTCCTACAAGTGGTATCAGAGCTTTGGTCTCCATTTGCTTTGATTTCCATAGCTTTTGGTGGTCATAGACTTGGTTTCACAACCTAGGAGAGTATGGCATCTAGCGAGGGAAATTATCATCGTAGAGGTCCTTACTTTGATGGCACTAATTTTGCTAGTTGGAAGCATAAGATGAAAATGCATATTCTCGGACATAACCCCGCCGTTTGGGCTATTGTGTGTATTGGCTTGCAAGGTGAATTCTTTGATGGGAGAGAACCGAACCGTGAAGCTAGTGCGGAAGAGTTGAAGATGTTGCAATACAGCGCTCAAGCTTGTGATATCCTCTTCAATGGATTGTGCCCCGAAGAATTCAACAAAATCAGCCGTCTTGAGAATGCAAAGGAAATTTGGGATACTTTGATTGATATGCACGAAGGTACCGACTCCGTCAAAGAATCCAAGTTGGATGTGCACCAAAGCCAGCTTGACAAGTTCAGAATGAAGGATGGTGAAGGTGTCGCTGAAATGTACTCTAGGCTTGCTCTTATCATAAATGAGATTGCCGGCTTAGGAAGTGAAGAGATGACCGATAGATTCATCATCAAGAAGATCCTAAGAGCATTGGATGGAAAATATGATACCGTGTGCACATTGATCCAAATGATGCCCAATTACAAAGATCTCAAGCCTACATAAGTCATTGGAAGAATTGTTGCTCATGAGATGTCACTCAAGGATAAGGAGAAACTTCACAACAAGTCGAGTGGTGCTTACAAAGCCTCATGTGAAGCCCCCACATCATCAAGTGAGAAACAAACCTTCAATGAAGAATTGAGCTTAATGGTGAAGAACTTCAACAAATTCGACAAGAGTAGAAGCAAAGAAAGAAGCTCTAAGTCAAGGTCGTACAATGACAAAAGATCTTCTAGTCGAGAGCGCAATTGCTACAATTGTGGGAGACCCGGACACTATTCCAATGAGTGTACGACACCCTACAAAAGAAGAGAAGATTCTCCCAAGAGAAGAAGTAGAAGAGAAGAATCACCACCAAGAGAGAGAAGGAGTAGAGATGATCGTTATGAACAAAGGCCCTCACGGAGAAGCAAGGATTCAGAAAGGAAGGACAAGTCATCGAAGACATCAAGCTCATGTTGGTGAATGGGTATCCGGCTCCGACTCCGACCATCACTCCGAGAGAAGCTATCACTCCGACTCCGAATACACTCAAGATGAAGGTGTTGCCGGTCTAGCACTTGTGTCAACCAACTCCTACGACATATTTGAATCACCAAATGAAGGAATTGGTAGATGCTTCATGGCCAAAGGTCCTAAGGTAACACACCCGAGTATGTTGATTTTGATGTTGATGAAGATGACTTGCTAGGTGATGATGATTTACTTGTTGACAACTCTAGTGATGAATACTATGATGAAGCGTCAATTAATCATGCTAATCAAGTTGAAACGAATGACAATGATAAGGAGAAAATTGAGCATCTAACTAAAGAACTAAACACTCTTAAGTTAGCTCATGAAACTATCTTTGAAGATCATCGAGAACTTTTAAGGGCTCATGAGAAGTTACGCTTTGAAAAGCTCAATCTTGAGCAAGAGCATGAGTTCCTAAAAGCGATCAATGATGATCTTCGAAAGAAAAGTTCTTCTTACATTGCCAAGCGTTTACTCTTATCTACTTACATGCCTCAAGTCAAGTCTAGTAACAAGAACAAGAAATATTCTTCCTCTAGCAGTTACAATAATAATACTAAATCCAATATTGTTGCTTCTACTAGTTCTCTTGATTCCACTAATGATCCTCTTAGCCAAGTCACACTTGAGCAAGAAAACAGCTTATTGAAGGGAATTATAGAGAAAGGTGTATACAAGAGTCTTGCCGGGAGTATGCAATTTGAGGAAATTGTACGCAAGCAAGGAAGGCACCGGAAGAATCAAGGTGTTTGTTTTGAACGAAAGTTCAATGCCAATGGAGTTGAGTGGGAAGAAGATCAATACCCCAAGACGAAATTTGTTCCTCAACAAGAGAAGTATGATCGTACTTCCTTCAAGGGAACACAAGCACAAGATGATCTTCCACCACAAGACCACAAGAACAAAGGCAAGGACAAGCTTCAAGAGGAAATTGATGCATTTGAAGAAGCACCTAAGGCCTTGGTCAAGTGGGTTCCCAAGACTACGTCAAGTTCTACTTCATCAAGTACAACTACTACACCAAGGATTCCCATCAAGATGATGTGGATCCCGAAGAAGAAGAACTAGAGAGTTCTTGAGGGTGACTCCGCCAACATTATTCACTCATATCATTATGGCAAGGACAAGTGCAATCAACTTCCATATCTTGCACTAGTTCAAGGAGTCACAAACCCTCATGTTGGAAAGGCAAGGGACAAGGTAACCTAATGTTTTCATGGACATCATTTTGTGTGTGCATCACTCTATGTCTATGGATATTCTTGTTTGTTCCTTGTGGGACTAACCCATGTAGGTATTGAAAGTGCAACTCACTCCAAAGGATTGCTCCAAACGATCTACATCAACATTGAGCATCCACATCTTCAACACCTACATGAAGTCATCATCGACAAAACCCAAGGTTAGTTTATCCCTCTAAGGGGGGGTTTCACATCTAAGGGGAGCTTAACTCTAAGAATTGAGTCAAAGCTACTCTAATGATGTGAACACATAAATGCTTTATGTAAAAGTGGAAACCCCACTTGAGCTTAAACGATGAGTATGACCTATGATCAAATGTTCTAATTTGACTCCTAAGTCAATATACTCATATATAGATGACCTAGTCATCGCCAATTGTTTGATAGATGCTAGAATTGGTTGCGCATGCTTTGTCACATATTTCATTTATCATCTTATTGTGTGAGCATGTTGGTTGCATATTTACTCATTCGAGGACATCCACTTGTTGTTTTGATTGATTGGCTTCTTTTTCTTTGGCCAAGTGGATGGACAAGAATGCCTAAGAACCTTCTCTAGCTATCTATGCTCTTCTCGTCTCAAACTCTATTCATGCTACATCACAAAATTTGACGAAGTCAGATTCGAACCACTCTGTGTGAGGAGCACTCGAAGTCCCCGATTCATCATAGACTTAAACTTCCAAAACTTCTTTGTAATTTTCGGTCTGACCAATTCCTCCATTTCGGTCATACCGAGATTACTAAGTCGATCTAGGTTTTCATCTCAGTGCAACCGATTTGTACTTTTCGGTCACACCGAGTTGCTATAACTGTTCACGCAGTTTTGCATCTCGGTGCCACCGAATGTACCACTTTCGGTCACACCGGCAGGTCGGGCTATATATACGCACGGGCAAAATTTGGAAAACTTTCTCCGAATCTTCTCGCCCGCGCATAGCTCGCTCTGCCAACTTGGTCTCTGGATCGTCGACTTAAATGCCAGCTGCCTCCTGTCGCTGGTCTCCGCCAACAGCGAATTCTCGTCCGCCGTTGCCGCCGTAGTGAGTTCCCGCCGAACTAGGGTATGAACTCGATCACAGTGCTTTCCTCGTCCGATTCTCAGCACATTGTATTCATTATGCATCTTGCCACGATTGAAACACTCCTATCCAGTCAAATCAATCCTTAGAATAGTTGCGATTCGAAAATTTAGGGTTAGGTTTCCGCCGAAACAATCTCGGACCCACCGAGTTGAAAAACTCGGTCCCACCGATTTGGCTAATGCCATTGCACTAGTAAGTCTCGTTCTGACCGAGACTTGCTAATCGGTGTGACCGATTTCAGAACATTGTGAAACCCTAGCAGTCTCGGTGCCACCGAACTGTGACTCGGTCTGACCGAGTTCACTAGTTTAGGTTCCAAAACGTCTTCGGTATCACCGAGTTTGAAAATCGGTAGATCCGAAATATTTTCAGTGGGAAACTAAAACTAAGTTTTCTGAATCATTCTCTTGCAAAAATCTCTGCATTTTGTGATGCTCATCCACTCTACCTCATCTATAACTATTCACAGGGTCAGCAGTCAGTTGAACAGCATGTCAGACCAAAGTGATAGCCAGAACAAATATGAAGAGCAGATCCAATTGAGCGAGGGCACTAGTCCCTCAAGCAGCTCGAGATGAGGGGAGCGAAGCACTCGAGCAATTTGCCCAAGGCTGCCACAAGGACAAGAAGAAGAAGACCTCGAGTGCGAGGATGAGGACTATGTGGTAGTTGAGGATGAGGCAAGCTCCAAGAAGAAAGTGCTCAAGAGGGAGTTCAGCTCATCCAAAGTGAAGCTGGTTTGAAAATCAAAAGGCCAACAGGTAGACAACCAATGTCCAAAGCCAGAGTGTCTACTCAAGCTCCTTTGGAATCTCAACCCAAAGAGCCTGTTGCTGCAGAGGGAAAGAAAAGTTAAGAAAGGGTCAAGAAGACCATGGCAAGAGTGATTGGGAAGCCTTCCATGATGAAGGAAACACGTGTCAGCTCACCGTTGGGACAGATGTCATCCACTCATTGGACACAAAGCGCCTATGATACGTCGAGACGTGGCACGTCCCAACAGAGGCCCATTCCTGTGAAAAGGCTGGCCCGTTTGACTTGGTCAAAAGGTGGCGGCCAGCCCACGGCAAGCCTGCTAACGACATGTTCGCATATAGCCCATTTACAGCCCGTTAACCCAGGGCCCGTTTACGGCCTAACCGGATTAGGCCCAGTAGCGTCATCTGGGTCGTCCAATATAATTCCAGCCCGTTTTAACTTCCGGCCCATGTATGGCCCATGACGTCTTTCGACCCATATGATGCCCTTATTACTCTCGGCCCATTAATGGCCCGTGGTAAAACTGGCCCGTAATTAATAGTGCATCACTTTATACCCATTAATGGCCCATGGTGAAACTAGCCCGTAATGAACAGTGTGAACAGTGTATCACTTTATACCCATTAACGGCCCATTATTCAGTTGGGCCGTTTCCAGCCCATGTTATCTTTCGGCCTTCTCGGGGCCCATTTATTCTTGGGCTCATTTCCACATTTGTTTACTTACGGCCCGTTACTGTCATTTTCTGCTTGTGGGCCAAATTCAGCCCGTGGTTACAGTCCGCCCGTTTGTGGCCCGTTAATACGTCGGGCCGTTTTGATAGCGTCATCAAAATACGGCCGATTAACGACGGCCCGTTATGGTCGGCCCATGAACGAACGATTTCAACTCTAGCCCATTTACGGCCATAATGTGGTCTGTTATTGGCCCATGTTTGGCCAACCGATCATAAGCCCGTAGAAGGCCCATTGATGATACGGCCCTTAGAAGGCCCATTGTGTGTATGGCCCGTATAAGGCCCATTGTTTCTATGCCACGTAGAAGGCCCATTGTTTATACGGCCCTTAGAAGCCCCATTGTTTCTACGGCCCATAGGAGGCCCATGTAAACTATAGCCGGTGGGCATCAAAGTTTGCCACCAGTGCAAATACTCTGGAACACCCTACACTATACAAAAATGGCTTGCTGTTTTCTTCAGCCGGTGGCTGCACATTAAGAACAAATTTTGTATCGCACCAAAACAAATTACAACTATAAAACAAAAGGAAGGTTGGCATAAAAGTTAACTGTCTAGCAGATAAATGCACCACCAGAAGTTCAGAAGCTCAGTTCATTTGACCTGACTGTTACGTTTTAATGTTGTATTGTCCGATGGAGCACCATAACCTTGGCCTTCAGTTCTCCTAGGCTCCTGAACAACATAGCAAATGTCTGATAGTCTGGTTTCAAAACCATGCATATCTTGACAACATCGAACAATGTCTCTCCTTGTTTCACAAAGGGTCTCTGTTAGGGAATGGACTTGTGTCCGGAGCGCAGATACAACATTGTTTTGAGCTTGCATATCTTGATCATGAGGCAGTTTGGGCGAGATTGCCTTAACAACCAACCCGGATACGCAGAGGCGTGCTTTTAGCAATTGTTAGTGGACAGTCTTGACCCACCGCAGCAAAGAGCCGACATTGCGGTTATAGTTGCCTCGCCACCTTCAGAAGGTGGTGGTTCCACCATTTTTTCCATAGCTCGCTGAAATGTTGTGGTTTTACATTAGTAGTACCAAAACAGAAGATATTAAGGAGGCAGCAAAACCAAGCAAAATAGCTTTGGTCTATATACAGAACTTATTCTGGTGAACCCATGTAAAATAATAGTTGTATTTTATTGCAAAGTACATAATAAAACCAGGTTCCAAACATATGACCATGTACCATCGCTCATGAATTGTCTATTTCATCACATTGTATTGAGGGCTAAGGATAAAGAGACGAAGTTTATAATACGGTAAGCATAGTATGACATCATTCATATCACAAAACAAATGAGAACACACAAACAGGCAATTGTAACATTGTGTGGGCAAGTCCAGCACGAAACTAGATTACAGGTCAAGATCAAAGGAACATCACTCCTCTCTTTTAAACCTTGTAAGGTGCAATGATACACTAAGACAATTGTGTATAAAACTGAAAAGAGTAATAGACATTTGCTAAAAACCATGCAGTTCAAGGCACAAGTCAGAGTAAGTAGTAGTTAAAAGGCATGAGGATTAAGGACTTACTACAGCGGCTTAGACTGGTGTAGTCATGCCCTTCTCCTTGCTGGTGTGACAGTCTTTGAAGATTTCCACAGCATTTGGTTCAGGTACTTTTTGGTCCTTGCGGGCTTTCCTCTACATTTGGAACAAGTCAATATAGATATGATAATATGGTACAGCAAAAAGAGTGAAACAGCAGCTAATTACAAGAGCCTCGCAGTGTGCAATATAGCTATGATATCACGTAAATGCATTGGAATTTCACTTTAAACGGTTGGCCTTGTTCTTTGAACATTTCACCTACAAGAAGATAGATTTGTGCGGCACATGCGTAAATAGGACTTCAACTTGTAATGTGATCACATATATATAATGTACCTGATGCTTCAGATCAGACCAGTGTTTAACGAGGCCTCTCCAGTCTTCATCAGATACATTTTCCACTAGAGATGTTTGGGCAAGTTCACTGTTAGCCTTGCCTTCAAAGTGAGTTTTCCTCACGTTATACTGATACTGTCGCAGAGAAGACTTGAAAACATGGGTGCAAGCTTGTCTGGTTGCATCATCTTGGCTATCAACTTGAATCTCATCTGTTGAAAATTATGGAGTCTCATTATCGCAACCTAGAAAGTATTGGACGAGCAAGGCGATATACTAGTTTCCATACATAACCATACTTACAGATAAATGGTCGAGGAAGGTGTTGAACTGGTTTCGTGTTTGTCATTCTGTCTTGAATCCATGTTGGGAGGATACGTACATGACACCTAACGACAACCGCTGCCTCGATACTACTTTGGCTGACTCAGCAGCATCCGTGGCCTTTTAAACCTGCCTCAAACGGATCTCCATTCTTCCTACTCTAGATTTAGTTAACCTATCGAGCATTATCCCGATGTTTGTTTCCTCTTGCGCCTAGGTGCTAGTCCAACAACAAACATAGGAAGTGTTAGTGTACATCAAACTATGAGACTACATATAAAGAAGCATGCAAGCAGTAACTTGACTCCGGAACTACCTTCTTGCTGTTGAAGCTCACAAAGTTCATCTAATCTTGCCAACTCATCTTGTGTCAAGAATGCTTGGAAGTAGTGTCGGTGGCAAGGAGCTTGGGAACGTCTGCTAGCTGAGTTGATGAACGAGTAAATCGTGCATTTGGTGGTACTTGTGGAAGGTTTTGCAACAACTAGGGTTGTCTCTGCTTGTTTGGTGCCAGCTATTTGTTTCTATTTGGCTTGTTCTGCTAGCTCGTAGCATGGGATACCACAATCGGTACAATTTTCTGCTGGACTTTGACCTTCTATTGCACCATCAGTACCAGCAGAATCTGCAGGATTGTTCCGCTTCCCTTTCCCTGTCGTTCTGTCTTGCTTCTCTGTGCCATGTTAAGTCAAGCCGACAAGAAAAACGAATAACAATTTAGTTCTTCAGAACAAATGTACTTTGATGTAAGAACATGGTGTGATATACAGATATTGTATGTTCTAGAAACAGGAACACGTGTCTTAGTCACAAGTATAATGTGTAATGTAAGCAGATGCAATTCAACAAAGTTAGAAGCAATACAAGCTAGACATCATACATAACATGCAACCACATATAGCAGTGCCAAGTTAGAGGGAGCACCTGTGATGGTGCACTAGGGGAGACGTGTTCATCACCAACACAGCTACGTTGAGTGTCTATGCATGTGTTGTCTTGGAAATCATCTTGGGGGGATGGAGGAGTAGAATATGTAGAGGCCCTCCATTTGGAAGGAGCACCTTCATCCGCTGCCTTGCTAGCTTCCTTTCGCTTTATTGATTTTGAATTGTCAAGTAAAACCGACAAGAAAAAGCAATAAAATTCACTCTTCAGAACTCATTCGTGCATGATACTGACAATCACTACTTTGATGTAAGGCAAACACATGATTCCAGGATGGAATAATATGAAAAACAGGACGGCATGGCATATTCACAACTTTTTGTGTAAACTAAGCAGAAACCATTTCACCAAATAAGAAGCAATGCAAGCTAGACACCACGTGAAAGATGCAACCAATATGAATCTGCCAAGTTAAAAGTGTCCCATCATAAATGGCATTTCAACAAATTAGAAGCAGCGCATGCTATAAATCATATCAAAGATGCAACTAATATCACACTGCATATACTGAAGGTGTCTCGTCATATTAATTTATGCGGGATACAAAAAAACAATAGTTTTATGTGAGGACATGCTTAATAGACAGATGTACTATGTACTAAATATAGGAAGGCATGTCACATTAACAGGTATAATGTATAAGCTAAGCAGAATAGCACATGCAGTTTAACCAGATTGGAAGAATTACAATCTAGACACCATATGCAACATGCAACCACACATCACACTGCCAAGTTAGAGCAAGCACATGCGATGCTAGTGTAGGGGAAATGCGGTAATCAACTACAGAGCTATGTTCACTATCTTCATCTAGCCTTGCTGTTTCTTGAGAATCATGTCGGGCGGCTGACGCTGCATTCTTTAAATGAGGAGTATTCCGCTTGCCTGACTGCCTCATCGTAAGTGATTGATGAGGGATACACAAGAACATTAGTTTGATGTAAGAACATGGTTAATACACAGATGTACTAGTATGTACCAAAAACAGAAAGGCATGTCATATTCAAAGGTATAATGTGTAAGCTAAGCAGATGCAATTTAACCAAATTGGAAGCAATACAAGCTAGACATCTGGCTGGAGTGGAAAGCATGATCATCTAGGACCTGAGAGCCTGGTGGGAGGCGGGCTGCTTCGCCACCATCGTGGATTTTTAGTTGGCTTCCAGGTGATGCCTCTCTTTGCTGGGCTTGTCACCGGCTCGGCCAAGCCCCCGACTAACTATTTGTTTTCCGGTGCTCACGGGATGGTGGTTCATGTAAAAATATCTTTCCTTATCTTAATAAAGACCGACTTGACCTTTGAATACAAGCTAGACACCATATGGAACATGCAACCACATATGACACCGTGAAGTTAAAGCAAGCACACAGGATGGTGGTTCATGGCGGCGAGATCATCAACTCGAGCTCGTTCCCGTCTCCATCTGCGACACTACACCCTTTATAGTCTTGAAACGTGTCTGGCTTAGCCGCTTACCACGCAGGAGCGACTTTCCTCTTATCTTTTCTGCTTCTGTCAAGGCAGGGTCTGAAATACCCTTGCATAAAAACACAATAGTGAGAGTATGGGTGAAGTGTGTGCAGAACTAGTGCACTGTAAAAGTAGCAGATAGCAGGTGGCTGAAAAATAAATGACAGGAGACATATGATAGCTCTACAACATTGCATGGCAAACAAAATTAGATTCTACTCCGTATTATTTTCTAATATATGAGCACAGGAAATGCAGGTACTCCTCCAGCACACCACCACATGTGGTCATGTCACGATAATAGTTGACTGAAAATAAATAGGTCAGTCGATTTTTTTAATGAACCGTCTGATCTATAAGGAACGAGCAGATGGCCTTCGTCTACCTCCCGCCAGTCACTGTTGACGATCTTTCTTGAACCGCCAGCGACCACCGGCCCAGACCCCTGCCTCCGCCGCCCCGCCCTACCCTCGACCTCACACCACCGCCGTGCTTGGCAACGCCCCCAGGCCATCCCTTTCATCCCGGCCGACCTCTAGATCGGGCGCCAATAGCTCTAGGCCCCACACGCCCCTAAGATAAACACCGAGGCGCTGCTTCCCCGGCGTAATAGATGGACTAGCACCTATTACCCCAGGGAATGCTTCCGTTAATTGGGAATCAACTGACCAGGAATTGAAATTCAGGGGGGGCGACGGACCTCTAGCTAAGGTGAAATAGTATATGAGGAGAAACCTTGTGCATCGCGAGTTTCTAGGAACATCTAGTATCAAGAAGAAGCGGTCAACTAGTGTCTTTTGTGGGATGAATACCGTGCAAGCAGACACGTAAGATTTGCACGAATAAGGGAAGAGGAGTACCCTTATCGGTTGCTAGTGTGGTCTCCTCCATATGTCGCGGCGATCTTCTTTTTTCTCCCGAGGGAACCGATTTTTTGGAGAACCGTGGATTCTTGGACAAACCCATGGCCAAATTGTTGACTGTGTTGCCGTGGCCGTATGTCGGCAAAGGGGAAGCAGATCCGAGGCGGCGAAGGACGGCATAGCAGGAACAGCTCCGGTGCGGTGGAGGGTGGCGAAGTTGGAGCGGCTGCGGTGAGGCGCGGGACAGCGTGGTTGAACTGGCTCGGGTACGGATGGCTCGGCCTCGGCTTCAACTACTAGCCGTGGAGGGTGTTGCGGTTGAGGTTGCGGTGGACGACGACGTCGGGATATCGTCTCCGGCGTGATGGAGGAGGGCGGCGGTTGATGGGTGGAATGGGGTGGCGGACGGAGGACGCCGGGGTTTCACGGCTGGTGGAGAGGTAGTTTTTAGCCCACGAACACGAATGGGGAATCGGATGGATGGGCGGGGAGGGGAGAACCATGTTTGATGCAGGGACGCGCTTGTTTTGGCTTTTTGAGCAGAAGATGGGGCGCGCTTGTTTGAAATTTGGGAAAGTACAAACTTTGCCCCCCTCTTAAATTCGGACCCTCTGCGGGTCGGGGTAGGATGGTAATCCCAGTGTCCCAAATAGTGGGCGGGAGCGATTTGACCAGCGCATGTGTGCTTAGCGGCCATTGTGTATGAATGTTTTTCGAGGCGGTTGTGTGGCATCTAGATGAAGCTACAAACCTACCCCGGTTTAGACCTTTGGATGTCGGGCCGGTAGGTTTCACGGGTCGGAGTTATTAGAAAAGTAATATCCTTGTACTACCAAACATTGGTCTCACGCGGTTTGAGGTAGTAGAGGCTCTTTTAGCGCTTCGTTCAAATTTTGAAACACAAGCATTCACGTTTAGAGTACTCTTGAACTTTGAGGATTGACCTAAATAGACAACGTTAAATTTGACCTTGTATGTTTGAAAACCTCATTAAATTATCCGCTTCTTTTTGAAATTTTGAACTTGAAAATCCTATAACTACGATTATTTTGGAATGGAGGAGCTAAATTATAATCTATTTTGTACACGACTACATATGCTATTATGTACAAAATCAGAGCAAAGATTGGTGCCCCCATAATTTTGGTATGATTTACAAACTCCATGATATCAAATTCAAATAATTGAATGGACTTCATGTTGAATTCGATTTTTTAAAACCACCTTAAGTTGAATTCAAATGTATGCTAGTTCATAGGTAGCTATTTATAATGTTCATTGTGTAACTTTCGTATGTATAATGTGCTTTACACACACAACATGAACTATACTCACGTTTATATTCGATTGCTAAAGCGATGCATTGTCTGGAGTTCAAAATACTAAGTATGTGGATCAATTGTGTCGAATAATAACATAGACATGCTCAAATTCGATAGAATCTAGATGTCTGATGGATCAATGACCGTTCCTTACGCGAATTGCAAATATCATGATCCCATCCTAATATTTGGATACAATTAATATCTTTAATCAATGTGTACAGCAGTCTTGTACATGTAGTTTCACTCTCCATCGGTGGTCTCTCACACATGCTCACACACACTCTCCCGAGGTGTCTTTCTCGCACACATGCTCTCGATATAACCCTCCCTCCCTCTCGTAACCATTTACGACTGTTTTCACTAACCATTATCACAAGCACTCTTCCTCCCGCAAGCATACACACGCACAATCCCCCTCCACCCTTTCTATATACATAGACCTGCCTACGTGTCTCCTGTATGCACATTATCTTTAGGCATGTCTCTCACGCATTGTCTCACACCTCTATTCCTAATCGACGAGTATGATTCTAGCAGAGCATTCTATAGGATGACCCTTAAAGTTAGGTTGGATGAATAGTAATATCAGAGATAAAGGGGTTACCTTAGTCCGAGAACCCAGGGTTACAAATCCTAGCCGGCTTTGTCAGTGGACATAGAGTCCGTCACAATTATGCTATCTTTATCTTGTACGACTAGTCATCCATGGGTCTCCCTAAAAGCGTCACGGGCCGACCAATGTGGCGCGGGACGGAACCGAACGAAGGGCCTCACCTCGACCCACCGGACCTCATGCGGTGACACACCCTCTGCCCCCATGTCTCGTTATCTTCTCACACCCACACATACCAACACAGACACCACACACAAAAAATATATTCTCCTGGTGCCTCTATCCACTCCCCCTTGCATATACACACTCAAGGGAATCTCTCGCCGTGACGTCATATTCGTCTCTCTCTCTAGACCACTCTCATTTCTCGTGCTATCTCTCCCACGCCCCCCCCCTGTCGGCCCCTCTATCCATGCCTCTCTCGAATACATAATACACACACACACACACACACCTCTCTAGGCCCTGCTAAATGCATCAACTACACATTCACACATGTTACATCACGTACCCCATTGATCTAAGAAGCCCTCTCTTCGTGTTTATTTCGCATACAACATTCCTTTTGAATAAAGTGTGGCCAAAAAATATTTTAGAATTTCTACATATATACAACATTACAAAGTTATATGGAGGAGTATGAACGCTTGCATTGCATGGTGCCCACAATGATATTTATTCCGCACTGTGAATTTGTATATTTTTATACTATATATAAAGGTAGTCATAATAAAGAGAAACGAAGAGCATCTCTCTCTCTCCATCACATACCCCCCCCCCCCCCTCTACATCCCTTTCAAGTACGCACACAACTATCTCCAGGTCCTCTAAAAGTAAGCCCCCATCACATTCACGCATGTTTCATCTTTCTCTCGCGATATATACAGTGACGATCATTGTATTTGAAACGAAAGCATGATACGTACATTGAACTTCAGATCCACTCACTACGGTCACCATTTACGTTTCGTGGTTATTATACAGTCACGGGCTCACCGTACAACTCTGTATTTGCTCAAGACACGACTAGTTGACCAGTTAAACGCTCCACGTGGCACCTCTAGTGTTGCATCACATTATCTCACTACCATCGGGCCCACCTATCGGCTTGTATCTACTCTACATCTACACTCTTATAAAATACTAGCAAGATGCCCATGCGTTGCACGGAACATCAAGATGCATTTGTATGAGTAGTTTATCTTGTGGGGGAAAAGGATGAACAAGGGAAGGCCTTATTTGCAAGTGTGGGGAGGGGTGTGGGTATCTTTTTGCAAATCTGCCATAGTTTCCTTCCTATCCGTCAGATATAGATCGAACGCCTATATTGCAGGATGGCAGGCACACGATCATCACCGATTATGCTTTTTATAAGATAAGAGTAGGGATAAAATACACTCCTATAAAAAAACAGAGTTGGTGATGATCGTGTGCCTGCCATCCTGCAATATAGGCCATCCGATTTATATCTGACGGATAGGAAATAAACTATGACAATTTTGCCTAAGATGTACCCACACACCTCTCCACATTTGCAAATAAGGCCTTCCCTCATTCATCCTTTTCTCTCACAAGATAAACTAGTCATACAAATGCATCTTGATGTTACGTGCAAAGCACGGGCATCTTGCTAGTAAGAATGAAAACAAACGACAAAAAAATATTGGACGGTGGTTCGAAGTCATGACCACGGGCACAGCGGACAAGGTGGCCTTGTATTGGTATGCTGAGCCGTCTGTTTTAACACACAGGAGCTGGTGTGGTGATTATACACACACGCACGCATGCACACGAACTGCATGCACGCAACACTCACACGAACACATGCACCCACGCACGCACGCAACACTCACACGTACACACGCAGCCACGCACGCACGCAACACTCACATGCACACACGCACGCATGCATGCACACACCAGTACACCACACGACCAACACACACTCTTACGCTCAAGTGCTCAACCTACACGTGCATGCACACACATAAGGCCCTGACAGACACATACACAACCAGGTGATTCCCGCGCACGGGGTGGAATCTTGTCGCGCCTGCTTAAATTTGTGTTTATCTGACCTTTTCCCTATGCGAACTAACATGTGGGACCCACAAGGAACGTGGTCAATTTAACTAGTCAACATGGTGCCACGCAGACTATTTGGCTGGTCAACAGAGTGCAATCCGATGCTGAACCGTGAGCGAGTGACTGTATAATCACCGCAAAACGTATATAGTGACCGTAATCAGCTTATTCTGAAGTTCGGTGAACGTATTACGCTTTTCTCTCTGTAGGCCCTCCAAAACTATATCTCTACACGTTCTCGCATGTTACATCTAACAACTATGCAATCCAGCACTACTACTACACTCTAACACAATAAATCATATGTGTTTTTAGTTTTACTAGATATCATATTGTTACTTAATTATTCAGTTTGCATACAATAAAATTGCCTTTGAAATGTATGGCCGGTATCATATACCACGCGGGAAAAATCCCGCCCTTTCCTGTTTAATTGGTTTTGTATCAATGGATCGTGCGAAACAGCAAAACTATAGTACTATATACAGTACAAGTGACAGTTCACTGGGCCGTCATGTCATGTACTCCTCCGTCGTAAGAGTGGAGTGCTCACTTTCATAAATCTTCTAGTCCCTTTCGCCGACATGTGGAGCATCAAGCTAATGGGTCCACGTGCCATACCAGAATAAAGTGCAGAGCAGCCGGGGTGAAGCACCCAGTCATGGCGCCGGCATAGTAATGAGCAATGAGGCGTCAAATCACAAAGCTGCACCTTTCCCGTGGTTAAGTTGGAGGGACGAAGTAATAATGCTAAAAAAAGAAGATGGAGGGACGAAGCAACCATCATTTCACTTGTTGCTGAATCCGCTTCTCCCTCATCTTCTTCAAGTTAACCACGTGTTGCTTCTGCCATTGTTTTGCCTCATGTGGGAAGCGGATCGGCTTGGTAAAGCACTGACACGTGGGACCGCATGTTAGCAAACTGCCAGGACAACGTCCTCTAAAAATAAGAAACCTCCCCCACCATCCGTGCGGCAAAATAACCTCCTTTTTACTAATCTTGATTCTATAATTTTTTAGATCAATATAATTGAGATTTTTATAGATAGCACACAGGAGCAAAACCAAGTGGTACGGTTAAGGGCTTCCACAATGTGTAGCCAAATGTGAAAATAGCTTTTGGCATCGTGGGAGCCATTGTGGACAGTGTTGCCAAAGCCAAAAGGATGGAACCGAAGCTCCCTGATTGATTGATTGATTGAAGGAACAGAAAAATGCAACGTCTCTCCTCTTTCTCCCGTGCTTGGACGCATGTACAGTATAGAGGATAGAGTCTACTCCCCTGTCCCTTCTATCACAAATCACAAAGCAGTGAGGCGTCAAATCAGAAAGCATGGACGAAGGAACTATCATTTCACTCTTCGCTGACTCCGCTTCTCCATCGTCTTCTTCGAGAAACCATCTCACCGCACTAAGCTGGACGGACGATGCTATTGTGTACGAGTACATTTACGCGTCCTTTGGTTCAACGGACTTCCTGGATGCAAATAAGGCGGTTGTCTCGGCTTGCAGGTGGCAGTTGCGAACGAATTACCATGGTCTCCCTCAATGGTGTTCTCCGTCGAACGCACTTCACCAAACCACAACGTTCGAGATATCGTCGACGTCACCGCAACGGGGAAGGAACTCAAATATAGTTACTACCTCCATTTTTTTGTACACAAGGCCAGTATATCATAATTACAATTTGCAAAAGGCCACTAACACTAATCGAGGCAAAATTGATGGGGTTTGCCTCATACTAGCAACCAAGGACATTAATACCCCATGCATGCATGCGTAAGTGAGAAGGTTAGTTTGCATGGCGCTGCATTAATCAAGTGATGAGGAGTGAGCTGGTTAGCTCTTTGGGCTTTGGAGAAAAAAATACGCATTAATTGACACGTGAAACGAGGATTTGTATCGATTAATCCCGCGAAGGAAAACCCCGCCCTTCTTTTTTAACACTAGTAGTCCTAGTACGTAGTATACGTACTTATCCTGTTTGGGTCTAGGCCTTGCATTGCCATACTTCGCCACACATTTTTCCCAAGCTTTCCTAAAGTTTTCAAAATGAAAAGGAGGTACACTTGCGCACGGCAGTCGCGGTCGCACCGCACCCACACACGGTCGCTCACACGCCCGCGTGCGCGCACCGCACCCTCACATCCACACGCTTACGCATGCCGCAAACCCAACCAAGGGCGCACCCTCACTGACACGTGTTGTCGCATGTGAACAAACCAAACTCAGCCATCCTACGGCGGCACATAATTTTCGTTCATAGAGTATGTTTATCCAACCGCATGTTGGGAGTATCCGTACGGCCCGTGCGGTGGTCTTTGGGGAAGAAGAAGAGGTGAGGAAGAAGGGTTAGGAGGCGTGGGATATTCATCCAACCGCTTGAAATGGTAGACGGCCCTAATCGGGCGACTTGCATAACAATATATGTTTTACACAGCAAAAGATCCATAAAACAACAACATAAAGAAAGACTATCATTTGCCATGCGAACGCAGAGGCGGCCTCGTCGTCTTTGGCTGCCGGCGCGAACCAGACGTAGCTGCCTACGTGTGTCTCCGCACCGTGGTTGTCCTCGGCCTCCAGCTACTCGTTCACGCGGAGCGTGAGGGCGCTCTGCATGGACGAGAGCACCGCCCGGTTCAACTCGAGGGCGTCCGGTTCCGCCTGCAGGAGGGCCTCGATGGCAGTGACATCCGCGCGCTCCGCGTCGAGTTGAGCCTCCGCCGCCCGATTCAAGTCCAGGACGTCCGGTTCCGCCTGCAGGAGGGCCTCGATGAGAGCGGCATCCGCGCGCTCCGCATCGAGTTGAGCCTCTGCCGCCCGGTTCAAGTCCAGGACGTTCGGTTCCGCCTGCAGGAGGGCCTTGATGGTAGCGGCATCCGCGCGCTCCGCCTCAAGTTGAGCCTCCACCGCCCGGTTCACATCCACGACATCCGATTCCGCCTACAAGAGAGCCTCGATGGCAGTAGCATGCGCGCGCTCTGCGTCGAGTTGAGCCTCTTCCTCCCGGTCCTCCTTTAGTATCGCCAGGTTGAACCGCTGGTCCGCCTGCACCATGGGGGACTCGAACGCCGGCACGAAGTCGACGTCCATCGTCTCATACCCATCGGGGGCCTTCTGCGCCGTGACCTCCGCCATGAACATTGGATCGGCTTCCTCCTCCTCGTAGCTTGGCTCCAGAGAACTCGGGGATTGGCCCGCCGCAAAGCGAGCTTGGGAACGGAGCTCTCTAGCGCCGACCGCCACCGTGATTTCTACACGGCGCTCCGGCGTCAGCATCTTGTAGTACGTGATTGAGGGAGTCCTGGATTAGGGAGTATCCGGACAGCCGGACTATATCCTTTGGCTGGACTATTGGACTATGAAGATACAAGACTGAAGACTTCGTCTCGTGTCCGGATGGGACTCTCTTGGCGTGGAAGGCAAGCGTGGCGATACGGATATGTAAATCTCCTTCTGTTGTAACCGACTCTGTGTAACCCTAGCCCCCTCCGGTGTCTATATAAACCGGGGGGTTTAGTCCGTAGGACAAGAACAATCATGCTATAGGCTAGCTTATAGGGTTTAGCATCTACGATCTCGTGGTAGATCAACTCTTGTAATACTCATATTCGTCAAGATCAATCAAGCAGGAAGTAGGGTATTACCTCCATAGAGAGGGCCCGAACCTGGGTAAACATCGTGTCCCTTGCCTCCTGTTACCATCCACCTTAGACGCATAGTTCGGGACCCCCTACCCGAGATCCGCCGGTTTTGACACCGACATTGGTGCTTTCATTGAGAGTTCCACTATGCCGTCACCATAAGGAAGGATGTCGCGTCTTGTTATCAAGGACAGCGTCACCTCTGGGGGAGCCCTGGCTGTCAGACAGACTCTCCGGCTAGGCGAGTTTGTCATGACCGCCCGTTCGGCTGCTGCACCGAGATGACTTCTCGGGTCATCGAAAACATCCTCCACGTCGGCTCGGAACTTGCCGGGCAGATGGATCCGATGGAGCTCTCTTCCCTAAACGAGCTCTTGGATCACATTGCCGCTTTGGGAGTCGCTACGGACTATGATCAGATCGGGCTTAAACCCGACCAAAGGGAGATTAACTCTCCGCCGGTCACCCATCAGATAGCGGTGGTGGAGGAACAATGCGGTAATTCTTCCTCAATCTTCAGGACAAACTATGTCCGGATTCGAGCTCTCCGAGGGCGGATACCAGTATCTGGAAGGACATCCCCAAGCCTTGAGCGTAGAATCGGGCGTTGGGCGGACCTATCGGGCGACATCACGGGCCCGAACCTCCAAGATCGAAGCTCCCATGCCCCAGGTCTCAGATCGGGTCGGTGTTAGGACTTAAATCCGCCCACCCACCCGGATACAAGCGATCTCTCCACATTAGACAAGAGCCCGGAAAGCAGTACATCACTATTGGGCCAGATTCCTCCTTGTAATGAACAAGGTCAAGGGTATCGAGAGGAAGACGCAATTTCATTCTTCTGCAATAATTGCACGGACAAGGGAATCCTTAATGCCATAAGCCGCCGCAACATAGCACACTTCACTGACTTGGCGGCAATAGTACGGAAGTACTGTGCGATGGAGAGCGCCTGGAAAATCGAAACAGAATTTTGGGATAATCCGGCTTTGGGTAAACACCCAGTCCGAATCAAAAGGGCGCACCCCCGTAAGTCACCTGATTCAATCACAAAAAAGCAAAAGCCCACTACAGGGCATGGAACCGTATTGGAGGGATGGCTTAACGGACCCTGCAAAATTCACAGTACGGTGGATACCACACCAACACACAGCCTTAGAGCATGTTGGGTACTCCGGCAGGTTGCTAAGAGCGGCGAGGATCTCCTCATGCAAAGCACCGCAGAGCAACATCCCGTGAATTACAATACAGTCTTAACAGTCTTTGAGACATTCGCCTCAAATAATAGGCGCAAGCGAGCACTCCGCGGCCTTGCCGAGATCTTCCAGGTGGCAGCAATAAATCCATGGAGCGACACGGCTATCACCTTTAGTTCCAGCGAAGAACCTAAATGCCGAACAGCCCGAGCACCAGCCGCATTAGTCCTTAGTCCAATTGTGGACGGCTTTCGGATCACTAAAGTGCTCATGGACGGCGGCAGCGGATTAAACCTCATTTACGAGGAAACTCTTCACAAAATGGAAATAGATTGGAACCGCATTGAGCAAAGAAGCACAACCTTTAGAGGAATCATCCCCAGTCGGGAGGCACGTTGCGCTAGGAAAATCACACTAGATGTGGTATTCGGCACACCAGAAAATTACAGGTCCGAAGAAATAATATTCCAAGTGGCCCCGTTCAGTAGCGGATACCACGCCCTTCTAGGGCGGGAGGCATTCACGATCTTCCAAGCTATACCCCATTACGGGTACATGAACCTCAAAATGCCTAGGCCCAATGGAATTATCACTCTAGCTAGTGATCCGGACATAGCGCTCCGCGCCGGAAAAAAAACAGCCGCACTAGCCCTCGAGGCACTATCCAAAGCCCTAGCGGCAGAGGAGTTAACTGCGCTAAGCTCGGCCATGGACAGGGACGACGTGATACTCGACAAGGGATCCAAGTCCACCTCTTTCAAACCAGGGGACGAAGTAGTCAAATTCCAAGTCCACCCAACAGACCCTGCCAAAACAGCCTCAATTGGGGCACAGTTAAACCCGATGTGGGCGCGCCAGACTACGGGAGTTCTGTGAGAACTGGATATATTTGCTGGCACCCATCGATATGCCAGAATCCCACGCACATTGGCTGAGCATAGCCTTAACATTCTAAAAGGGTTCAAGCCGGTCAAGCGAGACTCTTGGCGCTTCTCGGATCTAGCGACAAGCCATGGGCGAGAGCTAGCCAAGATATTGGAGGCCGGATTCATCGGAGAAATAAAACACCCGGACTGGCTAGCAAACCTGGTGATGGTACCAAGAAGGACAAATCATAAGCGCTTATGTGTCGACTTCAAAGACCTCAATAAAGCTTGCCCAAAGGATCCCTCCCCTCCCGCATCGATCAAATTATTGACGCCACCGCTGGAACACGACTCATTGTGCTTCCTCGATGCATACTCCGGCTACCACCAAACCAAGATGGCGAGTCCGACCAAGCCGCCAGCGGCGTTTATCCGCCATCGGCCCTTCTCTTTCAACACAATGCCTTTACGTGCCAAACGCCCGGTGCAGCGTATCAGCGCATGATTCGTACATGCATGGAAAAGCAAATCGGCAAAACAGTGGAAGCATACATAGACGATGTGGTCATCAAAACCAGACACGTCGACTCTTTAATAGACAACTTGAGGCTTACGTTCAACAACCTCCGAACATACGACATCAAGCTCAATCCGGAAAAATGTGTTTTCAGCGTGCCCGCATGAAAGCTCCTGGGTTTCATCGTCTCTAGTAGAGGGATTGAAGCAAATCCGGCTAAAATCCGAGCCCTGTCACAATTGGCCATCCCAACAGACCTCAAGAAAATCCAGAAATTAACTGGATGCGTTGCGGCCTTAAGTCGCTTTATCTCCCGATTAGGAGAAAAGGCACTACCCCTTTATCGCCTTCTTCGGCGCATCGAACACTTCGAGTGGACGGATGCTGCCACGGCCGGACTGGAAGAAATAAAAGCCATTCTGGCCACCAATTCAATCCTGGCCGCGCCAAACATCGGCGAACCGATGCTGCTATATATAGCAACGACTCATCAAGTCGTAAGCGCAGCGCTCGTCGTCGAATGAGAAACGGACGGACATAAATTCCCCCTTCAAAGGCGGTATATTATGTATCCACCGTCCTCACCCCATGCAAATCACGATACCCGCATTATCAAAAGATAGCGTGTCACGGTATTCATGGCATCCGGAAACTACGACACTACTTTCAAGAGTGTTCAATTACAGTGGCCTCTGAAGTGCCCTTTGAGCGACATAATAAACAACGCGACGCCACAGCTGCCTGATTGCCAAATGGGCCATAGAGCTCCTCCCGTTCGACATAACATATAAACCTCGGCGAGCTATTAAGTCGTAGGTATTGGCGATTTTGTCGCCGAATGGATGACCAAACTCCCTAAGGAATATGGCGCATACTCCAATTGATTATGCGCCCGTCGACGCTCTAAAATGTTGGCGATGCAGGGGGCTGGCGTCGTCTTAGCGTCCCCTACCGGAGATCTGAGTCAATATGTACTCCAAATACGTATCTGAACTCCAACAATGCCGTCGAATATGAGGCCTGTTACATGGTCTCCGGATGGCAGTCTCCATGGGCATTCAAGGCACGGAGGTGCTTGTGAGGACTCGAACCTCGCAATATCCCAAATAAATGGAGACTTGACGCTAAAGATTGAAAATGGCAGCTTATCGCAATGCCGTACTCAAGTTGTCATTTCGGTTCGAGGGCTCGAATTCCAGCATGTAGCTCGGGAAAACAATCGGCGGGGACGTCCTTGCCCATATCGGCGCTAAGCGCGATCCAATCCCACCAACATATTCTTGGAAAGGCTGTTTAAGCCATCGTAGCATGGGAAGGAAACAAAGCAACAACAGTCCGGACCCGCTACAGCGCCAGATACGAACACTCGACATAATCGGCGGCTCCGCCACCGAAATAACACCTTCAGCCCACGTAATAATGGCCGTCATCGCCCCATGGACTGAACCATTCCTGGCCTACCTAACTAGGCAGGAACTTCCCGAGGACCAAAATGAGGCAGCTGCATCATGCGACGATCTAAAGCCTAGAAGGTCCACGAGGGAGAGCTCTATAGGAAAAGCACCATCGAGTCCTTCAAGGTGCATCTCCGAAGAGGAAGGGCGAAGCTTACGGCAAAATTCACGCCCGGACTCGATGGCCACCACGCGCAGCCGGGCCCTCGTAAGTAAGGCCTTCCGTACAGGATTTTATTGGTCGACAGCCCGGCGGGCCTTACGGGACTTGGTCCAACGCTCGTCGGTTGCCAACTTTGCAAACCAAAGCCATATGCCACATGTCGCCCTAGAAACAATCCCCATTACTTGGCCTTTTGCGGTCTGGGGGCTTGACATGGTTGGACCCCTTAAAGGGGGAACCCATAAGAAAAAATACTTACTGGTAATGGTGGATAAATTCACCAAATGGATAGAAGCCAAACCTGTTAAAGCGGCGAATCCGGACCAGTGATAGACTTTATATCGGGGTTGTACACCGTTATGGTGTCCCCCACAGCATCATCACTGACAACGGCACGAACTTCACCGCCGACGAGGTGAAACTATAGTGCAGCAACATGGGCATCAAGCTCAATTATGCTTCTGTCTATCATCCACAAACTAACGGTCAAGTCGAACGAGCAAATGGTCTTATCATGAGCGGCATCAAACCCAGATTAGTGCGGTCCTTAAAGGAATCTAATGTGCATTGGGTAGAGGAGCTCGACTCCGTACTCTGGGGGCTGCGGACCACGCCGAATCGCACTACCGGATACACACCGTTCTTTATGGTGTACGGCGCAGAGGCTGTTCTGCCCTGCGACATAATTCATGACTCACCTCGAGTGCGCATGTACGAAGAGAGAGAGGCCGAGCTCGATCGGCAGGACAGTTTGGACGCCCTCGAGGAGGAGCGTGACATGGCAAAAGCTCATTCCGCATTCTACCAGCAACAGGCTAGAAGATACCAAAGCAGAGAAGTACGGGCCAAAACCTATAATGTTGGCGAACTCGTTCTATGCCTACCGGATAAGAAAAAGGACAAGCTCAAGCCCAAATGGGAGGGTCCCTTCATTATTGACCAGGTCTTAACCGGTGGAGCGTACCGTCTGCGGGATGCATCGGACAACTGCCTCGAGCCAAATCCATGGAACGCAGCTAGACTCCGGAGATTCTATGCCTAGTACCGGACTCCATGTTCGTCTCCTTACCTCTGTCAAATTTTTATACATTACGTTATCTGTCTTTTCTTTCTTTCTTTCTTCCCCTTTTCTTTCGAGGCCTTGAAGGGCTAAAATGTGTTTGACTACACAATCTTGATCGCCCGGCCGCGCTCATTATACACAGGGCTTCCTAGAGAAGCTTAAATATTTTATGGGCTTCGTGCCCGCACATGTGTTATTCTTCGCATGTACCTTTTTTCGCCACTATATGCATCGATGTGACTTAAGTTTTGGCCAAGCTGGGTTGCTGGCTCTTGTATTTATGCCCTCGTTCCCGTTAATTGGCTAGGGCATAAGGGAGCACCTCTGTGATTATTACTACCGGTTCAGCGGATATGTACCTCGAGACTAGGTGAAGCGAATGCTAAGCGTTCTTAAGGGAATATTCGATTGGTGAATAAAGATGACTTTTATTTTTTCCACTTGCCCCGGATGTTTTGCCTCGTCTCTTCTACTTGATTCAGACATGCACATTAGGGCATGCGTACCCGAGAAAGGAACCCTTAGCGGAACTATTCTCCCAGGAAGATGTTTCTTACTATCCATGTAATATAACATAACTAGTTGGGTACTTGTCCGTTCCAGCACTTTATGACCCTACGCTGGGTTTCCACATACCCGATCTTTACATAATTGAGTTGGTATTGAGATACACTCCGGACTATTGGGTCCAGAGGTTGAAGCGAAAAGGTCCGCCATGACAAATGATTTACAATCCGGCTAGAGACATTCTACATGTCATTCAAATTACATAGTCACTTGACTGATTAAATTCTTGTTCTATGCCATCCAACAGGCTGTCTAGCCTACAATCCTGTTGGCAATACTTGGCGGCAAACTCTACTTGGTTATACACCAAACTGACAGGGATTTCTTTCCCATCCCACAGGTCCGACCTCGGCCATGTGGTTTGGGTCAACCTTGGTATACCGCGTCTTCACCATGGCCCAAGCTTCCCTGGCACCTTAACGGCAGGCCGATACCTTCCATAATCGGAGCGCCGCCGGGCTCCCTAGAGCTTCTCTGCAAGTCCTCCAAGGCCTTGAGGCGAGGGAGCGGATAGCCACAAGGCACAGGGCAATACCTTGCATCACTGCTGAACTTGTTAGATGCGATTGTGAAACTCAGTAGAAGATCACCCGCAGACCTGGGCATCTCGTTCGCGGGATGACCTGTCAGCATACCTATAGACATAACTCTGTTAGCTGGCTTCTTCGCCAAACTCTTTTTGAAGTTCGTTCAAGCACTTACTGAAAATGTCGCGTCAAAGCCACTTGTTCTCCTTCACGGAGTCTGACAGCTGGGCGCAAACATCCTTTAATTCCACGCTCAGCTAGGTATTGGCATCTTGGAGATCGTTTTCCTCCTGCCTAACATTTGTAAGCACTTTCGCCACCTTTTTTGCCAGTATGACATGTTGCACATCGGATTCACTCCGGCGTCATCTACAATATTTATTGTCGAAATTGCACGCATGCCGCATCCTATATGGTACTGTCATTCTTTAAAGCAGGTGTTACGGAGGGGCCTTCTCGAGACTCCTTCAATGTGACCCTTTGCGGCAGTAGTGGCTGGGCCTTGCACTCTTCCACTCTTGAGACAATTGGGTATTCTTCTCTGTAAGAACACTGCGGATAATGATCCTTAAATCAGTTGTGCCAACTGTTTCAAGTCTCGGGCTCTTGATATATATAATCATCAAATTTTCTTACCCGTATATCCTTTACATACTGGTCCGTGGCTCTGGCAAGACCATTTTGAGCAGCACAGATGTACGTGTGAGGGAGTTCCGGACTAGGGGGTGTCCGGATAGCCGAACCATCATCATCGGTCGGACTCCAAGACTATGAAGATACAAGATTGAAGACTTTGTCCCGTGTCCGGATGGGACTTTCCTTGGCGTGGAAGGCAAGCTTGGCGATATGGATATGTAGATCTCCTACCATTGTAACCGACTCTGTGTAACCCTAGCCCTCTTCGGTGTCTATATAAACCTGAGGGCTTTAGTCCGTAGGACGAAAAACAATCATACCATAGGCTAGCTTCTAGGGTTTAGCCTCTTTGATCTCGTGGTAGATCCACTCTTGTAACACACATCATCAATATTAATCAAGCAGGATGTAGGGTTTTACCTCCATCAAGAGGGCCCGAACACAGGTAAAACATCGTGTCCCTTGTCTCCTGTTACCATCCGCCTAGACGCTTGATTCGGGACCCCCTACCGAGATCCGCGGTTTGACACCGACATTGGTGCTTTCATTGAGAGTTCCTCTGCGTAGCCGTCACCGATAGGCCCGATGGCTCCTTGATCATCAACAGCAGCGCAGTCGGGTGAGACCTTTCTCCCGGACAGATCTTACGTGTTCGGCGGCTTTGCTGCGGGCCAATTAAGCAGCCATCTGGAGCAGATCGAAAGCTTCGCCCCTGGCCATCAAGTCAGATTTGGAAGTTTGAACTATCGGCCGATATCGCGGAGACTTGATCTTGATGGATTCGAGCGCAGCCGAGCGTGCCGCTCTGTTTGATGGGCATGATCTAGCTCTGCACCCGAACGATTGCCACAGGCCGCACCAGCCTCGCTCCGACCCTTAATCCGGGCGGATTCCCGATCAGGGCGAGTGGTTGGACACCACCTCGGGGCGACAATCTCTCGACAATTGAGCCAAACTCCATCCCTGTCGCTTGCGAAGACCTCGACTCCGAGTGCGGACTCCTCTCCGGACTCGAACCCTCCGCCCTTGCCAATCGAATCCGATTGGGCGCCCGTCATGGAGTTCACTGCGCGGACATCTTTCGGCACTCGCCCTTTGGCGACATCCTGAATTCACTAAAGTCTCTCTCTTTATCCGGAGAGCCTGGCGGATTACGATCGGGAAGGTTGGGATCACGGACGACAAAGAAATTCAACGCCCACCACCACCCACTTTGTAGCCGCTATGCGATGATTTAACCGACATGCTAGAATTGACTCGAAGACATGGGCGGTATGGGCGGCGATGCGGAGATGACCAAGACCAAGAGCCTATAGGGCCTTTGAAGGCCACCTCGTCATCGACATATACATGGTGGACATCCCAAAATATGGGAGCGGCGATGGAACAACGGAGGATGACCCCTCAAGAAGCAACCGAAGCGCCCGGCGTCGGTGGCGCCGCTCTAAATCCGCCACAGCAAAAAGCGGTGATTACGCACGGAGATAACAACACCCGGACGGTGCGAAGAAAACCCTCCGGCGGGACTCGGCGCGGGAGGAGGGAGAAGCAAATCCGCATGAGAGAGCGGCGAAGAAGAGGTAGAGGATTATATGCCTCCCTCCGGAGGCGAAGCAAGCCTCGGCGACGATGAATTCGGCGTGCACGAGGATCTCGTCGAATAAGAGTGTTTTAGGCGCGGGCTTATGGCCACGGCGAACAGCCTCAAGAAAAAGCAGCAACAACTTAGAGCTGATCAGGGATCGCTGGCCGCGGATGGATTTGAAGTCCTCGCGGCGAAGAGCATGAGCTCGGCGCCCCTCAAAAGCTACCCTAAGCATAAGCTGCTCCCGATTAGAGGAGGAGGCTACGAACCCGCATCACCAAGAGACAATCACGGCTGATCGACCACCCGTGGTCGCGACGAGAGGCCTCTAGGCCCTTCACTAGAACCGTGCCCGACATCGCTCAAAAGCACCGCGGCCACGAGGGCAGCTCGGACCTGCGGGATATATTGGAGGACAAGGCAAGACAATCAAGATCGATCTATGGATCGCGCCGGGCACCCATGCGGGGCGACAACCATCGCGCGGACACGATAAGTCGGTCGGGCGAACAAAAGCGACAAAGCTCTTTTGAGCTCCGTCGTGATATCGCCCGATCTGAGGCGCCGCACACCCACTATGCTTCACGAGGAAGTAATGGATCATCAAATCCCGAAGGGTTTAAACCCGTCAATATTGAATCCTATGATGGCTAGCAGACCCAGCGGTTTGGATCAAGACTATCTCCTTCACATCCACATGGCCCTTGGTGGCGATCTTCACGCCATCAAATACCTCCCCTCAAGCTTAAAGGACCAGCCCGGCATTGGCTCAACAGCTTGCCAGGCGAGTCAATTGGGAGCTGGGAGGACACAAACCGCATTCCTCGATAACTTCCGGGGCACTTATAATGCGACCACTAGACACCGATGACCTAAGCCACATAATTCAGCAGCCAGACGAATCGGCGGACAATTACGGACACGGTTCTTAACCAAGAAAAACCAAATCATCATTGTCCGGATCGGGAGGCCCTCGCGGCCTTCAAGCATAACATCCATGACGAGTGGCTTGCCCGGCACCTAGGATAGGAAAAGCGAAATCCATGGCAGCCGTCACATCACTCATGACCCGCTTCTGCGGGTGAGGACAACTAGCTATGCGCAGCAACAACCTCGGCAAAAATTCTGGCGGGCGGACTTCAAGGACCGAAATGGCAGGCAGCGTCGTAACAAAACAAAGCGCCGCACTAACGGCGACAACATTGAGGATCTGACAATCAATGCGGATTGAGCTCTAAACCGGTCGTGAAAAAAGCCATTCAAAAGAACTACTCCGGGTCCGTCCAATTTGGACCGAATACTCGACGCTTGTGCGGATACACAGCACCCCGAAAAAGCCAGCTAACCACACCAGCAGGGACTGTTGGGTATTCAAGCAAGCGAGCAAGTTAACTGCGAAAACAATGACAAGGGGCTGCATAGCGATGGCGAGGACGAGACCCAACCGCCCGAACAATAGAGGACGAAGGTTTCCCCACAGTGCGGATGGTGAACATGATATCATAGCGCACATACCCAAAGGGGCGAGGCGTGCACTTTCGGGATGTCTCTGCGATGGAGCGAGTTGCCCAGTTCAATCCATGGTCCTCTGCCCGATCACTTTTGACGAAGGACCACCCCATTAGCATCCGCCACGGCGGATTCGCCGCCTGGTCTTAGACCCAATCATCAATGGATTTCACCTAACGAGTCACGATGGGCGGCGGCAGCAACTGAACCTGCTTTACCGGGATCGGTCGCAAAATGGGCATAGACCCTCAAGGATTAAACCTACCAAAAGCGACCTTTAAAGGCGTCATACCGGTGTAAAGCCAATTGTATAGGCTCAATTACTTTGGAAGTGGTCTTGGATCCCGGATAACTTCCTAGCGAGAGTTAATCTTGACATAGTCCCGTTCATGGCGGCTATCATGCCTTGCTCGGACGTACGCGTTTGCAAAGTTCAGCGGGTGCCGCTTTTCATACCTCAAGCTCAAGATGCGGGCCCTCGAGTCATCACGGTCAGCGGAAACACGAGCGTTCTCTCCGCGCGGAGGAACATCTGACTCTTGCGGCGAAGTGCAATGCAGCCTCTTAAGGCAATTCTCGAGTCCGGCCGTTAAGCGGCGGACTCTGCTAAGCGCGCCGGGTAACTTACAACAAGACCACAGCACGTCCGAGCACGCGTGTAGCGATGCGGCTAACCCGACTCTGCGAAGCGTCAAAGCAGGTCCTTCGGCGTACACCATTACGCTCACGAAGATACCATGGGCATGGGGAGAGGGAGCACGACAACGATAAACCCAGGTGTGGCTCAACCACACGGGGGCTCTCAAGTGTGTCGTTCCTTTTCTTTTCTTTTACCTTTTACTTTTTTACCCATAGGACTCCGTTTGTCGGAGGCCACTGTCGCAGCAGACCTGCCGAACTCACGATGCAACAGCGGGGAAGGATAAAGGCTACAACGAATATCTGGTGGTCTCCATTACGAGCATTTTATACACCAATCTGCAGCCTACCCACGGAGAGGACATGTTTAAACAGTCCCATACCTTGCTTATCGCACTATTTGTATCGTTACGCATTAGTAGCAGCACTTATTGAATTAAACAATGCAGCAACTTTTGCTTATAATTGCATTTCTTTTCATACATATGTTCATTCACGGCATGTTGCATCCGTACACTTTAGTGCGGCTAATATACACCGAGGGCTTATGTTTCCGCGTTATGGTATGATGAGTCGAACACTTTCACAAGTCGGCACCCGAACTTATAGCACTATATGCATCGGCTCGAATCATGTCTTGGGTCAATAGTTGGGTTTGCGGCTCCCATGTTTTGGTACCTTCGTTCCGTTATATTAGCTAAGGTAGCAGGAGAACCACTGCGATTCCGCCCAGTTGAGTTGGGTTAACACCTCGATGGAAAGCTAAAACTGACCGTCATGATGAGGCGAGAGCGATCGCTGTTAGGGAGGTTTTTGCGAGTCATAAAGACTTATGCGCTTAGGCGAGGAGCTGGATACTGTCCGGCCAAAGGCATGGATAAGCGCCCCAAATTGACCTTCGAAGACTAGAGGCTTAGCGAAATTTAAAATTATAAATTCTATGGCTAAGTGAGAGTGTTCAAGCATTATAAGTCCGGTTGCCTTGTTACGCTGTGTTGGCGCCTCCTAGATGGACCCAAAAATGGGAACAAGGCGCTCAAGTTTATCCGAACACCCAGCACTTTCGTGGAATGGGGGTTGAAGCCGACGACTTGCCATCTCTCAGATTTGATAAACAGCCGCCTGAAGGTAATATTTTAAATTAACAAGCGTTGCTTAGCGCATATGAACTAAGTTTTCAGCGCGCAGGATAACAAAATCGAGTCTACTCAAATATTGCATCTTTGGAGCACTCACCCGCAATAGTCTGGCGCCCTTGACACACTCTTATAATACATCTCGGGCGTGCGATGCTCCTTGCCCTTTGGTGGCGGGTCCGTCCACGAGCTTACAGGCATCCATCTTGCCCAGTGCACCTTTGCGCGGGCAAGGGCCCGGCAGGCACCCTCAATACAAGCGGAATGCTTGATAACTTCAACCCGCAGACGCATCTATCAGCCGCCGCACAGGCGAAGTAGCTCCAGGGCATGGCCTCCTTAGGCCCGCAGCCCGAACTATGAGGCCCTTCATGGCCTGTTCGGCCGCCTTGTGGAGCTCGACCAGCTGCTTGACTGGTCGCTAAAAACACCGGATGTCCGGCCTCGGCATCTTGAGACCGAAAGACCTTCTCCGTCGAGCTCCCTCCTCGGCCCGGTAGAATCACGCAGCAGCGCGGACCGCTGCGAGGAAGATCTGCGAGCAGCTCTGGAGAGCTCGAATTCGGGTAAGCAGGTAATTAACTCTCGCATGCTTACTTTGCATGAAAAATGCCTTACCGCTGCTATTTTCTTCACGCCTCAATCTCTGGAGGGCCTTGCAGGCTTGACCTTAGCGGCTTTGGCACTCTCAAGAGCCGTTGCAAGCTCAGAGACTCTCGAGTCTTGAGACACGCTCAAGCTCTCATGTTTTTCACGAGATCACTGGAGCTCTTGCTGTACCTCCGCCACCCGCGCCTCCTGCTTCTCTCGCTCGGTGCGCTCCGTGGCCGCATTGCGTTCGGCCCACCACCGCCTCCTTCAGGTCTCCACCTCGTTAGTGGCCCTACAATACCCATATTATCCTTGTCATTTTCTTGCAACCAAATCCTTTTACATAGGTACAATTTTCATAAGGTATTACTCACCTTCTTTTTCCTCGAGCTGCTTCTTGGCATGGCCGAGCTCGTTCTCGGACCGCTCGAGGTTTTCCTTCAAAGTATTGACCTCCTTGATCGGTCTTGGCGGAGTCGGCAACCTGACACTGCAATCCCATATTGACATATTTTTTATGACTCATGCGTTTATCTTTCTAAAGATCCTCGGTCCGGCTTTTCTTTCCGAACACGAACTACTGTCTATGCGGTACCATTTACATATATTGAAATTCTTACCTCAAAGCTGTTAGAAGGCCCTTGCGAGCCGGTCAGCCCGCTCTTGGCGAGCTGAACCTTGAATCACTGCACTCATAACGGTGTGGTGTTCCTCTTTGATGGGCGCCGTTGAGCACCTCCGGCAAATTATCCGGCACCTCCGGTTGGATGGAGGCAGCGGCGTCAGCAGTCTTGCCCTTCTTCTGAAGGGTGCGCCCGCCGGACTCTGGAGCCCTTTGTGGCCTCCGGGGCTGAGTCCGGTGCAAAGTCCGGGAGGTGTCTGTGACACCTTGGGGCCTCCTCCTCTGGTGGGTCCTTTCTTGGGATCTCACCTCGGCGTTGTCGGCGGCACGGGGTGGAGGCAGTCGGAAGGAATCCATATCCGGCGCGCAAGGACCCGCTCGGCAAGCAGGAAGATCATCCTTGGGCGGACTGCGAGGTTGTATGCGGCATTAGAAAGACATTATGTGGCGAAAAGAAAAAACCTTGAAGTTATTAAAGAGTCCGGATACTTACGATCCCTTGAGGCTTGGCCCTTAGGCCATCCTCGTCATTGTCCTTTGGCGTTGGCGGAGCAACCGGGGAAGAGTTTTCCCTTCTTGGACCCTTGGCCTCCTTGTTGGGAGGCCTTCCTTTCTTCCCTCACCCGGCTGAGAGAGGCTTTCTTCTTCTCCTCCTGCGCCTTGGTGGGAGGAGTCGGCCTCAGATTCATCATCCGATAGCACCTGAAAGCAGGAACTCTTCCGAGTCCCGTGGCGTCTTCTTGGCCTTCTTCTCCGGCACCACGTGGGGTGCGAACCTTAACCCGTTAGGCGGGCGTCCGCTGGAGTCCTCGGCAATGGGGCGGATAGATAATCCGTTCGGCCATGACCATTCTGTCAAGGTAAAGGGAGTTTAGATCCGCATAGAACCAAACTATGGAAAACAAGTGGTGAAATCACTTACCTCGTCGGCTGGGCGCTGCGGCGGAATCCAGCGATCTTGATGGCGGATCACGGGAGCTTGGCGCCCTGAGCAGCACCTTCCGGACATCTTACGTGCGTAGTGTCGAAGAACCCTTCAGAGTGCGGTGCTGCGCGGATCAAACTCCCACATGTTGAAGCCCGTCGTTGGCACGGGAGAATCCGGCGGATGAGCATGACTGGACTACGTTGACAAGCTTGAGCTTCTTGTCCACCAGCTTACGGATCTGGGCTTGGAGTCGGTCAGCTCCTCGAATCCCCAAATCCGGCCACTCTCTTTCCGGGAGGTGAGCCGTGTAGGGATGCAGATCTGAATTCGGGGCGCTGCCCAATCAGGTCCGCGGCTCGGTGATGTAGAACCACCCGATTGCCACCCTTGATGGTTTCCACGAAAGTGCCCTCCGGCCCGTAGCGTGGGACATCCTGCCACCATGGTGCCTCCGCACTCCGGCAGCTGCCCTTCACAACCTTGACTTGACCTTTGAAGGTCTTGAGCCTAAAGCCAAAGTGGGGCTGGATCTGAAGGAAGGCCTCGCACCTGACGATAAGCGCCGAGATGTTGAGGATGAAATTGGGGCGGATCATGGAAATCTAGGCGTAGTAGAACATGAGCCCCGGACAAAGGGATGAAGCGGGAAGCCCAGTCCATGCGGAGGAAATGGGGAAGAAATACTACCCTCTAATGGGGCACTGGGGTTGGGGCGAGCTCTCCCTCGTCGGGGAGCCGATCTTGTGATGTTCTTTGGACAAATATCCGGCATCGCGCAGCTTCTGATCTGCCCCTCCGTGGGAGGAGGCCATCCTGCCTCCCTCCGGACATAGTTGGAGAAGGTTGAGGTGAGAAGTGCGGACTTGGTAGCTGGAGCTCGAGTTAGCGGAGATGGATAAGCCAAGGGGAAGAAGGCGCGAGTAAAGGGTTGGATCTTTATCCTTATATGGGCGGACAAAAACATGTGTCCCCACCGCTACAGTAAAACTAAGCTTATCTCCCAAGCGTCACAATCAATGGCGGTTGGGTTACCCGTCGTATTATGGGAATCCGGAATAAGGGAACACGATCTACCTTGACAAGGCGTGCCAAGAAAACTGCTTCGCTAAGCGCTGAGGTGGAACAATAAAACAATTTGAGTAAAAGCTTGGTAGTGGTGCGGCGTCACGCCCACGAATCGTCGGCCGATTGATCTTGTGTAATATTATTCTCTCTCACGATGGTATGTGGAATTTATCTTTGTAGAGCGGACACTATCTGGTGTTCACAATCTTCTATAAATTATTGGAGGAAGAACCCGCCTTGCAATGCCGAAGACAACATGTGCGCGGACTCGTCGTCATTGAAGCCTGGTTAGGGGAGACTCTTGAGGAGTTCGGACTAGGGGTGTCCGGATAGCGAACCATCATCATCGGCGGACTCCAAGACTATGAAGATACAAGATTGAAGACTTCGTCCCGTGTCCGGATGGGACTTTCCTTGGCGTGGAAGGCAAGTTTGGCGATATGGATATGTAGATCTCCTACCATTGTAACCGACTCTGTGTAACCCTAGCCCTCTTCGGTGTCTATATAAACCGGAGGGCTTTAGTCCGTAGGACGAAAAACAATCATACCATAGGCTAGCTTCTAGGGTTTAGCCTCTTTGATCTCGTGGTAGATCACTCTTGTAACACACATCATCAATATTAATCAAGCAGGACGTAGGGTTTTACGGGCCCAAACCTGGGTAAAACATCGTGTCCCTTGTCTCCAAATACCATCCGCCTAGACGCACAGTTCGGGACCCCCTACCCGAGATCCGCCGGTTTTGACACCGACAACGCGTCTCCCGAATTAAAGGCATCAAATGCCTCTTGGGAGAAACAAGTGTCACGGAGTACGGCCCGGCGGCGCCTGCGATTCATGGCGCTCTCCACTTCGGAATTTGTAGCGGAGATTTTATCCGCATCCTCTGTGAGGAGGAGCGTCCGGCCGCGTGCCCGCCTCCGTGTCCGGCCACGGAGCCCGGCTGGTGGGCGTGATCGCTAACTTCTCCGAGATATAGTCCGGCGAAATTTTCCATACAGGAAACATGGGTATTATTTTGTTTTCAAAGACAAACCCACAGAGCAAGGTTTTATGTCATACCTCTGCGGCGGCGTCTCAGTCCGAACCACTTTTCTTTTCAGCCTGCCTGGCCTCGGTACCCCTTGCTAGTAACTCGTCACGGGCTCGGCATGGCGTCCGGAGGACCTTCCTGTAAGACCTTTGCGGAATCTGGAAGCTAAGGTGCGTGGAAAGGATACTTCTCAAGGTTGGGCCCTGGTCTCACTTACTGCGAGGCGAGGCGGTAGCCGGATAGTCGGCTGTAATAGCCACCACGGCCTCATCGCGGCAATTGATAAAATATCGTGTCGATTAGCTCCACGAATATGTCCGGATCCTCTTGAAGGCGGGTCGAGGACCGTTCAGGTTCCTCTGGTTGTGGAGGTGGGCTATTTATCTCCTTGCTGCCTTACGCAGCTCACGTAGTGAGCGGGCAAAATAAGACATTTATTGTGGAAATCACGGAAGGAAGGGCATGAAAAGTGGCAGCTTACCCAGCTCGGAGGATTGTACATGGAGAATCCGTCCAGCGGTTTGATCTTGGAGAACTCCTCTTCCTCTCCTTATGCAGACCAGACAAATTTTTGCGAGGCGGCAGCGAGTCCGGCCCCTTACGGTTGCGATGGGTGGCATCATCTTCCCGTTAAAGTCCCACATTGGGCAGCCTCGGTATTGAAGTGGTTGCACCCTCGCATAATGCATATTGACATAACCGGTTGTAGTCAGTCTGATAGAGCCAGCACCTTTATCCGGCTCATCGGGTAAGCGTCTCTATCATCTTCCTCACGAGGCTCCTTGAGTACGCCCGGCTTAGGCGTTTCTTGAGAGGAACATTATTAAACTCAGGAAGGCCGATCCGAATAGGATCCGGAAGAGGGCGTCTTCTATATAGAACCACTCGAAGGCCGGTCTTGGATGCCTTCTTGAAGTGCGGACAGGTATCCGGTCCAGCGATCGCCATATTCGGCTCCGCCCACTTGAAGCAGTGACCCCTCACGTATGCGAAGTGCGAGGCGAATAGCCTCTTACGTAGCTCGAAGTGAGCCGCAGCCCGAAATAGTTAGCAAAAGGCGACATAGCCAGCGATGTGCAATATGGGCGAGGTGAAATTATGCATTGGAGGCCGTAGAAATCCAGGAGCCCGCGGAGGAACGGGTGAATTGGAAATCCTAGTCCCCTTAATAAATAAGGGACAAGGCATACCCGTTCCCCTTTGGAGGGATTGGGGAAGCTCTCTGCTTGTTCTCCGCCATTATAGGTGGCAAACCCGGCTTGAACGGGGACCATATACGCTGGGGGGAGAAATCCCTGGGTCTGTTGCCTCACTAGTTGGCTATGCGGGACGGAACACTTCTTCCAATCACCGGGCTTAGGGCTACGGGGGCGAGAGGAGGAGTTGTGGCGACTGTCCCTGTTGGAATGGATTTTTTTCCAGGCGTGCTCCGATGGATACTCGTTGTGGGTGGATGGTATGATATGGATCTATGAATCCCCGTCTCTTTAATAGGCGATTTGCCTACATGGCTAGGGTGGCAATTGTAAAAATGCCCCGGCTTCTCGCATTAACTCGACGCGTTGAGGATCTCCATTATTAGGCGCAGAAGCCAAGGAGTGCAACATTTATGGGAAGCGGACACTATTCAAACAAGTATTCAGAATTTGGAGAAGAACCCGCCTTGCAATGCGAAGACAAACTGCTGGCGGGACTCATCGTCATTGAAGCTGGTTGAGGGAGCTCTTGAGGAGTCTGGATTAGGGGTATCCGGACAGCGGACTATATCCTTTAGTGATTGTTGGACTATGAAGATACAATTAGTCTCGTGTCCGGATGGGACTCTCTTGGCGTGGAAGGCAAGCTTGGCGTCTGGATATGTAGATCTCCTGCTGTTGTAACCGACTCTGTGTAACCCTAGCCCCTCCTGTCTATATAAACCGGAGGGTTTAGTCCGTGGGACAAGAACAATCATACCATAGGCTAGCTTCTAGGGTTTAGCCTCTACGATCTCGTGGTAGATCAACTCTTGTAATACTCATATTCATCAAGATCAATCAAGCAGGAAGTAGGGTATTACCTCCATAGAGAGGCCGAACACAGGTAAACATCGTTAAGCTTGCCTCCTGTTACCATCCACCTTAGGCCTTGATTCGGGACCCCCTACCGAGATCCGCCGGTTTTGACACCGACAGTGATCTTGTGGCGCACCATGGCTTTCCGGCGAACTAGGGGACGCTTGATGCGGGCTAGAGGATTGAAAGGTGGGGGAAGGGGCTGGAGATTAGGTGTGATTTTAGTGCAGTGGCTGGCATAGGCGGCGTGAAGGTTACGATGTGAATAGTGGTTCGGTGGCGACGGTCAATCGTTTTCTTGTACGCCGCTCTTGTCACCTTCGGTTTGCAGCCCGCACGCTGGACCCTCCATGTCGCTCATCGAATGGAATGCGCCGTCTTGTGTTTTTGCTCGCTTGTGGGACCGCGATTGAGAGCAAACCGGCGTCCTTCCCCTCCCGCTGCGTCATTTTATCACGAGTAAATAAAAGCGAGAGGTATACTACAGATGAGGATCCCCTGACGTGGCGAACCCATTGAGTAAGCCGACATGTGGGGCCTAGCAAGCCGCAGAAGTCCGCCCGATGAAGTGACCGAAAGGGAGGGTAAGGCAGGGATCACGTATGTGAAAGGAGCTTCCAATGATATAATTTTCACATTATACATCTCATGTACTATTAATCTTGTCAATAGTCAAATCACGGTTTTGAAAAGCGCATTAGAGCATAGTTAATAATATAGCGGTCGATGGTTATAAGGAACGCCATGTCATCTATAGCCATCATCTATTATATGCACTCATACTGATGGTGTGGGCTATAAGGTTGGCTATTTCCACACAAAATTATAAGGTTGGCTATTGTATTAGTACTTTTCCCATCTCCTCTCCATCTCTTTCTTCATATTTATTGTACGTATTTAACTAGGAATGCGTATATAGCTAGGCTCTTGCATGAGAGCTCACTCCCCTTACTTTTTCACATCTCTCTCCTCCACATAGGCCCTATATAAATGGAAGGAGGGAGTAGAACTATGAGAACTGCATACTCTAGTACAGATGTTGTCAGTACTCCACTAGTACTATTGGATAGGGGGCTTAAAAAAAGTTATTATTGGACTGGCTATACATGGCGAAATCCTAGTAGGAAGAGCATGTGCGAGAACAAGCACATTCACGTGGTTGAAAACAAATTGGAAACCATCTCGAGTACAAATCTAGGAGTACGTACGAATCTAACAATATTGATTGGGCATTGTTGAATGCTGATACTTTTTTTATCAAAGTAGAGATACTTTGACTACACATAAAACTTATATGTAAACTAGAAAGGATAGGAGGGAGTGTATGGTACGTTCAAAAACGAAACAAACATTGAATACCCTTTATATATGATTTGCGGATGCTATGATCACTGGTTCAAAATTTTGAATCCGCCTTAGGTATCACACATGCCCCCACTTGTTCTCTCTCGATTTCATCTCGGGGTCCAGAGATTGATTGAAAGAGGACTAGGGTGGGTGCAATATGTTCGTTTCGCCTATGAACGTACAATATACTCCCTCGATCCACAGACCCCCAGGGTAATTTACGCTCATAGAAACAGACCAAACCTTTATCTCCTTGCACGATACGCAATTGATCTCTGAACATCAATCGATCTCATCAACATGTGTCGGGGCATGCATGAACCGAATGGGATGCCAAAACTAAGACGCGAAGCGACACGTAGTGGAGGCAATGTTGAAAGTGCAACTATCCCTAGGTGGTTTTGGTAATTCCTAACAACATATAGCTCATTGAGCTAATGCTATTTCAAGATTAGTATTTCCGGAAAGCTCAATGATTGGCATGGCATGGATGAGAAAAGTGGACCCCTCAAAATGCTAAGGACAAAAGGATTGGCTCAAGCTCAAAGCTCAAGACTCTACATTTTCTATTTTGGTGATCCAAGATCACATTGAGTCAATAGGAAAAGCCAATACTATCAAGGAGGGATGAGGTGTTGTAATGAGGCTCTTGCTCAAAATGCTTAGTGATATGCTCCAAAGCCCTCAACTACTTTTTCACATCCACATATGACCTAAACCAAAAGTCAAACTCATTATCGATTCTTTCTATCCGGCGCCACGAGTTAGGATGTCATAACCTTTGCCACAAACCCTAGGCAAATTGGTCTCACCGATAGGGATCTCGGTCTCACCGAGATGGGATTATAATCTCTCTGTTTCCCTTCGTAACGTTTGGTCCCACGAGATGAGCGATCGGTCCCATCGAGATTGCAATGTAAACTCTGTTTCCCTTTTGTAACATTTCGGTCTCACGAAATGGCGAATCGGTCCCACCGAGTTTACGACCAACTCTCTGGTTAGCTTATTACCAAAATCGGTCTCACCGATTTTGTGTAACAGTCTCACCGAGATTCGTTATGCCTAACCCTAACCATATCGGTCCTACCGAGTTGCATGTCGGTCCCACGAAAATCCTATGATTTACTAGATTTGCTGAATTAGTCCGACCGAGTTTATCAATTCGGTACCACCAAGATTGGCAAGTTGTGTGTAGCAGTTATATTTTGTGTGGAGGCTATATACCCCTCCACCTCCTCTTCATTCGTGGAGACGACCATCGAGCGAACCTACACTTCCAACTTACATTCTCACGAGAGAGACCACCTACACTTGTGTTGAGGCCAAGATATTCCATTCCTACCATATGAATCTTGATCTCTAGCCTTCCCCAAGTTGCTTTCCACTCAAATATTCTTTCCACCAAATCCATATCACTGTGAGAGAGAGTTGAGTGTTGGGAGACTATCATTTGAAGCACAAGAGCAAGGAGTTCATCATCAACACACCATTTGTTACTTCTTGGAAGTGGTGTCTCCTAGATTGGCTAGGTGTCACTTGGGAGCCTCAGAGCAAGATTGTGGAGTTGAACCAAGGAGTTTGTAAGGGCAAGGAGATCGCCTACTTCGTGAAGATCTGCCGCTAGTGAGGCAAGTCCTTCGTGGGTGACGGCCATGGTGGGATAGACAAGGTTCTTCTTTGTGGACCCTTCATGGGTGGAGCCCTCCGTGGACTCGTGCAACCGTTACCCTTCGTGGGTTGAAGTCTCCATCAACGTGGATGTATGATAGCACCACCTATCGGAACCACGACAAAAACATCCGTGTCTCCTATTGCGTTTGAATCCTCCAAACCCTTCCCTTTACATTCTTGCAAGTTACATGCTTTACTTTCCGCTGCTCATATACTCTTTGCATGCTTGCTTGAATTGTGTTAAGATTGCTTGACTTGTCCAAAGTTGCTAAAATCTGCCAAGAACTAAAATTGGGAAAAGGATAGATTTTTATTTGGTCAAGTAGTCTAATCATCCCCCCCCCCCTCTAGACATGCATTCGATCCTACAAAAGTGAAACTTCAAACGAACCGTTTGTTTGTATGCATGTCGGACAAATCCTAAATAAACATTGGAAATACAAGCATGCACTACAAAAAATACACTTCCGTGATGATACGTGTTTGTCACGATGGAGTCGCGTTTTTGTCATGCATGTACATCCATGACAAATTTATAGAGAATCAAGATAGTCATACACTTTGTCGTAGAAGTGTTCCATGACATTACCAAAATTATCATCACGAGTGTCCACTTCCATGACGATAAATCGCGGCGTCCGCAAGTGCTTTCGTCAAGGGTGACCGACACGTGGCATCCACCGTAGCGGGCGTCGTTAAGCTATCGAGTCGGGTTTTGGATCCGATAACCCGTTAACAGCCCGACCAATGGGGATTTTCCACGTGTAAAATCATCATTGGTGGAGAAGACTGCGTGTCGGTCCGCATTGGCACGGTGTCACTCATCCAATGGGCGAGCGCACCTATGATATGTTGACACGTGGACCGCCCATCAAGTTTAAATGGGCGGCCCAGCTGAAAACCCACAATTTTGCGGACCATAATGGGCGGCCTAGCTAAAGGCCCACGAGATTTTGCGGACCATAATGGGCTGGCCCAGCTAAAGGCCCACAAGATTTTGCGGGCCACAATGGGCTGCCAGTAAAACCCACAAGATTTTTGTGTGCCATAATGGGCGGCCAGTAAAGGCCCACAAGATTCTTGCGGATCATAATGGGCGGCCCACTAAAACCCCACGATTTCACCTACATTAATGGGTCGGCCCAGCTGTAGGCCCACAAGATTTTGAGGACCCTAGTAGGCCGGCCCATTAACTGGCTGCCATGTTTTGGGCCAAATGTCGGCCCATATTTGATCTGGTGCATTAATGGCCTGCCACGCTCCGGGCCTAATAGTGGCCCATATGAGATCCGGCCCGTTAAAAGCCTACCACGTTCTGGGCCAAATTACGGCCCAGATAAGGTCCGGCCCTTTACGAGGCTTTGGGCTCAATTATGGCCCATATCAGATTCGGCCCGTCAACTGGACACTATGCTTTTGGGCCCACTTGCTAAAGGCCCACTTAGTAATTCAGCCTGATATTAGTTTTGTCCTGTTAAGGGCCCGTTTAACATTTCGTCCCTATATTAATTTCGGCCTGTTAAAAGCCCGTCATATAGTTGGGCCTAACTACGGCCCAGTTTGCATCCGGCCTGCTCGCAGCCGATATCTGATTGGGCCAAACAAGGACCGAGACAATTTTGGCCTTTTAAAAGCCCGTGATTTGATTCGCACAATCATGGGCGGGGTTCATTCGGGCTGCTGCCGGCCGTGAGTTATTCGACACGTTTGGGCCCAACCTACATCGTGATTGCATGACGGCCCGATTATGTACCGTAATTTTACGGTTTGGCTGGTTTATTTGCGAAGACAGGATATATATCTGATAAAATAACTGCAGCATCGTGAATAAGAAAAACCTAGACTATACAATAAAGAAATTACGGCATATTACATCCACTTTGGGCATCAAAGTTCGCCACTATGATAATAAAGCACAAGTAGACAATGATTACATACTTTGGGCATCAAAGATTGCCACCGATGCAAATAAACACGCCGACAAAATAATATACAAAACCGACAACACTTCAATAGAGTTCAAGAAAGGTTAGCCCTGCTGCGGAGCTGCAGCGCAAGCAGCTGAGCAAGATGATGAGATTGTGCTTGTTCAACACTAATATCTTCCTCACTATGAAAGATAAACAAGCGAGACGGATGACGGGTTTTGCACATAAAAGTATCGGTCTTGACAATTCATCACATTTCTTCTTGACGAATAAAGTGACATAGTTTAAAATTGCATTAACACAATATGGTATTGTTCAGGTCAAGACATGGCGGAAATGACATTGTGAAGGAGTTGGCAGCTTCATGACACCATTGGATTACAGATCAAGAACTCATAAGTATCAATGGTTAGTCAATTTATACCATTTCAGATTGGCAAATAAAGAGATGGTTTAAATAATAGTAGAATGATATGACATTGTTCATAGTTAAGACATTGCAGAATATGACATTGTCTTTGTAGTGGGTAGGTTCACCACACCTTTGGATTACGGATGAAGAACGAAGCATACATGCAGTGAAAAGAAGATCACTTGCTCTGTATAGTTTAATTTACATGGTATGAAGAAGGAACTTGGTTGTACAACTGAAAACTTAAATTGAGAAAGGACAAACTTTTGTTTATGAACTACATAATAAACTTTAAACAAGCAATTTGATGCAAACACCAAAATAAACAGCTTATTGCAGTCATGCCTAACCAAATATATACAACAAAGTTTGAAGGCTTGAGATGGACAAACTTACATTATTGGTGAAGACAGGCTCTATAAAGGCCTTGTCCATCTTGATGGGGGGGCAATTCAAGAAGTTTACCACAGAATCTTCTTCAAAAGCATTGCCTTTATTCTACATTTTGTTAAGAGTAAATATAGATGTGATAATATACGAAAAAATGGAGAATATTTAAGATAAGATGAAGAGTGATGCTACATAACCAAGTAGCTATAAATGTAAGTGCAGCGATACGAGGCAAAAGGTACAGCCAAGAGCAATGCACAGCTAAACTTCTTGATACCAACCTTATGGTAAGAGTAAATATAGATCGATGTGTAGAAAATGGAGGCAAAGGAAAATAAGCTGCGAGTGATGGTACATGAACAACTACTGTCATTATAAGTACAGCGATAAAGGACAGCATGTACTTACAAGAACAATGCGAGCTAAAAAACATTGGCATTGGATATATTCTACACTAATGTAACCATTCATACAAATCAGATAATTTGGAGCGAACAATTGATAAGCAAGCTATCATGCATCTGCTGTCACATAATGAACCAGGTATGTATGCAAATGCGGTGATCTGAGGACAACAGGTACTAACAAGAGCAAAGCAGCGGGCAGCATATTTGCGATATCCTGTCGTTCTTTTCAAACCGAATTCTTCTTCAGCAGATTTCCTGCAAAAAGATCCGTAAGGCACATGCGGAAAAGTAGAAGTTCAAATTGTCATGTGATTTCATAGGCGATACCTCATCACAGGAGCGAGACCGATTGCATAACAAGGTTTTCCATTCAATGTCTTCTAAATTTAGCACAGGAGACTTCACGGAAATTCGTTTATAGACTTGCCATCAAAGTGTGATTTCCTCGGGTAACACCGATCTTTTTGCAATGCTTCCTTGAAAAGCACAAGCAAGCTTTGCTTGTCATGACTATCCAGATTGACCCTCGCCTAGTTACAACAATGTAATGTAAATCATTGATGTGTTCAATCAGCGAAAAACAGGAAAATAATAACCATGAATAATAGCACTTACGTAAGTTGGGCGGGAAGATGTGAAAATGGTGTTTGTCTTCACAATAATCTTCCCATGATGGGAATATATGCACGTAGTCCCTAACAACATTGAAAGCATTGTCTTTTAAACTGGGAATAAATGGAATGGGGTTCCAATCTGCAGGAATTGGCCGTCTCTGCGGTTGGGATAGGTCTTGACGGTGGACTTATTGTACTTTTTCTTTGGAGTGGTATTTTCTGTGGTACAGCTGGTGCTATGGCAAATGAAATCGCTATACCTTTTCTTTGGAGTGTAGGTCCTATGTGGTGGGGCTAGTGGTGTGGCCGGTGAAGTATGGAGTGCAGTCTGCTGAGTCGGTCCTACATTTTGTGTCACTTTGGTTGTACAGCCAATATAAGTGGGGTGATGTCTGATTTCTCCGGCACCACCACGTTTTTCAAGGACTTTGCTGGTGCTCCTTCAGGTTCGGCAATCACCGTCTTCTTTTTTGATGTCTGATGCACAAGAACAACATTTGAGTGGAAAAACATGGTATGATGACGGATGGAATATGTATTGATAATGGATGGGCATGGCATCTCGACATATATGATGAGTAAACTAAGCGAGATGGCGGTGCAACAAAGTAGAAGAAATGCAAGACAACATATGCAAGATACCATAATCAATAAAACATTGCCAAATTAGAACAGGCACCTTGATGGGTGAGCAGGACAGGCCATCGCCTTTGACTCCTCGAGGTTAGAATAGTCATTAGGATCATATTACGAACAAGAATCAGCAGGTGGGGGCGTATGAGTTTCATTGCATCGAGAATGGCACTCAATGCCTTGGTGCCAATTTTGTAAGTCATTGCGATGTTTAGCTTCAAGAGTGGACTGCTGCTAGTGCGACACAAAGCAGCTACACGAGATCATAGTGTAGATATAACGGAAAACCTTAAACATCGAGTAAAATCAGCAAAGTGGAACTTGCTGGAATATATGTGCTAGTATTGCGATGCGGCTAGAAAACCTTGGATACCAGCTCTCTTCAAGTGAAGGTGCGGTCTTTTAATATCGATGTAACTCTCAAAGGCGACACAGCTCCCGCATTTCCTTGCTATTCTTATAGGATTCAAGTGGGCAGGCCACTACAAATCCTATTCCTATGTTTACAAGATCCTCTGAATCAAAGAGGCTCAAAGTGTCCATCACAACCGACCGTATAGACCTCTACACTGCAAATGTCCTGCTCATCTTGATTACAAGGAACATCTTGTACTACTATCATACTCCCTCCGTTCCAAAATATAAGTCTTGGTAGAGATTTCCACTATGGATCACATCTGATGTATCCAGATACATTTTAGAGTGTAGATTCACTCATTTTGCTCCATATGTAGTCCATGGTGGAATCTATACAAAGACTTGTATTAAAACGGAGAAATACATATTAAGAAAAACGGAAGAGGAACATGGTAAAGAAGAGCAAGCAGATTTTGGATAATAAAATGTTGGTTGCGCGGTGCCCACATGATGAACGAGGCGCATTAAGAATGCAACTCCCAGCTGTCTCTCGACCATTTGGGCGGTTGGATGAAGATCCTCGTCTCCTAACCCTTCTTCTTCCTCGTCTCGATTCTTCCCATCTGAGAACACCTCACGGCCGCCCGGCGAACCACGCCCCAGCGTGTGTTCCTCCGCCACCCCCCCCCCCACCCCCCCAACCCCACCAGCGTTGAGTTTTCTTAGTTCGGCAAGGCCCCACCACCACCCGAGCCCTTGATTGCACGGCGAACTCCGTGAGATCTGAAAAATCGGTGACCCAATTTTGAAATTTAGTCTCTGTGATTTAACTAGTGTGGAATATAAAGGGAAAACCATAAGCATTGGGAGTATAGTGTTGGCGTGCCATGGCGGATCTGAAGGTGCAAACGGACAAAGGCAACCGCAACCAAGACAAGAAATCGAGTAAAGCAAGTGGCGATCTATTTTCTTGCTGCGATAAATAAGTTGAGCGAATCTGAAAAGTACCGCCTACAGTGCGGCGCGATGTCTTGCATCTGCTGAGAATTTGATGGTGCTGCGGTAGCGATGGCTGTCGGCGGCATGGAAGCAGATCTAGGAGGGTAGGCGGTGGCGGCGGGGCACGATGAACGAGGCAGTCGTAGGAAGCGGCGCCGGCAAGGTGGACGGCGGCGGGATGAAGCGAGAGGGCGGGATGCAAGGATCCCGGTCGAAGCCGTGGATGAGAGAGGTCGATCTCTTGTAATGGGCGGCGATGTCGGGTATCAGCTCGGCATGGTGGAGGAGGGCGGTGGATGGGGTGGCGGACGGCGGACGAAGGAGGTGGGGTGGAGAGGGTGTTTTGGCGCCCATGGATGCGGATGGGGAAAAGGGAGGTAGAGAGGAAGGGGACCATGTATTGAGTAGCGCTTGTCTCAAATCGAGAAATTTACAAACTTAGCCCCGTTTCAAATTTCTACTACATCACAGCAACATTAGTTGGTTGGGGATAGGGCGGTAATCTCGCATACACGAATATTTGCCGACAAGAGTTTGTTTTTGGCGCCCACCGTGTATGAATATGAATCGGGAGGAGTCGATTTAGGCCGAGGACACCTTGTGTTTTGGCGACCACGTGTATGAATCCGGGTGAGGCGGTTACGTCACGTTTGGGTGAAATTACAAACCTACCCTATCGAAACCTATAGAAATCCAGCGAGATAGGCTTTGCGTGGCGAGGATAGGCGGTAGTGATTTCCATCTCAGATTTTGGTTTGAGTGATTCTGCGACTTTCCCCTTCGTTCAAATTTTGCGAGTGCCGTTTACCGTGCCAACTCAATTCGAATCCCGTTTGTATTCTATTTTTTGGTAGGGATCCATTTTCAATTGGAATTACATTCTATATACATCATTTTTATATATACTTTCAAAAGCACAACAAAAATTCTGCTCCTTTATATGTATAATATGATTTACAAATACAACGATCTCGAAATCTTAAGGTTGAATTGAAAAAATTTAACAAATTATGTTCTACTAAAATGTATGGATCAGTAATATCTACATATTAAATAACATAGATGTCGTGAATTCATATGAGTATGCATGTTTGATAGATCAATTTTGGTTCGAGTATGGATTACATGTATCATCATCTCGAATTCAAATATTTGAATCCCTTTTTATTTCACTCCTTTCACGCCCATCTCTCTCGCATGCATGCTCCTTGGTAGCTATCACTCTCTTTTCTCCAGCTCACCCACGCTCACTTCATGTTTCTCCTATCCTCGCAAACATGGTCTCTCGATGTCTCCTTGAGAAGTGTCACACTCTCCCTATCATTATACATTACGGTTTTCATTATCTCTCACATCTCTCTTGTTCTCTGGTATCACTCGGTACCTAAGCTTTCTTTTTCACCGCCACACACACAGTCTCCACTCGTCTTTCACTTTGTCTTTCTCTCTATGGGATTCTCTCACACCCCGTATATGTCTCTACATATGACTCATACCACTAAAATTACTCTCTCTCTCTCTCTCTCTCTCTCCTATAGACACAACATTTGTTGCGGTCTCCTTTTCGTCTCCATCCCAGGCTGACATTATTCATTTGTTTACCGATCAGACAACCCGACTACCGTCTCCTCTCTCTCTCTCACAGACACACACACAACTCCTGCTTCCACTCCCTTCCCGACTCTGTCTCTCTCTCTCACACACAAAACTCTCGCTTCCTTTTGACTCGTATTTCTCTCACAAACATTTATCGACTAGCTAGCCTCTAGATAGGTTTATACACCCTTTACACTCGTGCTTCCACCATCGCATACATGTCTCTCTCCGCTTCTTGTATCTATGTAGATTTTCTTCCCTTCTTGAGACATGCCCTCTCGATCGTGCACACACACACTATCGCCTCATTTTAAGCTGATACCTATCACACACACACACTCCTTGTGTCTTTGTCACACATGCACTCCGTCCTCCTCCACTCTCCTCTCTCTCACACACACATGGGCTTTTTGCAACAACTAGCAAGATGCCCATGCGTTACCTGAACATCAAGATGCATTTGTATGAGTAGTTTATCTTGTGGGGAAAAGGATGAGCGAGGAAGGCCTTATTTGCAAATGTGGAGAGGGTGTGGGTATCTTTTACAAAATTGCCATAGTTTCCTTCCTATCCGTCGGATATAGATCGGACAGCCTATATTGCAGGATGGCGGGCACGATCATCACCGACAATGCTTTTTATAAGAGTAGGGATAAAAATAGAGTTGGTGATGATGGTGGGCCTGCCATCTGCAATGTAAATCGTCCGATTTATATCTGACGGATAGGAAGGAAAATATGGCAATTACCGCACTCTTCACCACATTTGCAGATAAGGCATTCCCTCGTTCATCATTTTCTCCCACAAGATCTTGATGTTCCGTTACAGCATGCGGCATCTTACTAGTAAAGTAGAAATTAGACATATACCACTTCTCGAATCTTGAAACCAACAACATTCCTCCTTATCTCATCAAAACCGCCAAAGGAATATATTTTGAGTGAAACATAACATATTTTTAGTGATATCGTATTTCAAAACTAGACTTTTTTCTATCAAATCGGTGAATATGTATTAATCTACTTTGATGGTGTGGCAACGCATTGGCACATTGCTAGTAGTTATTATAATTTTTGGACACCGGACAAATGGTGGAGTACATATCTGAAGAGAAGAGGCGCATACGATCGACCTCTCGCTGTCTCGCACACATGAGTGTTACGTAAAGCGATGTTAACAAATAAACCCTAAAACCCTAGGTGCACTATTGCTGCATTCGCGGTACAGGTGCGTGGTGGAGCACCTTTGTAGGAATAGTCGGTCGTGTGATAATTTGATCCGTAGGAGTTGATGGTCGGGACCACAGATGAACGACTTGGAGCGCGGTGGCTCGCGGGTTGCCACAGATCTAGTAGCCACGTTTAAAATATTGTTTTTTAGCGGGGTTAAGAGTTCCGATTTTCAATGGCGTTATAAGTAGTAAGTAGTTTTAGAGCGATTGGTATGGGCGAAAATGGAATTCATAGTACTACATACCTCCTTGGCGTATGGTTGTATGGTTTTTTGCGATGGAGGTTGTATGGGTTTATGTTGCGAGATATTGAACCTGGTAGTTCTAGGGCAAATACTATGGTTTAGGTTTAGATCTGGTTTTGATAATGAAAATCGGAAGGAAACCCTTCTTTGATTAAAAAACTACTACCTCCATTCGGTTTACTAGTCCCCATCGTAATATGGTTCAAAGTTTGTCCACAATTTTACTTGTAAAATGTGAATGGAAAACGCAGATTTTGTTATACCCAAACAAAAAAGGACTGGAGGGAGTGATTGCTCGACACGGACCACGACCTCTCATAAGCGCGGCATTGAACCGGTAGCGCCGACCAAGAGGGGCACTTTTCGCTGCAGGCCCGGTGAACACGCCTCCTCGCCCGCGCGTGCAACCAGCTTAAGACTGCCCGCTTTGCCTTCATTGAATCCAGCGTGTGTGCGGCAACACGTCCTTCCCGAGCGGCAGGCATTTTAGAACACAAAAAATGACTAAAATATAATTAATTTAGCATGGTCTTGACTTGTTGTGCTCGCCTTTGGTAGCAGGAACTAGTAGAGGATTTTCTTTATTTATAACTCTCCTCACATTTTTTTGGCTTTGAAGTGAATCATGGTTGTGGACATTATGTATGAATGTGCGGATATCTGTGAACATGAGTTTGATGTGGAAGTTGAACTTGGAATGTCGGACTTCTTGCGTGAACTATACCATGTCCAATGCTTCATCATTATTGTTTGGAAAGTAATTGCTTTTATTACATGACCGAAAAAACATTTTGTGCCACATCGGTAGATGCGGACATCTAGCAGCATCTTGTTGGATAAACATTTGAACCTAGCTATTATGAAGGAAATTTTGTATTGACAACAGTTTTAGATAGCAGGAGGCGCCTAGCCTGCTCTGCCTCTGCTAGCTTATTTACAGCTTCTTCCATCTCTTCTTTGGCTTGGGTGAAGAGCATCGATTGCTCTTTTAAGCTTCTTGAGAACTCAGCTACATTCTCAAGGGCTCTTTGCGCTTTCTTTCAGCCTTTACTAATGCCACGAGGACACGAACAGTTGGCGACTCCACGGCTTGTGTGTAATCCAGCATCATCTGGGAATTTGCACCTTGTGTCTAATCCGACATCATTAGGAGGCGGCACCTTGTGTGTAATCCAGCCTCATTTTGGAAACATGATCTCGAGGTTGACCATACTTCCCTCCTCGCAGGAACTGCATCGACATGAAGTTACTTCTTTTTAGATCAATACTCGAGCAACCTAGATCCATTTAGTAGAAGCGGATAAGCAGAACTCGGAGAAGTGAACTCAAAGGAAAAAATAACAAAACAGACTACAAGGTGAGAACACCCACTTCCTACATCAAGCTAAAAGCGAAAGCATTAGGGCGATTAAGACTCTTCTTATTACACATCGAAGAACACCATGCTTAAGAAAACAGAAACTACAACATATACACATCGAAGAACACGAGGCTACGAAAGTAATTGAAAGGTGTTACTTACAAAGCTCGTTTCTGAGGTTGGTGCAGCTCCTCTTTAACTTGCCACGCTCCTTGAAGATGTCCCGAATATCCGTGTATGGTCTTCATTGCTCCTCTGCATGTTACTTTTCGTGGTTTAAAATCTCAACATGGCAAGAAAAATATACTACTATTAATACTCGTGCATCTTGTGGGCAACATTAAAGCACTCGTCTGCCATGTTAGAGCATCTCCAACAGAATAGCAACGCGCGGCGCTTTAAGAAAGCGTTTACAATGCTGAGATTGAGAAGTAGATACTAGAGGGTAGAGGATAGTTCTCAGCATAGATAGATAAAAAAAGATAATTCAACTACTCCTCGTCATCCGACTCCTCCTCGGTGATGTCCTCCTCCGACGTCTTACTGTAGAAGTTAGGTCTGTGATAAAGATGGATACATGTAATATACATGAGATGCGTGTGCATCTGGATTCTGTATACGTGGAAGGAGAAGAGACAACATGTTTGATGAGAGAGCTGGAAAAACATGGACGAGAGGAAGGATCTCGTGGGTTGAGGATTGGCAATTTTGTGCGGGGAGAGAGGGATTGGTAATTTTGTGCAAGAGAGAGAGAGGGGGGGGGAGGAGTCGATCGTTGCCGTCACATCACCACCTTCCAAATGACCCGCATTCTCTAAGCGGTGTGGTGGTAAATCTTGATCTGCTCGATGCCCTCTTTGAAGATTGAGGTGTTGTGCATGTTGGGGTGCAAAAGCACAAGCGAGTGGTCGCCGTATAACCTTGGATGGGGCTGAATTGTGTGCTCGGGGGAGTGTGTGTGTGTGTGTTGTGTTGCGCGTGTCTGTGTGTGTGTGTCTGTGTGTGTGTGTGTGTGTGTGTGGGATCTTGAGAAAACAAACCTAAGGAGAGAAATGGAGTATTCACGAAGATATTGTGCGGGCCTTGAGGTGGGCAGGGGCTGGGTGAGGGTGTCAAAATGTGCGCGTTGATGCATTTGTTGCATGCGACCGTGCGAGGGACGGACGAATCGAGAGAGATGGTTGTTGTCTTATAGATGCTCCCCTCTCTGTGTCTCTCTCTCCCCCTCTCTCTCTCTCTCTCTCACACACACACACAAGTAAACTAGAAGACCGTTCTCTCATGTATACACAACGTATCGGCATCTGTCTATGTCTCACTCATGCATGATCATTTGCACATTCACACCTCTCTATGCCTGTATCACATGCACACCGTCTCCACATTGCCCTTCCACCACAACACACATATGGACACATACACGTTCTCTCTCAGTCACACACACAAATCAGTATTAAAAAACTAGGGCGCACCTAAAGCGTCCAAATCCAAATAAACATGAACTGGAGCTAAATTCAAATATATGGAAATATTGCAGCGTCAATAACTTTCACAGGAAAAAAAGTTGAGTAATATTAGAGGATTGTTTTCACACACACAAAAGGTTCGGTGGATGTCCTTGGCGTGACACGGTGATGCACGTTCGATCGACCAGCGGCCCAGTTCACGTGCTTACACAGGATTCCGTGTCGTGGCTGTGGTACTAACTAATAAAAGCGATGCCTAAGTCTAATGTTTACGTGTACTAATACGGTTTTCTTTTAAGTTTGACCAACCTTATATATAAAACTAAAGTAAGCTCCCACGCGCACTCATCAATATGCCGCCGCCGCCGTTCGCATGTTGGCGCCCGCTTTGCTCCGACCAACAATTTCTCGCCCATCACCGCCGTGTATCATCATCCGGTGCCATGAAGCGAAGGCTCGCCCGCTCCGTCATCTGCAGTCCTTCCTTGGGATACCGCCCGCTGCTAAGCACGCGAGCAGCTGGTGGGCTGCGTCTATACACGCAGCGTCTGAAGAAGGAGACGGCGCGTGCTCAACCGCGCCCCGGCGAGGAAGGAACTAGCGTGTCATTATCGTCTCCGCCCGCGCGAGAGAAGCGCGCATGGTGGCTGTCGCGGCGGAAGCTTGATCACACCGCGTCGAGCCCGCAAACCGGTGCGGACGCGGAATCTACCCCGAGACCTTGAATTACCGTGGATCCTGCAATCTGAAGGAGCAATTTGGGTCGATCGACTCATGTGAGCCGTTTGATGCAACATGGATGGCTAGAAGGGCTTCTTCCACCTCTTCTGCCGTCTTCTTCCTTCACTCCGTCGAACTTCTTTCACAAATCGGTGACCCAAATTATACTACTAATGCGAGCGTATTAAATGCAGTAGGAACACAAAGATCTGACGATGGTACCAACTGCAAGAAGAACAGTAGTAATACATAGTACTAGTACTACTATATGTACTAAAGAGTTCAAATAACGAGAAAGAACATAAACATAGTTCTGCTGGGGCCTCGGCACAACACACCCTTGAAAATAAACTAAGCAACTAGTCCGCTTGACACTGCGGTAGAACCAGCATGGCGGCGTCACTGCCACCTACTCGAGTCCGAGTCCATGTCCTCGACTTCGTCCTCGTCCCTCTTCCTCTTCCTCTTCGTGGCCTTCTTTGCTTGAACGGACCTTTGGGCTCTACTTCTTCATCCAACCCTTGTAGATATTTAAACAAAGGTAGGCATCCATTGCTGCGTCAGGATGTGATCTTCATCTAATGTCTTGACTCCATGCATGATGAAACTTCGTGATGAGGTTTCTTCGAGTTTAGCGTCTGAAGGATCAATCATGGATGCTGCCGAGGTCAGCATTGAAGGTTGAGAGGAGGACACGAGCTTCCCTACGGAGATCGAAGGGCTGGCCTACAGCGAGACCTATCCGGCGCAGGACATCCACATCGTTATTAAAGCCTACTGATAACAAATTTCACTCTTTTGTCCTTGAGGAAGTTCCTAAAATCCTGGCACTCAACGTCGGCATGGCATATGTGGTAGACCAAACAAAGCGTTATGTCATAAACCTGGATCACGGCGGGCTTCTTCCTCTCTTAGTCCTTTAGATCCTTCTCTCGTCCCAAGACTATGGTGTACTCAACATCTAGCCCAGTGACCCACTCATCCGTTGAGCTGTTGAACATGTGTAGAGGCGAGCAAGCCATGCTTTCACCGTCTCGGATCCCGTGTGTAGATGGCGATGAACTGATCGCCGGTGATGGATCTAACCTGGTACTCGGCGGTGACCATGGAGATTTGAGAGGCCATGGATTTTGGAGGAGGGTTAGGAGAAGTTGAACTGTTGTACCCATAAAAAAACGGGAAGCGAACTAATGTGAAAGGGCGGGACGGTTGGGAGTGAACTGTTGTAAGGTAGAAGATGGGGACGAGTAGAGGCGTCGAATGGTGTGGGGTTGCTGGCTTGCCGGTGGATAAGCGGCTGCAAGCCCCGAAGAGTTCTCGAGAACTATGCAGGGACCCTGGATGTCATGTCTACTAGACCCATATCGTGGGCTGGCGGCATAGCTTACTGCTGTTTGCACGCCATGCGGTGCGTGGATGTAACTTCACTTAATTCCGTCAAGCGTCCGCCTCCCGACCTTCGCCTCCCTCTCGCAGGTCGCGCCCTTTGAGACTTGACCGGCTATAAATCGCAATTTTTGCCTTTTTAGACAAGCAATTTTTTGCCTACTCGCATGCATGATACTCCCTCTGGTCCTTTTTACTCCGTCAACCATTTGCAAAGTGTTTGACCAAATTTATACTTTTTAACACCACCTTATATTAATTAACCAGCCACACGGTACACTCATTCGATACAATATTCACCACACGAGTGATGCGTTATTTACAAGAATACCATCTAATCTATTGTCAAAGCTATACTTAGCGATTAAGTGTGCCACCTTATTGGCCAAGCGGCTAATCTTTGACAATTGAAGATTGTTGATCAACTTGAGATGCTCAACGCTTTCATCTTGAGTCACGCATAGCAGACTGTCATAGTCCCCGATGCAAGAGGCGCTACCACAAAAGCGCAATCAGTCTCTAAAATTACAGGATTATGAAGAGAAATACCTATGTAGAGACCGGCAATGCAAGCCCTAAGCTCTGCTTCCTCCACGCTTTGACGAGGCATCAATGAAATCCCGACCAAATTTATACTAAAATATCAATATCTACAATACTGATTATAATGAGTATAAGAACTCGTTTTATAATGTGTGTAAAAATATTGATTTGACATTGTGAATGTTGACACATTTTCTATAAGTCGGTGAAAGTAGAGGTACATTGACTTGGACAAAACTTAAATGCACAATGCAGACTAGTTCCTCCGTCGGTCGTGCCATGTCCTATCTTGTCATCACAACAAGGTTAGCTATTAGAGTACCACTACCTCCCTTCTAGTTTAAAGGGCTCGATTCAAAATTTTCACCTACTCTTAGCAAGATAGTAGGCGGTGGAATAGTTTTTGAAGTCTGCAAAAGTACTCAACCAATGATGTCGTTCTTCACAAAAGATGTGTTTACCAATGCATGCATGAACACTAGTTACTCTAACCCCATCTCTTCTTTAATTCTTTGCCACATCAGCATGTTTGCTATTCCCGTGTGCATGATACCAGCTAAGATACCACCATTATGGCCAGCCTTAATCATCGCATGCAATAATTTAGTGCACCTTGAAATATGAACATGTGTGGGGCGTGTATGTTTTTAATGACTTGAGACTATACCTAGCCCGGCATGCAAGATGACTTATTATGCACCGTTCCCCATACTGCAGGAAGCCCGTTCGTCTCCAAATCTTTTCCTCTCCATGTGTGGAAACAATATGCACCCAAACTCTCCTTCTCCCTCCGTGGTCCCACCACTCCACCCGTGTGAAAAAATCTGCATGCATGACTCTCCTCCCCCACGCTCGTCCAATCCGTTGTGACCAGCAATATTTCCACCCCTTAGCTCCCCGTAATTTACTCCAACAAATATGCCCACATAGCTGTTACTTAGCTGCAGGTGCATTGGGTCAGCGACATATGGGCCCAGCAGGTCAGCCCACATGTCGGTGGCATAGCTGAACCTGCGATTAAATCGATCAACTTCGATCCATATCTTATGTAGGTGTGCCATTGCTCACTATAAACACTATGCCTCCCACGACATCGCTATCCTCCCCCTCACGTTCACGTTCATCGCTATCTCCTACCCCTCCCTCTCACGTCAACCACCATGGCATCGCCTCCCAAGCCCTAAGGCCCCTCGCTGCACTGCCTTGAGGCGGTCCGCAGCGTCGTCGTTCCGTTCCTCGCCGCCACTAGTCGAGGAGGATGCGTCGGTGTTCCGCTCCTCGCCACTATGCGACGCGTCGCCGTTCCGTTCCTCGCCGCCACTAGTCGAGGAGGACGCGTCGGTGTTCCGCTCCTCGCCGTGACGCGACGCGTCGCCGTTCCGTTCCTCGCCGCCACTAGTCGAGGAGGACGCGTCGGCGTACCGCTCCTCGCCATGACGCGTCGAGGTGAACGCGTTGGCGTTCCCAATCTCGCCAGCATGCGTGCCGGAGGACGCGTCGGCTCCCTGCTACGAGGAGAACGTCGCGCCACCGAGCCCCCCCCCCCCAGCCTTGAGGAGCTTTGTAAAGAAATGGATGTTGCCTTGTGGGAGGCTTTGCCTCCAGCAGAGCGCGCCAAAATAAGCGGAGAAGAAGGCCGAGGAAGAAAGCGCGCATGAACAAGCTGCACAGGAGGCCTATGTCGCGTCGAGAGTCGAGCAATTGGCTCTTTGGCGAAGGCTCGTCGCGAGGCCGTGAGGATGGCGGAGGGCGCCCGTGCGGCATACAGTGCGGTCGGGCCCAAGCGCCTCATCTCGCTTGGCGATGCGTGGACGGGTGCACGCTTCCAACAAGGAGGAGTACTGTTGGCGCGGATCACCACACGGTGAGATTGCGCTCGCCATGACAAGCCGCCAATCAGCACCTCATGAGTTGTGAGGCTGAGGAAGAGGTGTTGTGTCGTGCGGCTGGGAAAGCGGCGCACCAGGGCACTCGTGGCGCGCCATAGCGCTCTGCTGGCGTCGTGGCTTTAGGAGGAGTATAATTTTTGTTTAAATAAGGGATCTCATTAGTTTTGGGACGCAAATGATAAATCCGAACATTCAGGAATTTTAGCATCCTTAATTAAGTATGTAAAGGAAAATTTGGAAACATTGTGTATTAAATGCGCATTTTGCAAATGCGTGCATATAGCACAAACTTTACTATATACTATCGCACTACGTCTCTCTCGATATATGCTTGCAGACTGTGCTACTCCCCGTCCAGGTCAATAAGTCATCTTTGGTTGTGCACCATGACCAAGAAGGAGGAAGACTTATACACCTAGGCGGAGGAGTACTACTATTACTTATATGCGTGCAAATGCACGTTTTAACATTCGATCACGGTTTTTGTAGAAGTAGAAAAACAGCACTAGTCAAGCTTGTGAAACGATTCAATGCAAAACAAATGCAAAAATGCTCGTTTGATTGTTTACTTTTAGCTTCCTTCTTTGTGGTTATTTCTCTGTCGTACTTTGTACGGAGTATCTCACTAGTTGGAAAGGCATGCAAATTCCCAAAACCGCTTCCTACACCCTGTATCGAATTTTTTGCCTAACAAGTTGTGGCGTGCAATTGGAATTCCAACTTGAGTAATACTACTAGTAGGAGTACCAGGGGCCAGTTCTTTTAGGCTTCTAGATTAGTAAAACCATAACTACTACCTCCGTCCTGGTTTATTGGTCCCCATTGTAATCTGTGTCAAATTTTGATCATAAATTTAACTAATGAAATGTTAGTGCATGTCACATGTGAAGGAAATATGCCCTAGAGGCAATAATAAAGTTATTATTTATTTCCTTATATCATGATAAATGTTTATTATTCATGCTAGAATTGTATTAACGGAAACATAATACATGTGTGAATACATAGACAAGCAGATAGTCACTAGTATGCCTCTACTAGACTAGCTCATTAATCGAAGATGGTTATGTTTCCTAACCATAGACATGTGTTGTCATTTGATTAATGGGATCACATCATTAGGAGAATGATGTGATTGACATGACCCATTCGTTAACTTAGCACTTGATCGTTTAGTATGTTGCTTATGCTTTCTTCATGACTTATACAAAGTTCACGCAACTATGAGATTATGCAACTCCGTTTACGGAGGAACACTTTGTGTGCTACCAAGCGTCTAGCGTAAATGGGTGATTATAAAGGTACTCTCAGGTGTCTCCAAAAGTATATGTTGAGTTGGCATGAATCGAGATTAGGTTTTGTCACTCCGATTATCGGAGAGGTATCTCTGGGCCTTCTCGGTAATACACATCACATAAGCCTTGCAAGCATTGCAACTAATGAGTTAGTTGTGAGATGATGTATTACGGAGCGAGTAAAGAGACTTACGATAGCGAGATTGAACTAGGTATTGGATACCGACGATCGAATCTCGGGTAAGTAACATACCAATGACAAAGGAACAACGTATATCGTTATGCGGTTTGACCGATAAAGATCTTAAGTAGAATATGTAGGAACCAATATGGGCATCCAGGTTCCGCTATTGGTTATTGACGAGAATGGTTCTAGGTCATGTCTACATAGTTCTCGAACCGTAGGGTCCATTGCGCAACGTTTGATGTGAGTTCATTATGAGTTTATAAGTATTGATGTACGAAGGTAGTTGAGTCCGGATGTGATCACGGACATGACGAGGAGTCTCGAAATGGTCGAGACATAAAGATTGATATATTGGAAGCCTACATTTGGACATGGAAATGTTCGAGTGAAATCGAGAATTCTGGAGATGCAGGGAGGTTCTGGAACCCCAGGAACTATATGGGCCATAGTGGGCCTTGGTGGAAAGGAGAAAGGGCCAGCCCTAGGTGGCCGCGCGCCTCCCCCCTTTCCCTAGTCCTACTAGGACTAGGAAAGGTGGGCCGGCCCCCTCTCTCTCTTTCCCCCTCCGGTGAATCCTATTCCAACTAGGATTGGAGGGGGAATCCTACTCCCGGAGGGAGTAGGACTCCCTGGCGCGCCTCCTCTTGGCCGGCCGGCCCCCTCCCCCTTGGCTCCTTTATATAACGAGGCAGGGGCACCCTAGAACACACAAGTTGATCTCTGGATCGTTCCTTAGCCGTGTCGGTGCCCCTTCCACCATATTCCACCGGTCATATCGTCGCGGAGCTTAAGCGAAAGCCTGCGCGGAGAAGTCATATCGTCGCGGAGCTTAAGGCGAAGCCCTGCGTCGGTGGAGCATCATCATCGTCCTGCGCCGTCGTCTTGTGGAACTCATCCCGACACTTTGCTGGATCGGTCAGGGGATCGTCATCGAGCTGAGCGTGTGCGAGAACTTCGGAGGTGCCGTCGTTCGGTGCTTGGATCGGTCGGATCGTGAAGGCGTCGACTACATCAACAGCGTTGTTATAGCGCTTCGCTTTCGGTCTCACAGTGCGTGGGCGGACCTCTCCCCTCTCGTTGCTATGCCATCACCATGGTCTTGCGTGTGCGTAGGAAATTTTTGAAATTACTCGTTCCCCAGCGATGGTATCGAGCCTGGTTTTATCGTTGATGTCATATGCGAGTAGAACACAAGTGAGTTGTGGGCGATATAAGTCATCTGCTTACCAGCATGTCATACTTTGGTTCAGCGGTATTGTGAGATGAAGCGGCCGGACCGACATTACAGCGTGCGCTTCGCGAGACTGGTTTCACCGCTTGAGCACTAGTTGCTTAAAGGTGACGGCGGGTGTCTCTCTCTCACTTTAGTTGAACCGAGTGTGGCTCGCCCGGTCCTTGCGAAGGTTAAAACAGCACCAACTTGACAAACTATCGTTGTGGTTTTGATGCGTGGTAAACGGTTCTTGCTCAGCCCGTAGCAGCCACGTAAAACTTGCAACAACAAAGTAGAGGGCGTCTAACTTGTTTTTGCGGGGCATGTTGTGATGTGATGTGGTCAAGGCGTGATGCTATATTTTATTGTATGAGATGATCATGTTTTGTAACGAGTTATCGACAACTGGCGAGAACCATATGGTTGTCGCTTTATTGTATGAAATGCAAAAGCCATGTAATTGCTTTACTTTATCACTAAGCGATGGCGATAGTCGTAGAAGCAATAGTTGGCGAGGCGACAACGATGCTACGATGGAGATCAAGGTGTCGGCGCCGGTGGCGATGGTGATCATGGCGGTGCTTGGAGATGGAATCACAAGCACAAGATGATGATGACCATATCATATCACTTATATTGATTGCATGTGATGTTTATCCTTTATGCATCTTATCTTGCTTTGATTGGCGGTAGCATTATAAGATGATCTCTCACTAAAATTATCAAGAAGTGTTCTCCACGAGTATGCACCGTTGCTAAAAGTTAAGTAGTACCCGGACACCACGTGATGATCGGGTGTGATAAGTTCTCGTTCATCTACAGCGGGTGCAAGCCAGTTTTGCACACGCAGAATACTCGAGTTAAACTTGGCGAGCCTAGCATATGCAGATATGGCCTCGGAACACGGAGACCGAAAGGTCGGCGTGAATCATATAGTAGATATGATCAACATAGTGATGTTCACCATTGAAACTACTCCATCTCACGTGATGATGGGACATGGTTTAGTTGATTTGGATCACGTAATCACTTAGATGACTAGAGATGTGTCTGTCTAAGTGGGAGGTTTTTAATATGATTAATTAAACTTAAATTTATCATGAACTTAGTACTGATAGTATTTTGCTTGTCTATGTTTCTTTGTAGATAGATGGCTCGTCTTTGTTGTTCCGTTGAATTTTAATGCGTTCCTTGAAAGCAAAGTTGAAAGATGATGGTAGCAATTACGGACTGGGTCCGTAACGAGGATTATCCTCATTGCTGCCTGGAAGAATTAAATCTGGAAGCACCGCTGGGTGCGAACTGCTTTGCGAGAACAACGCGAAGTTGTGAGCGTCTGGCGAGCAAAGCTGATGACTACTCTATAGTTCGATGTGCCATGCTTTACGCTTAGAACCGGGTCTTCAACGGCGTTTTGAGCGTCATGGAGCATATGAGATGTTCCGGGAGTTGAAGTTAATATTTCAAGCAAATGCCGGATTGAGAGATATGAAGTCTCCAATAAGTTCTATAGCTGCAAGATGGAGGAGAATAGTTACGTCGGTGAGCACATACTCAAAATGTGCGGGTATAATAATCACTTAATTCAGCTGGGAGTTAATCTTCCGGATGATAGTGTCATTGACAAATTCTCCAATCACTGCCACCAAGCTACAAGAGCTTCGTGATGAACTATAATATGCAAGGGATGACTAAGACAATTCTGAGCTCTTATGATGCTAAAAGCAGCGGAGGTAGAAATCAAGAAAGAGCATCAAGTGTTGATGGTCAACAAGACCACTAGTTTCAAGAAAAGAGCAAAGGGAAGAAGAGGAAACTTCAAAAGAACAGCAAGAAAGTTGCTGATCAAGAGAAAAACCCAAGTCTGGACCTAAGCACTGGCGAGTGTTTTTCTTTAGCGGTGGACCTTTGAGCGGAACTGCCCCAAGTATTTGGCGGATAAGAAGGATGGCAAGGTGAACAAAGGTATATGTGATATACATGTTATTGATGTGTACCTTACTAGAGCTCGTAGTAGCACACAGGTATTTGATCTTGGTTACATTGCTAATATTTGCAACTTCGAAGCAGGGACTACTGAATAAGCGAAACAGCAAAGGGCGAGGTGACGATCTTGGCGTGGGAAATGGTTCCAAAGTCAATGTGATCGCGATCGACACGCTACCTCTACATCTACCTTGGGATTAGTTTTAGACCTAAATAATTGTTATTTGGTGCGGCGTTGAGCATGAACATTATATCTGGATCTTGTTTGATGCGAGGCGGTTATTCATTTAAATCGAGAGAATAATGGTTGTTCTATTTATATGAGTAATATCTTTTATGGTCATGCCCCTTGAAGAATGGTCTATTCTTGTTGAATCTCGACGATAGTGATACACATATTCATAATGTCAAAGCCAAAAGATCAGAGTTGATAATGATAGTGCAACTTATTTGTGGCCTTGCCGTTTAGGTCATATCGGTGTAAAAGCGCATGAAACAACTCCATACGGATGGACTTTTGGAATCACTTGATTATGAATCACTTGGTACTTGCGAACCGTGCCTCATGGGCAAGATGACTAAAACACCGTTCTCGGTTGTATGGAGAAACAACAGACTTATTGGAAATCATACATACGAGATGTATGTGGTCAGATGAATGTTGAAGCTCGTGGCGGATATCGTTATTTTCTCACCTTCACGGATGATTTAAGCGGATCTGGGTATATCTACTTGATGAAGCATAAATCTGAAACATTTGAAAAGTTCAAAGAATTTGAGTGAAGTTGAAAATCATCGTAACAAGAAAATAAAGTTTCTACGATCTGATCGTGGAGGAGAATATTTGAGTTCTGAGTTTGGTCTACATTTGAAGCAATGCGGAATAGTTTAGCAACTCACGCCACAGGAACACCACAGCGTAATGGTGTGTCGAGCGTCGTGTCGTACTTTACTAGATATGGTGCGATCTATGATGTCTATTTCGATTTACGCTATCGTTTTGGGGTTATGCTTTAGAGGCGGCGCATTCACGTTAAATAGGACACCGTCAAAATCCGTTGAGGCGGCGCCTTATGAACTATGGTTTAGCAAGAAACCAAAGTTGTCGTTTCGAAAGTTTGGGGTTGCGATGCTTATGTGAAAAACTTCAACTGATAAGCTTGAACCCAAATCGGAAAAATGTGTCTTCATAGGATACCCAAAGGAGACAATTGGGTATACCTTCTATCACAGATCCGAAGGCAAGACATTCGTTGCTAAGAATGGATCCTTTCTAGAAGAAGAGTTTCTCTCGAAAGAAGTGAGTGGGAGGAAAGTGGAACTTGATGAGGTAATAGTACCAACTCCCTTATTGGAAAGTAGTTCATCACGAAATCAGTTTACGTAACAACTACACCGATTAGCGAGGAAGATAATGATAATGATCATGAAACTTCAGATCAAGTTGTCCTTGAACTTAGTAGATCAACGAGAATAAAATCCGCACGAGTGATGCGGTAATCCTATTACGGAAGTCATGCTACTAGATCATGGTGAACCTCGAACTATGAAGAAGCGATGGTGAGCCAGATTCCACAAAATGGCTTGAAGCCATGAAATCTGAGATGGGATCCATGTATGAGAACAAAGTATGGACTTTGGTAGACTTGCCCGATGATCGGCAAGCTATTGAGAATAAATGGATCTTTAAGAAGAAGGCGGCGCCGATGGTAATGTAGCATCTACAAAGCTCGACTTGTTGCAAAGGTTTTGACAAGTTCAAGGGGTTGACTACGATGAGACTTTCTCACATGTAGCGATGCTTAAGTCTGTCCGAATCATGTTAGCAATTGCGCATTTTATGATTATGAAATTTGGCAAATGGATGTAAAACTGCATTCTTGAATGGATTTCTAGAAGAAGAGTTGTATATGATGCAACGGAAGGTTTTGTTGATCAAAGGGTGCTAACAAAGTGTGCAAGCTCAACGATCAATTTATGGTGCAGTGCAAGCCTCTCGGAGTTGGAATAAGCGCTTTGATAGTGTGATCAAAGCATATGGTTTTATCTGAGACTTTTGGAAGCTTTGTATTTACAAGAAAGTGAGTGGGAGCTCTGTAGCATTTCGATATTATATGTGGGCGACATATTGTTGATTGGAAATGATATAGAATTTCTGGATAGCATAAAGGATACTTGAATAAAAGTTTTTCAATGAAAGACCTCGGTGAAGCTGCTTACATATTGGGCATCAAGATCTATAGAGATAGATCAAGGCGGCAATTGGACTTTCACAAAGCACATACCTTGATAAAGTTTTGAAGAAGTTCAAAATGGATCGAGCAAAGAAAGGTTTTTACACGTATTACAAGGTGTAAGATTGAGTCGGACTCAATGCCCGACCACAATGAAAGATAGAGAAAATGAAAGATGTTCCTATGCTTCACCATAGGCTCTATCATGTATGCAATCTGTGTACCAGACACGGCGTATGCTTAGCTGTAAGCTTGGCGGGAAGGTACCAAAGTAATCGAGTGGATCCTTTGGACAGCGGTCAAGAACATCTGAAATACGAAAAGGACTAAGGATATGTTTCTCGTATATGGAGGTGACAAAGAGCTAGTCGTAAATGGTTACGTCGATGCAAGCTTTGACACTGATCCGAGACGATTCTAAATCGCAAACCGGATCGTATTTTTATTAAGCGGTGGAGCTGTCGGTTGGTGCAGTTCTAAACAAAGCGTCGTGGCGGGATCTACATGTGAAGCGGAGTACATAGCTGCTTGGAGCAGCAAATGAAGAGTCTGGATGAAAGAGTTCATTTCGATCTAGGTGTCATACCTAGTGCATCGGGACCAATGAAGATCTTACGTGACAATCTTGGTGCAATTGCCTTGGCAAAGGAATCCAGATTTCACAAGAGGACCAAGCATATCAAGAGGCGCTTCAATTCCATTGGGACCAAGTCCAAGTGGGAGACATAGAGATTTGCAAAATACATACGGATCTGAATGTTGCAGACCCGTTGACTAAGCCTCTTCCACGAGCAAAACATGATCAACACCAAGACTCCATGGGTGTTAGAATCATTCTTGTGTAATCTAGATTATTGACTCTAGTGCAAGTGGGAGGCTGAAGGAAATATGCCCTAGAGGCAATAATAAAGTTATTATTTATTTCCTTATATCATGATAAATGTTTATTATTCATGCTAGAATTGTATTAACGGAAACATAATACATGTGTGAATACATAGACAAGCAGATAGTCACTAGTATGCCTCTACTAGACTAGCTCATTAATCGAAGATGGTTATGTTTCCTAACCATAGACATGTGTTGTCATTTGATTAATGGGATCACATCATTAGGAGAATGATGTGATTGACATGACCCATTTAGTTAACTTAGCACTTGATCGTTTAGTATGTTGCTTATGCTTTCTTCATGACTTATACAAAGTTCACGCAACTATGAGATTATGCAACTCCGTTTACGGAGGAACACTTTGTGTGCTACCAAGCGTCTAGCGTAAATGGGTGATTATAAAGGTACTCTCAGGTGTCTCCAAAAGTATATGTTGAGTTGGCATGAATCGAGATTAGGTTTTGTCACTCCGATTGTCGGAGAGGTATCTCTGGGCCTTCTCGGTAATACACATCACATAAGCCTTGCAAGCATTGCAACTAATGAGTTAGTTGTGAGATGATGTATTACGGAGCGAGTAAAGAGACTTACGTAGCGAGATTGAACTAGGTATTGGATACCGGCGATCGAATCTCGGGTAAGTAACATACCGATGACAAAAGGAACAGCGTATATCGTTATGCGGTTTGACCGATAAAGATCTTCGTAGAATATGTAGGAACCAATATGGGCATCCAGGTTCCGCTATTGGTTATTGACCGAGAATGGTTCTAGGTCATGTCTACATAGTTCTCGAACCGTAGGTCCATACGCAACAACGTTTGATGACAGTTCATTATGAGTTTATAAGTATTGATGTACGAAGGTAGTTGAGTCCGGATGTGATCACGGACATGACGAGGAGTCTCGAAATGGTCGAGACATAAAGATTGATATATTGGAAGCCTACATTTGGACATCGGAAATGTTCGAGTGAAATCGAAATTCTACGAGATCTTGGGAGGTTACGGAACCCCGGGAACTATATGGGCCATAGTGGGCCTTGGTGGAAAGGAGAAAGGGCCAGCCCTAGGTGGCGCGCCTCCCCTTCCCTAGTCCTACTAGGACTAGGAAAGGTGGGCAGCCCCTCTCTCTCTTTCCCCTCCGGTGAATCCTATTCCAACTAGGATTGGAGGAATCCTACTCCCGGAGGAGTAGGACTCCTGGCCAGCGCCTCCTCTTGGCGGCCAGCCCCTCCCCTTGGCTCCTTTATATCACGAGGCGGGGGCACCCTAGAACACACAAGTTGATCTGGATCGTTCCTTAGCCGTGTCGGTGCCCCTTCCACCATATTCCACTTGGTCATATCGTCGCGGAGCTTAAGTGAAGCCTGCTTGGAGAAGTCATATCGTCGCGGAGCTTAAGGCGAAGCCCTGCGTCGGTGGAGCATCATCATCGTCCTGCGCCGTCGTCTTGTGGAACTCATCCCGACACTTTCTGGATCGGTCAGGGGATCGTCATCGAGCTGAGCGTGTGCGAACTTCGGAGGTGCCGTCGTTCGGTGCTTGGATCGGTCGGATCGTGAAGGCGTCGACTACATCAACAGCGTTGTTATAATGCTTCGCTTTCGGTCTCACAGTGCGTGGGCGGACACTCTCCCCTCTCGTTGCTATGCCATCACCATGGTCTTGCGTGTGCGTAGGAAATTTTTGAAATTACTCGTTCCCCAACAACATGCACTACTCCATCCGTCTAGGTGAGTAAGTCATCTTAGGCTGTGCACCATGACCAGGAGGAGGAAAAGCGAAAGCGTTAATGTTTATTTGCTAATTAATAGTATTGCATGCAATGAACTAACCACTTGCATGTCGTGTTTGATATCTCAAGTCATTAAAGCATGCACACTCTTTATCTCTTATTGGTTGATATGTCAAGAAACAAGAAATGAGGTAGAAGTTAATGCACAGCGCCTAAGTGTTTTGGGATTATTTGGTTTTAAGTAAGGCGGATGGATTACAATGGTGAGGAATAAACCAGTTAAATATTTGGTCAAAATTTAGCACAAATTACAATGGTGAGGAATAAACCAGGGCCGGAGTAGTAGTTTAGAAGCCCAAATAAATGAGTGAGCTGCCTTATTGTTACTCTCCACTTGACTAGTCTTGTGGGAAAAAGCTGGGAAGCCGCCAAAGAAGCGGCCCTAGGAGTAGTAGCTAGAATTCGAGTGTCTTGAGATGAGCAGGAGAAAATAAATCTGCAGAGATGAAATGCAAAAAGATGGAGGTTGTGATGGTTGCTTGTCCGTTTATTTTACCAGGCCACTTATTCTTGGGAGTGGTTGGGTTTTGTGATATAATGGCTTCTTGCCCGCGCATACAGCGGGGTGAGAGGTGAGACTCTGTGCAGCGCCGCCCTCTACACATGTACTACATCGGTCGTGGTTTATTAGTCCCCATTGAATTTATTGGAGATTTAATGACAAAATGTTAGTGCATGTCAACAAAAACTATATCATTGGATTAAGTATTTGAACATAGTTTTGAATGATATAATTTTAGGTGACATGCATCAGCATTTATCGTACTATATATAATGTTAGTTCAATTTTTGGTCGTACTAATCTATAGTAGTAAGGTGTCCGTGCGTTGCACCGAAGAGTGAAATGCATTGATCGGGAGTTGTTTATTTTGACAAAGGATGTGGGGTCATCCATGTGTAGCAGTGTCGATAGGTTTCTTGGATATTATTTCATCTCTAGAGCTGCAAACATCCGGTGAAATAGATAAAAGGTATCTTTTGCAAAAAAAAGCGTTCAACTATTCAACTTTGCATCGAACTTGTGAAAAATAACACTTATTGTGCTTTGCAAGAAATGATCTTTAAAATTAGTTTTGAGTATCGATTGTTATACATGTTGGCTCAGATGACATGGCACTTTCTTATACTCAACAGTTGGCTATACTATTAAGTAATATTAACCATGCCCTTATACACCTAGACGGAGGGATTAAATTAGGATGACTTGCAAGCGGGCAGAGGAGATGTAAGAAATGGTTCATCGTAAGTCTTTCACCAGTACTGTATTAAAAATTCATACATGGAAGATTCTAGAATAAACCATAAACGGATACAATTTTATTCATGCACGATACTCTAATAGAGCAAGATCCTGCATGGAAGTCTCCACATGCTTAGACGGCGGATTACATTAAGCAAAGACTAATGATCAACAATTAACTTGATAATGCGTATGTCCAGGTGAACCTCCTTGGAGTCCCCGTGCACCGCGTCGGCGGGTAAAGGATGCCATGGGTATTCCAAGTCCACATTGGCGGGATAGTCCCAGCTCCCCAGAGTCCAAGTCCGTTCGATGAGGCCGGTGTTGCCGCCCAAGCGACACGGAGGGGCAGTAACACTGACCACGCACCCGTACATCGGCCTCGTGTCGATGTCGGCGTCGATGGCGTCACCACGGCGCACATTACGAGCAGGCGGCGGCCTGCGGGCCTCCCATGCCCACGATCAAGAGGAAGGCGCTACCGTCCACCTCCGAGACTAGCGGTGGCGGTGATCCTCCATTGACTCCGGCATGGTGAGCAGGTATGCGTCTGTACATGATGTTCTCTGCCAAGGGCCAGCGGTGACCGCTGCGCATCCGTGGTGATGCACCATGTCGCGGCGAGCCACAAAAGCGGCATCGGGCACTCATAGCGATCGACGAAGGGCTCCTTGGAGCATCGACCGGGCCGTCCATGAAGCAGGAGTGGCTGTAGGGGCGTTGCGCCGATTGAATATATGAGCAAGTTACTCGAGATTTAATCCGAATAAGCACAAAATAAATCATGATGGCTATAACGGAGATGAAACTAATCATGTGGACTAGCATAGTAGTAGGATCTGAGAATAGAAACATGAATTCTACCACGATTTGAGCAGGAAGGACGAAACACATACGGTGCAATGGGAGCAGCACCATTGGCGTTGAGGTTATCGCCAATGTCGTTGAGGAAGAGGTTACGAGGTTGGGGAAGAAGTCATTGTCGGTGAAGTCATCGCTGCTAGCAACCGTGAAGTCGCTCCCCAAATTTCAACGACACCGCCGAATGGGCGCAGGAGGGAGTGGCTGTAGGGGGCGTTCTTGACCGCCCGAATGGAGCGCAGGAGTAGCGCCGCGAAGCGATAGATGGTGCTCCTCCCTAGTCTCTATTCTTATCTCTATCTCTACTACTCTTCTTTGTTTTTTATAATATACTAGTTGTAGTTGTCAAATCAAATAGTACTGCGCTATCCACTGCACGCCCGGCTGAACACGCCTCCTCGCCTCCATCAAACCCCTCCGTTAAACCTGCATGCAAACCGAGAAACCTACTCCGGCCCGCGGGAGGAAATTTTTCGGTTGCCGTTGGAGAATAATAGAGTCACGTCCAATCCATTTGAGTTAATTGTGTGTATGATTCTCCCTCTATAAAAAGTTAATTGCATCCTTAATCTTGTATTCTAAGTACTCTGTGGGTTCCACTGTCAGTACAGTGTACATGACTTGCAGGCTGGCTATAGATTTGTACAGAAAGTTAAAAAGAAACAAATCCATGACTTGCAGGATTGGAGTTAGCATCGATGGCGGTTCATAGTCGTTCCACGCTCGGGCATTGAAGTTTGTAACTATTTCAGATTAGAACATACTACTCCTCCGGTGCTAGTAGTAGAGCAGAGTCCTACTCCACTACTACTCTACTCAAGCAAGTTAGGGCATAGTAGCAGGTACTGTAGGGAGTACCAGTACTATGATCACTCAATCAAGTTGTCTGACTTCGATATGACCCTACGCTGCTGGTATGTGTCTCGTAAGTCAAGCGGCGTGCTGTAGTCATCATCACCTGTCCACTTCCCGCAGCACATATTCGCTTTTGCATCTTTGTCCACATAATCTCGTCAATCTTCCATCCCGCTAAGCGCCTCCCCCTCGTCAAAACCCAAGCACTAACAATGGCAGAACCGAGCAGCGTCCGCCGAAAGAGTGGCTGGAATTCGCTCCCCACGAGGTAATCAAGCTCATTGTTTGGCGTGTGGACAATCTCGATACCATGCCGCTCACCGCGTGCTCGTCGGGGCTGTACCGTTTACTCAAAGCCCTCAGGCCGGAGCTTTTTAAGCCAGCTCCTTGCTTGCTGATGCCGCCTGATCTTCAGAAACGGCGTGTCACGCAGCATAATGATCGTAGGGAGGCGAGCATCAACCCCCTTGACTGCGATCCAATCCCCGTCAGCCTCAACTACATTAATGGTATGTACTGGGTCGGCATGAACACGTCTTGGATGGTGCTCGTCGATGGTCGTGGCAGCTGGATGCTCGTGGAGGTCTACACTCGGCGATTGATCCCCCTTCCTTCGATTAACACTGCACTACTTTGGCACCGCGGCCCAGAATACTCGGAATCTCACAGTAGCCAACATGATACCAAGTTTGATTTGCTCAAGGTTGTAATCTGCCAAGTGCCCACAAGATCAGTGAATTATAAAGACTTCAGGCTAATTGCATTCTTCAACAGCGGTCTCGCCTATCGACAGTCCTGCGGTAAGTGGATAAATCTGCACATCCATCGCGGGATCATACATCCTCCATGGTTCTCGATGCCATTGAACACAAGGGCTTCATTTACGCTGTCGACTCCTTCTATGGCTGGGCGTATTGCTGGCCTACTCCGATCATCACTACAAGCGGCTATTCTGAGCGGTATGTTACTTTCCTATGATATCATGATGGCTTTCTTATATTCTTGTCAACATTTGCTGAAAAAATATTCATGCTCATAACATGTTGTTCTTAAGATTGACTAAATCAAGAGCCCTTTTTATTTGACTCAACTTGATATGATGTTGTAGGCCGCCTAGTGTCCCTACCCTTCCTAATCCCGAACCTTTCAAAGAAAAGCGGCATGGCGGTTGCGGGTGGTTCTGGCTCGTCGAACGACGGTGAAAGATTGATGATCGTTCGCGCGTGCAGACGTGTTGTTTCGCGGAATACAATCACGATCCTTTGCAAGGTCTTTGGCGGGATCCCAGCTTCTCTGGGCCTTCAGGAATTTTTGGTGGAGGCTGGTAAGTAACCTTAGTACCGCTCTCTGTTTGTCGGTGAATTATCCGATTAACCGGAGATAACCGATGGCAAGGATCATGATGGCAGCGGTTTTAGTTCATCGAGCAAAACTGTGTGTACACTGACATACCATGCGTCTCTGCATGCACCATACCCTGATATGTGCCGCCATGCTCGCAGCCCAAAGTAGGAGAGAGGTGTCATGAGTATCGGACTTTGACCTCTGGCTGGAGTTTCCCCGTTAGGCACCCATCTGGTTCAAGCCGTCGGCCAATCTCCACGACTTAATAAATAGTAACGTCTAATTGAGCGAGTTAGTTAGATCGCATACACTTGATGTACTAGGATCTTTATTTAGTTTGATGCATACACTTGTTCTTTTTGGTAGCCCTTTTGTAATGATGGCTGGTGTTTGGTTTGGAAGAGAGTTGCGTCTTCACTCTTACGGCACCTTCTTCATACATTGCACCCCTAGCCCAGTTCTTCTGCTTTGTTGTTTTCAATGTACAATCAGTAGTATATTTAAATCATTGGTTGAATAAATGTGTTGTTAGAGCGACAAACACAATGTTTTGGAAGTCGTTGCACGGTTCGATCCTTTAGTACCCGTTACGCCGTCGTGGCGCATACTATTTTTAAATCTGAACACATTTTCCACTTGTTTATAACATGCAACCTTGATGAAGGCCCAATAGAAAGCCCATAATTAGCTGGAAGGAGACTCTCACATGAATCCGGCCCGGTACATGCTCATGGTCCCTAAACATAAATAAGTAAATAAATAAATAAAGCTAAATGCTCATGCACCAGTTCTTTGGGAAAATAGGTAGCCCAGTATTTCTTTTGAAGAATACCCAAGCTAGGCCTATTTGTTTTCTCCAATTCTTGGGCTGCAAATCTTTCAAGGCGAGGAGGATGCATTCGGCATGGCTTAAGAGTATGGTCAATGTCATTAAAAGTAATATCAAAAGGGTTGAAAATTCCAAAAAAATATAGCAAATGGGATATAAGTTTCTTTTTTGTTTTTGTTCTTCTTGATATCTTATCGTATTTCATTGGATTTAACATGACATAGTACTAATTTATTTTTAATTTGTTTTAGTATGGCTATTAATTTTGGATTAAGAATATTTCATTCCCAGCAAAAATTTGCGATTTTCAAAATTCCCACATATTTAGTTAATTTTTTACCACATCTTGACGGAAAATGGCCAGCAATTCTAAAAATGGAAAGCGGGCTGCAATAAATTCCATATGAATTAGAAAATGAGTAAAATTATAAAAATAATATCAAATATGTTGTACCATACACGATTTCGAGGCTGACTTGTTTACATAAGGCTTTGTCGGTGAACACGATTCTAGCGAGGAGTATTGTTGGATGTCCA